>CM021104.1:424185191-424711006 GCA_007115665.2 Sequoiadendron giganteum
TTTCTCATAGTCTACTAGACTGACTGATTTAAATTTTGGCTTCTTTTGAGGTGGCTATCTAGGTGGTGATGCTTGCCTAGGTGGTGAATCAATTTCAATAATTGCAGGACCAGTTGGCCTAGGAGGAGATGGTGGTGGCATTTGATGTACTGGTGAAGGGGCTCTTTTTTCCTCTTGTTGAGAAGAGGCTGTCATTGTTTCCTTTTCCTTCACCATGTTCTTCCTCCTTTTGAAGATAATTAATTTATTTTGAGCCTTGGGAGCCGATATTTCTTCCATCACAATGGTATCCCCCTCACCTTGTTTGTCTACTGGAATATCCTTCCCCTTTTCTGGAATTAATCTCCCACCTTTCAAGTTCCCAATTGTTGTCTCAAAGTTCTAGAACACATATTCAATTCTTTGCATTTCATTTGGAATCTCGATAAAGAGCCAAGAATTGAGGGTCCTTGGATTGAAAATCCCTCTCTAATTTATTGAATGCAATCCATTTCATTTTTCTATCCTCTTGTAACTGAAATTCAAAAACATTTCTTATTACATCTTCTGGGAAATAGAATTTATGAATGAATTTTGAACTTCTAATCCTTACTTTCAGTCATGCCATAAATTCCTCAATATCATGGTTCCCTCCTCATCTAGAGAGGCTTGTGTGTATCATTAATCTTATTCCATCCTCCTTTTATTATAAAAAAACCAGAGAAATGTGTATATTTTAGGAAAAGGTCCCCTTACCCTGATCCTTCAAGTGACTATTCTCCACATCCCTCGATTTCCACATTACCTCTAGAAAACCATTTTTTTCTAGTACATCCTTTGGCAATATATGAGTTGAGACACTTTTTCCATACACCCTCAAGATTGTGTGACCTTGGTAAGGGATTACACCCCCCCAATTGTGATCAATTCCCAATTTGGGCCTCCTATCCTTAGGTCTCAAAAAATCATGTAGAGAAGCAGGAACTCTAGACATATTCAAGATTAAAGCTCTCCTTAGCTTGGAGGCAAAAAAAAATTCAAACATCACATAATAAAATTTCCTATCATATTTGTCAAGAATTCTGGTCCAAAATTGGATGGGAAAATCCAAATTACCCTCCCTTTTCTCCAATTTAATATCCTTTCCAAAATATGTGGCTCCCTTGAACAAAAACATGTGAATGAATAATGAGTACCAATATAATCTAATCCCATATTTACCTTCTTTCAATTTAACTAGGCCCTCATGAATCTTCGCAGCCAAGTACCCTCCATAATCATAGAGTGTGCAACATGTAGGATGTTGGATGTGTGTTTCTATATACATCTAGGCCATGGGCATTCCTATAGTTGGGTCATAACCAGTAATTTTATATAAAGAATAGAATGTTCTTTCAAAATAATTGATGGGGAAGGGCTCCTTATCTAATGGGACTAAGATGATTCTTCGACCATTAACAGATTCTAAATAATTCTTCAATATTTATATTTTGAAGGTATGTCTCACCTTCTCATATTCTACCCTAAATGCCTTCTCATCAATTGACACCATATCCTCACTCCATTCAGTGAGCTTGAAGACCTTAGTAATTTCATCCTTTGTGACCTTCACCATTTCAATTCCA
Source organism: Sequoiadendron giganteum (assembly GCA_007115665.2). Lineage (NCBI taxonomy): Eukaryota > Viridiplantae > Streptophyta > Pinopsida > Cupressales > Cupressaceae > Sequoiadendron > Sequoiadendron giganteum. The sequence goes on from CM021104.1 coordinate 424,186,796, forward strand.
TCAAATTTTCTCACAATCCCAATGACTGGGTCATTATTTTCATTCAATACCTTCAATAGGTGAACATCCTTGTATACATTTGGTACTATCAGTTTCCCCATATGGAAATTCTAGGTTGGTTTCCCATAGGAATTCCACAATTTCGATTTCCAAACCAGCTACTAAACTATGCCCACCCAATGATGGTATTGTGGCATCCTTAATTGTACATTGTATGTCAACAAGCCCCTCCATAATTTGTGAACCATGAAATAACAATTGGCCCTTAGGTTTCTCAGAAGTAGAGGGTTTTAATTGATCGGTCAAATCTTGAACAAGAGGCCTAACTGGAGGTTTTGACCAAGAGGGTTATTCTTTTCACACATACACTTTGACTTTGGGTGCCATGATTTTAGGGTTTCTTTCAAAAAAATTGAACCTTACAGTTTGGGAAAGGGTTTGACACAAAATAATAGTAGGACTAGACAAGCTAATTATTTGAAATGAATGTCAAACCTTAAAATAAATGCATTAAACAAGAAAACCCTAATGAATGATAAAGAAAGAACAACTAATCAAGTTTTAAGAAATTTAGAATCAAGTCACTAATTTTACTTACTAGTTTTGTGAATGGATGAAAACACTAAATTGGTCACTGAACGAGCTCAAAAGTTACAACAAGAACTCCTCTAGCACGTTGAATTATTTAATAATTTGTAATTATGCTTTAAAGAAAGTTTTGTGGCTTTAAGACTTTCCAATTTAGTAGCTCTGCATCTTATCCGCCATTATGGTTTTCTCGTGCAAACTAGAATGACTCATTTTCCCTCTATACCAACTTTGAATTTTGTTCATTGATCGCATAGTGAGATGGCCCGATGAATGGTCTAGATTAAATCAAAGAAGTTTGGAAAATATTACTATAGACCTCCATCACTATCGACGAATCAGAAATAGTCAATGTGGAAAAGCCTCTAGGTCACCCAACGGGCTTCACCATCTTTACCAACATTGAGAAAATCCCCTGTTGGGTTTAACCTGTGTACAACTTTGAGCAACAAGGAGGTGAGGAGTGGTCCAAATTTAACCTGGAGCTTCAATTTGTGTGCTATTTACCTTATAACCATTTACCTATGCACATAATCTCTAAATCAAATGGATGACCTAGATTATAACATATCGTTCACCTTTAAACATGTGCTTTAAGAAACCTCCTAGTAGTGTAGACTTTAATATTTTCATCCTTATGTCAAAATATTTCATTAATATTTCTTGCTTTTCTATAGTATTTTTGATGGTTCAAATAGTTCCAGGTGGCATCTTTGTGCTTCCACATTGAGGAACGGGAGATGAAGGTGGGTCCCCCACAAGCTGGCGAGGAGAGGTCAAGATTGACCCATGTCACCTCATCTCGACCGTTGATCACACAAAGCCATTTTTTCACTACCTTTGAAATGCAATAGTCCCCACTAATAGAAGGGACACGTGGCTCACGCCTGCCAACCCATGTGAATATTTTAATGAAAATTAAAACCAAACAGGGGTGCGGGGAGCGATCAGGATCAAAAAATATAGAACTGATGACCACCATTAAACCTTAAAGTTGCATGTACACAAAGTTAGTAATTAAAAGGGAGATGACTATGTTAACGAGAGGTATGGAGATAGAACTTATGCCAAGACATTAGACCAATGATAAAATATTAAACCCCAAACTTAGGACTTTGGAAAATATTAAAAAACTTGTGACCCATACAATATAAAGCAATATTTAAAAAATTTGACGGGTAAGAACCAAGAATGTTAGGCATGAGGGGCCAATGAAAAATGGATGCAAAGGCATAAGATGTGACAAGTGACTTAAAATGGGCGATGGCAAGTCAACAATGAATTATAACACTTGCAAAGGTATTTACATAGAGTTTTTTTAAAGAGGGTTTAAGGGACAAATAGACCCTAGAACATGAAAATGACCAAAACCCTAAGCCCTAGGACATGTCTAGATCAGGAAAAAAATCCGATTTGCAAATTCTATCAGTGGAACACAAATATTTTTAGGGGTTCCACCAGGATTAAATACTATATTATGGATATAGCTTATATAGCTAATGTCTAACCTAGTTGATTCTTAGAGTTATTTTTATTTATTTAGTAGAAGTGTTTTAGTTAACATAGAGGTTATAGGTTACTCCATGGCATAAGGGGATAGCCTATGCATAGGTTATGAATGTGGGTGAAGTATATGACATCCACTCTAAATTTAGGGTGATGAATACTTTGGTCAAAGTAGTGTAAGTTGCCACTATTTACATTGCCAGTTCACTGTGATCCAAGTTTACATACTAGGCAGGGAATGTCATATGTGTAGGTTGTATCCACTGTGTGATAGATCTAGATATGTGGGACACAACACCAAGCTCAGGAAAGGTCAATTTTTATTATGAGGTTACCAAACCAATCTCTTCGTCAAAGGGTATGACCATCTATCAGTTTGGTAGATATGTGGGGGACCACACTTAGTCCAAGATTGGTGAAAAAGTGCTTGAGTGATGCTTCTCCTCATCAGTAGGTGACCAAGATTTGATGGAGGGAACTTGGACCATTTGTACATCTATTTCTAGTAAGTTCAATGGAGCCTTGCATGTGTATTTTATATCCATATCTATGGGAAGATTGTAAAAGAGAAATGTTATCATGTTACATGTACTATGTAATCAATACATTGGAAAGTTTTAATATTTTTATATAATGTAATGGAAAATTTTGGAAATATGTTTAATGCAAATGTGCATGCTATCTTTATATTTTTGAAAAGAAAAGTTTTATTGCTCATAATGGCTAGATGATTAAACTATTTACTTGAGGTTAAAACATAGGAAAGTTACTGTATGGACAAAGGGCATGTTACATTATCAATGGTGAAGAAATGCTACTCCATTTTAAAATTTATAGAAATTAACCTGGAGATGGAGTTGTGATTAAAAAACATATTATTACTTAAAAAATTTATAAATAAATAAATTAAAAAGGAATAAATTACAAAATTTACCCCTTCTTTCTCTTTGGAAATAATAGTCCTAACATTTATCACATTAAAAAAATATAACATAGATATAATCATTAAAATCTTAATCATTAAAAAATGAAAAATAATAATAATAATTTTGTCGATTTTTTCTCTGCAACTAGTGTTTCTCTATGTGTGGTATTTGGTGAATATTTTCGCCCGCATGGGTGGAGGAGGCTTGTCCTCCTCCAAAGAATAATATTGAACAATGGCACATTCTTTCACTGGCGGTGCTAGACCCTATTCTTTGATCTAAGGGGGCATCCTTAAGTAGTTTGCGTGAATGTGTTTCTACCTAATGGTTGATCCTCTGAGATGCCCAAGGATTTGGATCCACCGATGGCGTCCACTCCAGCTAAAAAAATGGATCTTTGGGCCCTCAACAACCAAAGTCTTTCAAGGAGGTCGTTGAAGGTGAGGGTGCTTCCTTCCCAACAGGTGCAAAGTTCTTGGTGGAATCAATTTTTGAAAGAGAAGATGGGGGACATAGAGGAGGTAAGTGCACCGCTGGCCCTCCTACAATAAACATATTTTCTCCAAATGATGAGCTTTGTAAAGTCTTAATTGAAGAAGATAATAGACTAAATAATGTCAAAATCTTCTTGGCGGTTGTGGATCTTGAAAGGATTATGGTAAGAAGATATTTGGACTCTTGGCTTTTGGATATTTGGGGGAAGAAAATGGGGTTTTTTTTACTTATTTCAAAATGATTCAAAAAGTCTTGTTTGTTGTATTTCTCAAAAACCATGAAACTCAAACTAGATTTTTGGGCAAACAATTCTGATGTATTGGCGAAAATGGTTTTAGGGATTTTCCTTGGGCATTGGATTCCATAAGTGAGGAGATACTGGCCCTATTGTTTCCTAGATGGGTCATGGTTAAAAACCTACCTCCTCGGATTTGGAATTTCATTCCTCTACTACTGGAACCCTACAAGAGGGTGTTAAAAATTGACAATGTTAAGGTTGCCCTCCCTCATACCGATGCTAGGGCTCTTCTATCATTGAATCCTGGGGTAGAAATCCTTGACATTCTCAAGTTAAATTTGGAATTTGGGTGCATAGATTGTCCCCTATAAATCCTTGGGGGTTTAAATTGCTGCTACCTATGTTGAAAGGAAGGACACAAGAAAATATTTTCCTCTTATCAAAAGAAAAACTTCTCCCCTGAATCTTGTAGTTGATATTCTTGAAAAAGAGAAAATGTTAAAAGAGCATGGGGTCTGATCGATTGAAGATGGTAGACCTTAGGAGATGGATGGCATTGACCACATAGCAAATAGATCAGGCCCAAGCTCGAATACCTACTTTACCAAAGAAAGATCAAGTGGGGAGACCCCCTAGATGGGGGAAGATTTAAACACTAAAAAATTGGAAAATTTTATGGATGACATAGCCAAAAATTGCATGATTTCAGAACCTACAAACAATGTTCCACTTAAAACAGGAACTAACATTGAAAAGAAAATTGAAATAAAGGAAGGACTAACCAAAAAATTTCAAGCCCTTTGTGAGAAATATTTGGAAGACAACCTTACAGAGGTTGACTCTTTATTGGGGGATGTTCATTCTGATGCCTCCTCCCAATTCACTGAGGATTATTTGGAGGATTTCTATGAAAAATATGGATTTTGATGTTGATTTGCAAGAGGGAGTCTTGATGTCGGGCCCCCCAAGAGAGGATGCTGGCATTGTAAATAGGGTGTGGAAGACTGCCCAACAACTTGCACTAGAAAAATTAAAGGACCCGAGTGTAGTGGGTGTTTGCACCAGTTGGGACATCCTTGGTAAAAATTCAACCAAAGCCATTGAGGTTGTCTCTAAATGCAAGTTGCTCCAAGGGAGACCAGCTAAAGTAAAGAACATTATATTCACCTTTGAGGCCAAGACCCTACACACTAACACTCTACAATGTTCCACCGATGGGCTACTCGGAGATCATGCTGCTAATATTTCCCTATTGTCCATTGATGGTCCTGATGAGAGTATGGGTGTGTCGGATCTTGTTGGAAAAGGTGGAAGCTGCAAAGAGTACTTAAATCTAGACCTTGATAATTTTTGTAAACCAAAACTATCTAAGATTTCCCCAGCCATGGGGATAAAAGAGAGTGATATCATTTCATCAGGTAACAGAAGGGTTGGCGGGCCAAGAAAGGAGCAAGGGGCTCTAATCCTAGTTGGGAAAGGTAACCTGAAGACTCTGTCACAGCTCAAGAGGAAAAACTTAAGTCTTGTAATTGGAAGCCCAATGACTAAAAGGATGGAGGTAGAAACCAAAGTTCCCAAATTATTTGAGTCTTTCAAGCCTGACAAGGACTGAACCCCCCCAACTGCTCAGGATGACTCTTAACCTTATCTCTTGGAATGTGAGGTGGATTGAATCCCCTAATAGAAAACAGGTGGTTAGAATATTTGTGGGGTAGTGCAAATCTAAAGATGTGATCCTATTGCAAGAGCTCAAGTTAGCTGACTTCTCACTTGAATCTAACCTCTGATGTATTTGGAGGGATGCTTCCTACTTTACCACCTTGCATGACCAAGGCAAGGATGGTGTTGATATCCTAATTTATAATAAATGGAAGAACCTAATATCCAACTTTGGGGTCTCCCCTTGCAACAGGGTTTTCTGGATCAGCTTGAAATTAGAAGATCAAACTATGGGAATCTATTCAATTTATGCCCCTAATGAATATAGTGAAAGGATAAAACTCTAGAAATAGTGGTGCAACTTGGAGAATATACCCTAGATAATAGGAGGGTATTTTAATATGATTGAAAGAAAGGAAGACAAAACTAGAGGAATTGACATGGAGTGGAAAGACAATGATAAAAAAAAATTGGTAAAAAATGAAGGCCAAGTTGAAACTGACTGACCCAATTGGTGGTCAAAGAAAGGATTACCCAAGTATTTGGTTCACTTGGTGTAATTCCCAAAAGGGTAATAGGAGAATTTATTGCTGGCTAGAAATTTTTTATCTAAATGAGGACTTCTTCATTGCAGACACAATGTAAAATGGGCACAAACTTGAAGTCCACCCCTATAAATTATTTGATCACCACCCTATTAATGCAATATTTTTCCTAAAGTCAAGTGGCAAGGCTACGAGGAGAAGGCAGGGCTTCATTATTAACACAACTCTATTGAATGACAGTGATTGTTTGGATACTATTGGGGCTCTCAAGAAAATCAATCAATGACTGTATAAAGGCCTGAGTGCCTTGGAAAGATGGGAGTTGAATACCAAAGGGTGGAAATATCTATTTCAAGTGATAGGCAAAAAGAAAGCCCTTGAAAGAAGAAGAGGAGAAAAATTTTTACAAGAAGAGCTCCTACAAATTGAAAGTTGTATGCAGAAAACCCTTGAGAATGTGGAATTGGACAATAGGCTTAGGGATGCTAAGGATGCATTAAGGTGAATCCAAAACTTTATAATTCAAGGAATAAAAGTGAGATTCAAAATTAACTAGCTTGAAAATGGGGACAAAGGATCAAAGTTTTTTTTCAAACTCTTGAAGGAAAAGAACATAAAATAACACATTAAATAGATACGAGTGGAGGGGACAACCTTCATAGAACAAGAGTATATAAAAGACTAGTTTTAAAATTTCTATAAACAACTATTCACTTCTGATTATATGAGGGAAGACTGTAAAAATGCAAGAAATATGATAAAGGACAGTGTCCCAAAAAAATCTCAATATTAGAAGAACAAGAGCTAGGTAAGGAGATTACAAAAGAGGAAATAAAGAAATTCATTAGTTCAATGCAAAATGACAAGTCTCCAGGTGCAGATGGAATCTCGATTGATTTCTTCAAAACCTTTAGTGAATGGGTCATAGATGACTTATATGATGTATACAAAGAGGCCTTGGCAAAGGGCACCTAGAAAAAAAATATCAACAGGGGCATAATAAAACTAATTCCCAAAGAAGGTGACAAATCTTAAATAAATAATTGGAGGCCAATAACTCCATTGAACATCTCCTAAAAAATTATAGAAAAGGTCATGGCCAAAAGACTGGTGAATACTCTACCAAAATTTATAAACAAAACCCAAATAGGGCTTATTAAAGGTAGATATATACAGTCTTTAAGGCAAGGTTGACCCCTAGCCCCAAATTATTTTTGATAGCTTCAGATTCTTTGCACTTTATATTAAGAATGGACAATGATACCCCAAGGATAAAATGTATTACTATTCCTAACCAAGAGGTCATTCTTAACATTTAGTTTGTAGATGATACTGCTTTGTTTCCATTGTTGGAGGAAAGAAATATAGTGAACCTCATGAAAAATTGGATATTTTATGTGCCACTTCTGGAGCAAAGGTTTCCACTACAAAATTAGTCATGCTGGGTTGGAAAGAGGAACCCAAAGATTGGATGGCTAAGTATGGAATGCAAAGGGTTGGCCCTAAAAGATAAGTCAGATATCTTGGTATTCCATTCTTTGTTAACCCTAACTTAAGAGAAATGTGGCTCTGGATTCATGCAAAAATAGACAAGAAAATCAACAATTGGAATAGGCAACCCCTATCCTTGGCTGGAAGAGTACAGGTTTTCCAAAAAAAATGCCTTATATAGTATATACTACGTGTCTATCTGGTTGTTTAACAACTATCAGGTTGATGGAATCCATAAAATGATCAAGAGGTTCCTATGGTCTGATGAGAAAGGGAAGAAAAAGAAACATGTTGTAAGGTGGGACCGGTGTTGCCTAAGCAAGGCTGATGGTGGGTTAGGGTTGAAATACTTAAGGTTACAAGGAATTTCATTGGATTCCAAGTGGATCTCAAGGGCTTTGGAGGGGGATGAGCCTTGGAAAATATTGATTAGAAACAACATTGAAAGAGGAGCTCCAAAGCATGCCAAGACATGGAAATGGCTTCCTTTAAGTGACCTCATTTGCTACAGACACCCAATTGTCCCTGTGGTGTTTGTGGTCTTTAAGAGCATTTGGAAGGTCTAGGAGCTAATAAAATGGCATACTCACAAATCCCAAGCCTTCTCGAATAATATAGTTTTTTCATAAAGGTTAGTTTGGTGGAATCTCTATCAAAATGGTAAGACCTTAGCATTAAAATAGTTTTTCTTGGTCAAGGGTTGGAAAAATAAAAGAATTAAATATATTGCTGATATCCTAGACCAAGTAGGCTTGAAATATTGGAATCTACTCAACAATGAGTACAAGTTTCCTAACTCTAATTGGAGGACATACTTCATCATAAGAGAGGCCTGTAAGGAGATTCCAAAAAATGCAAACCATGAGGTTGATTCTTATCACTATAAGGAATTTAGATGCAGTGATGGATCCAAGATCCACAAGTTAAGTGCAAAAAAAGTGTACAACATCCTCACCAACTAAGCTGAAATCTAATACCACTTAAACAAAACCTAGGAAAAAAATTGAATAGTCAAGAATGGGGGAAAGTGTTCAAAAATACTTGGGCAAGTGTGCTTGAGCCAAAGAAGGTCTGCTTTCATTGGCTCCTGCTACTACAAAGGCTTCCAATTAAATACAAGACATAAGATATTGAGATCTACAGCTTATGCAGAGTGCCAGAGTCCATAAAACACATTTTCTTTGACTGTGTGTTCGCAAGGGAAGTATGGAATCTTTTTTTCCACAAATAATGCATATGGGATAAAATGAATAATTTAAGAAAAGACAGAATTATTTTTCTATTTTCTAATAATATTGGAAAAATCCTAATGTTATTCTAGATTATTGTTTCAACTGAAATCCTTTGGTTCATTTGGAAAAAGAGGAATGAGGAAAAATTCAACGGGGTCAAGCATGCACTTACTGAGTCTTGTAAAAGGCTCACACTTTCTAATAGTTCCATGTAGATGGCTGTCATGATCAAGGTTTTCAAGGAAAAGTTCTTGAAGCTCATTAAAGATGGTATTATTCCAGTTAGTATACAGGAGGTCAAATTTGTACATGATTGGCAATACACCACGAAGGTCTTTCTGAAAGCTCTTGAGTTGTTCCATAACGAATACAATGACAGGGTAAGTAAAGATGGCCATGGGGATGATGCCCCCCACTGCTTAGCATTGAAGACTTCTCCTGAGAAGAAATTGAGACAAAAGGTTCACTCTTAAAGCTTATGGATGCAGAACACAGGGCTAGAGCCAATCTTCAAGGGATCGACTTTCCTCCCTCTTGATATGGTTGCAGCAAAATTGGCTTTTTAGAACTATTTTTTGTGATATGTATCTTTATGTAAAAGATAATATGTAAAACTAGGGGTTGTAGTTGTTATGTAAATGCTTTACAAAGATGTAAGGCATTGGGGTAGACTATTAGTTGGTCTTCTTTTTTGAAAAAAATGTGCATGGTGCTGCTATAAATTGTTCATCATGATGTATATTGTATTTCTTATGATAATTAATACAAAAAAAATATTAAAAAATAAAATATATAAAAATAATAATGCCATATATGATAAAAGGAATATATTAAAAAATAATATCATATATATGTAATATGTATAACTTAAGTCTTTTATTTACGCCGAAGGCGTATCCTATTTGAAATGAACAAGCTCACTTTTTCCATCAACGGTTCAAATTAACATAGAAGGGATGGGACACTATGGAAATAAGATGGACCGTTCATTTTTATTTTTTTAAAATTTGTCGATTTTATGATTTTACAGAGTTGAGTTCCCCTACCAATGGGACAACCATTCAAATGATCATACCTGATAACACTGCTGCAACAAACCAAAAATGAGGTCGCCAACAGAAGATCTCCATTATCTATCGAATCGAAACACTAACGGAAACATTTGCAAGTGTCCAAACATGTGCTGATCCTCTACTTCATTTTCCATCTTTGTCCTTTGCAAATCTCAAAACCCCTCAATCTGTTGTAATTGTCTATGTCGTGTTGACACTTTGTTTTGATGCTCTTAATTTTTTGTAGGTATCGATGTTGTTGCTCCATGCTTGTGAAAAATGGGGGCTTTGGTACAGGGTATGGACATTCGTCAAAGCACAAAGGATAGAGTAATTTTGTCAGATGTAATTACAACTGTCCTGGTAGACATGTATGCAAAATTTGGAATCATAGACGAGGCACATGGAGTGTTTGACAAGATGCCTCAAAGAGATATGGTCTCATCGACTATAATGCTTTAGAAATTTCAAACCAAATGCAATTGTCAGGTTTAAAGCCAAATTTCACAACCTTTGCTAGCATCCTCCCTGATCATGCCAAAATTGGAGCTTTGGAACAGTATGTACATCCATTGAAGCATAAAGGATAGATGAACTTTATTAGATATTACATTAGCAACTACTCTAGTAGACATGTATGTAAAAACTAGAAGCATTAACAAGGCATGTGAACTATTTGACAAAACACTTGAAAAATATTTCATCTCATGGATTGCAATGATTGCAGGATATGTGAAAAATGGATTTGAGAAGGCTTTAGAAACTTTCAAGCAAATTCACTTGGCAGGTGTAAAGCCAAATTCCACAACCTTAACCAGTATCTTCCCTACCTATGCCAAAATAGGGGATGATGAATTTTTTTGAAGTGCTCAGTCTTGTGACTCCAACTAGGCTATATTTCTTGCATTTTCAATAAAAATAATTGCCTAAAATATAAATTTAAAACTTTAATTTATTGACAAAGGGCAGTAATGTAATTCACACTAGCCATTGTTGTGAATAATGATGTGATACCAATATTTTTCAAAAAGGTTCTAGCATTGCAGGTGTGGGAGTTTGAGAAGCAATAGCCATACTAACACCTTTTTCTTTCAGAGAATTAATTATGCCTTTGTCTTGAGGATAAAGAGATGACTTATCCCTTGATGATTGGCATTCACTCCACAAATTAGTTCTACTTGTCAATACATAGCATTATATTTTTCCCTTTTAAGGATGTACACAAGAAACTGATGTTCTTGTTCTATCATTCACCAAATATCTTGACACTATAAATAAAATATGAAAAACATCCAATCCACCAAAAGTAACAACTTGCCTAACTTCATTGAGGGAGATTTTATGAAGAGGACTTTATGTAGGTACATTTTTCAAAACTTTTGTGCAATATGTAGACTATGTGAATTTTAAATATCAATGATCAGGTGTTTGCGAAGTCTTCTAAGAGGGCTCCTTCAATTCCTGAATCTTCTTCAACACCTAATGAATGAGGACTATTGTTAAAAGAATATTATTTAGCTAAAACTATAAATCCTTCCATGGAGATATGTTTGCCCCTTGTGGGACTGCAGATGCTCCTCCTCCAACTAATGCCCTCTCTTTAGGGGTATTGGAGAAAAAATTTGATGAGTTGTATTCTGAAGAGTTTCCTGTTCTACAAAAGCCGGGTGCTAAGGATAAGTTTTTGGATCCTGTTGATGAGGCTCTCTCCTATAGTGAGGGAGATGAGATTTATTTTGGGATATCCTTCCCATGGTAAAGGGGATTGGACAACAATCTCTGATAGAAAATCTCTCAAATGATCCTTTTATCTCATTAAAAGTGCAATTGAATAGGATGTTGAATGCTAGGTGTTTAATTGACATGGTTTTATGCTTGTCTGGTTTTATATTGTACTATGTTTTTGAGCCCCATCTTTTTTATTTCTCTATAAGAAAGGGTCCCAATAGAACCCACAATTAACCTATCAAAATAATCACTTAATGTTGGCCCCAACTCATAATTAATCAGGTGCTACAAAATCCCAATGAATAAAGAGATAAAGATATAAAAAACTTGCAATAGTAATCAAATTGTAGTTAAAAGGAAAGTGTAAGTAAAACTACATACACAAACAACTTAAAACACAAAACTAGCAAAATCATTATACCAAAAAATCTTCAAATAAATGCATCATGGTATACTATTCTTAGATACCCAAGAATGTAGTATAATCAAATATACTAGCAAGAATTAAGCATCGAAAGAATAAACTATCATTGCCTGCTATGTTAATTATTAAAAACTCAAACACCAAATTAAAAAGAAAACAACATTATTAACTTCAATGCAGATATACTATTGAATAAAACACAAATAGTAATTAACCAAAAAAATCATCTACTCACAATTATAAATAATTTTATTCAATCCAATCAACCAAAGTTGAGTGATAATTGGAAAACCAAGGTAATCTAATGATAATAGAAATAATTTCAAACCATTCAAGCACCATGGTTGTGACCATGTCCACCATGTTATATTAATGTCCATGGAAAACTAGCAAGTCCCAAAGGATAGATCACAAGCAGGAAACCAATGAGACAACGTCACACTCTCAAAGCCTAATCTAGTTTGACATCAACCTCAAAATTACATATAAACTCACAAGTTTTAAAGCATCAAAAATTTCTCTAAAAGACATAATCGCATACTAATTCAATAAATTATAACATTGAAGCACATGAACAACAAACTACATATAAACTCACAAGTTTTAAAGCATAAAAAAATCTCTAAAAGACATAATCGCATAGTGCTTCAATAAATTATAACATTGAAGCACATGAACAACAAATTACATATCATCTAAGTGTAAAAAAAAAAATATTTTTCATGTTAATTGTTAATGGAGACTAATATGGGATGTTGAAGAAATTCCTAATAATTTGTTACCTTTACTATCTCACTCTTGCCCCCTCTATATATCCCTCTCTACTTCTATATATCACTTCTTATAATCTGTATAATGGAGACTAATATGGGATGTTAAGGAATAAAAATAATGTTAAGAAGGAATATAAAGGAGACTCTATTTTCAAATATAATGAGCTTCTAAGATGCCAATAACTTAGACTAGCGATCAAAACTAGTTTCCTAGAGATTTTCCTAAAATTTTGTAATTTGTAGTAGAAGAGTATGTGCAGGATCATCATGGAAAAAACAGGCCCTTAAGTGGCAATAAAATTCATAAAATCAGAGTTAAACAACTTAACATAAAAAATTGAATAAGTTATCTATATTATTTCAAAAATATGTAAGAAGAGAATCTATAGCAAATTGAATATAGTTTCTAAACTACTAGGTTTTTTCTTTTTATAATCTATTTGGTGAAAATTTGAAATTTCAGTGCAGTAGTACTTAAATTTCAAGGAAAAAATAAGAAGTAGGTGTCTGTCTGACCACCCTAACCACAATAAAATGATAATATTTTTTTATAATATTTTAGATATAAGTAGGGGAATCATGTCCTGATGTGATGCATATTTTTTTGTAATATATTTAATTATGATTTTTTTATTACAAAATTTAAAAAATATAAAAACTCGTATGTCTAACCACCTTAACTTGGTCAAAACTTCATGAAATTAATTTACTTTTTTAGTCCTATAGTATGCAAAGCATAGAATTTGATGCATGCTTTGGATTCAAAAAATGTGATACCGTTTGAAAGCTATAGTTGTTTTTCAATCAGCCTATCAATCAGGACTTTAGTCATAATTCAAACAGAAAATGAATAATAATTATTTATTAAATTCAAAGTAAAGCATAATTTATATTGGTGGAAAGCTAAGAATATCCTTTAAAAACCCTTTTCGTTTCATCAATTTTGGGTAAAAATAAAAGTCATCAGCCACATGGGCCATCATATCACTTAGATATCGCCACTTTTTGGCCCATCATGATCCTGCACATACCCAGAAGAGCAATGGATTTACAATCTTTGGTGGATGTCACTTGTGCCAGTAAATGCAGTAGTTTTGCGAGCAACCATGAAGATGAGAAACAAATAAGAGTCTAAGATGAAGCCCTAGAGACCACTGACTTCTATTTTTCTCTGCTAGAATCTCTCCAAAACATTGGCAATCTAGAATTGGATAAATTGCTTCAGCAAGGGTTACATGAGTACTTCTTATTTGATGCGTGATGCTAAGAAAATAAGATCCATGCCAATATCGAGGAAGGATATGATGCAAATTATGAGCGCAAGGTATACTAACCACACAAGTGTATGTGTCTCACTACATGAGCATACAAGGCTCATCTCCGATATTCTCTTCATCAATGAAAGGGAGTGTACATGTCAAAATAAAATTAGTAAAAAATTTGATTTTTTGAAATAAATATTTTGTATGTAGTGTGGAAGATAAATATGCATACAATTCTCAAATATATACTAAGCTAATTGTAAGTTGTACTCTACATTTACAAGAGGAAAACAATGATATCACAAATAGTTTACAGGTATGATTATATAAACTAGTTAAATTATAATAGACAAGATAAAGATGTAGATAGAAAAATAAGAGAGATAGAGACAAATAAATATAGAGGTAGAGAGATAAAGAGGAATAGAGATATAGATGGATACAAAGATTGAAAGAGAAGGGAATAGACAAAAGAGAGATAAATAAAGAGAGAAACATAAGAGATAGAAAGGGAAAGAGAGATAGAGAAAAGAAAAACTAACTTTTCATTACTTGTTTCATGCCAAAAATCCAAGAATGGCATGTGTTCTTGGGGAGTTATGCTCAAGGTAGCATGATTTTTAATATAGAGAGAGAAATACATAAAAGAGAGGGAGATAAAGATAAGATATATAGAGAGAGAAAGATATAACATGGAGAGGGAGATAGAGATAAGATATAGAGAGGTGGATAGAGAAAAAATAAATTGAACTCCTATAATAAATTTACTATTACAAATATATAATTTTGTTTAATGAAAAATTATATTTAAATTATTTAATAATAAATATCAATATATCCATCTCTCTCTCAATCTTCCTCTCACTCCTCTATCTCTCTTTCTATCCATATATTTCTCTACATCTATCTCCCTATCTATCACTCTATCACTATCTCATTATCTCTTCATCTCTCTCTACCTGTATATCTCTCCCTCTCTCTACCTCTGTCTATAAATCACTTCCTATCTCTATCTTTATCTTTCTATATCTCCCACTCTCATACTCTCCCACTCTCATACTCTCCCACTCTCATACTCTCCCACTCTCATATACTCTCACTCTCCCTTTAAATATTTATCTCTTCCCTCTCAATCTATCAGACTCTCTCCTCTCTCTCTCTCTGTATCTATCTATCTATCTATCTATCTATCCATTTACTTCTCTCCATATCCCTTTCCTTCTCTATCTCCATCTCTATATCCTATCTCTTTGTCTCTCTTTCTCTTTCCCCTCTCTCACAATCTTCCCCCCTCTATATTCCCTCTTTATATCCATGTCTCTCTCTCTCCCCTCTCTCCACATTACAAACATAACATGAGTGTCTTGGTAATGGAGTCTAATTATATTCCTCAGTTAGAGGCTTTTTTTAGTCATGTTTGGATCCCTGTAAGTGAATTCTAATTGATTTGAAGCTATCACTTCTCCATTGATACCTTTGTTACATAAACAACATCATTTTTTAAATGACCTACCAGTTGACCTTTGCACATATATATGCAAAAATTACTCCAAAATTTTCTCTAATTGACCATTAATACCTCTTCAGCATACCCATTGCACACCAAGGTGCAATTGCTAGTTTTATAAGAGGGAAAAATAAATATATTATATTCTCTATACTTAAAAAATATTCTACCAATAAGGTGAAAGTGATATTTCATTTTTAGTAATAGAAATTAACTATTTGTGAGAAAAGGTAAAAATAAAAATAAAAATATTTTATTTTATGTGAAAAGTAAATAGTAAGGGAAAACAATATTTAACTATATAAACTATTACCTTTTATAAGTTAGAAAAAGAAAAAGAGATTATCACTATTAACTTTTATAAGTAACTTTAAAAAAATAGTAAATTATCACATTTCTATTTTTCTTTCACAAATTTACAAATATTATATTATCACCTTATATATTTTATTTTTTCTCCTTTTCCTGCAGTAATATTTATATATTTTCCTATAATAATCTACAAATATTAAATTATCACAAATTGGTTTTGATACCATCTTTGAACATATAAAATATTTAAATTATAATTCTCATATAAGGAGAAATGATAGTTACCATACCTTTTCAATAACAACAAATTAAGAACTATTTAATAGTTCATTAAATTACTAATTATTTACAAGAAATTTAAATACTTTTAAAGCATTATAATAAGAACGTTATATATTATAAGGGTTTGACCCCTGATAATATTATATTCTAACACTCCTTGGTGAAGTGGTGGGGTTTCTTGTTGTAGAGCTAACAACCAAAGCTCATAACTTTAATATCATAAAATATTACTAATTGTTATATACTAAATAAATTTTATTAATAAAATAAATATAATATATATATTAAAAATAAATAAAAGTTAAATATTGCATGCTGCAATGTTTCTTCTCTTATTATTAATATAATATTGTTATATATTAAAATGAGTATTTATTACAAGTGTGTGTATATAAAAAGCTAAAAGTGAAGAAAAATCATTCCTAAAAATGTCAAAATAATAGTTTACCTTATTTTTTCTAAAAATCCACCCATAACATCCCAAACTTTCTAGCCAATCATGTTGAAAAGAAATCATTTTTAAAATTTCTAAAGTTAAATATTTTATATGTTCACTTTAAAAAAATATATATATTTGAAGACCATAATTTTTTTAATTTTAATTAGTTCAAAACCAACTTATTAATAACTAATTAAAAAACTCATTGCAATAATATTGCTTGACGACAAGTACTAATAACTATTAGATTAAGTAAATTAATTAATTTTAAAATTATGAACTATAGTGAATTATAAAGAGAGAAAATTAAGAATTAATTTAATGGAAATTAGTGAATCTATCAAAAATGGTAGAGCCAACACAAATAAAAATATATCACACCATTGTTGCATAACAATACTAAAATCATAAAATAAGATATTGATTTATTCAAGATAAATTTTACATTGATTTACAATGGCTTATAATGCCATTCATTTTCCCATGTATAACCACCCAAAACTCCCTTACTAGATAAGTCCCAATTAACTTATTTAATTACTAACTATCAAGTATCATTATTTATTTATAAATTAACATATATATTATTATTTTTTATTATTATTTAAACTATATTAAACTAAAGATGAAATTGTAGAAGTTGTCAAAACCAACTTCAGACTCCAAGATCACTTGCATGCAAATGGATACCTGTAACAAGCAAGAGAATGGATGGAGAAAACAAACAAGGGTTTCAAAAAATATTCAACCACAAAGAAAGTATTGATTGATAGATAGATGGATAATTACAAAGAGTACATATGTCTGATTATATAGGCAAGTGCTAAACCTAGAATGAAAAGGATGTTGCCAAGTGTTCAAATCACACTTCATGTGACAACAAGAAACCCTAACCAGCTACCTAGGGAATGATAACAAGATGGAGATAAGTTCTAGAAAAGACAACTCATCTTCTAGAAGGGAATCTTATCTCAACAACTTTATTAAATGATTAAATGCAACTTATGACTAATATGATTAATTAAAACCTAAGTTAACTTATGCTAGTGTAATAATTAATTAATTACACTAACACCCCCCCATAAGTGCAACTTAGGGAGACTAGATAAGCATGCACCTAAAACTAAGATGAATGCAAGAAAGCATGAATGGATCCCGACAACAAGGCTTGATCAGGTACCCATGTACAAATGCAATAATGAGGTAGAGAAAGAAAACCCAATGGGACAACCCCCCTACATTGAGATGACTGCAACAAAGAAGCGTTGGAAGAACACTATGGAGTAACATTGGAACCGTAATCTGACAAGCGAGGAAAGATACTTCTATCTACAAGAAACCATATTGGAATCATAATAATGCAACAACAGACCCGATGCCACGGAACACTCGAAAACACCAAATTGGAACAACCCTAGAATCCATAAAGCAACAGTAGATGAAAAGATGATTACAGAATCTAGAAGCCGTGAATCTCGATGTCGATGTCAAACTGAGACTAAAACGTTTGCATGAGAACAAGTACCATAAAGACTTAGGAACATTAACCACAAATTTAGTGGCCCTTAAACTGAGATGGATCCAAAATGAATCTGATATGTGTCAAGCTAAGACAAAAAAGTGGCCAAAAAGAAACTAAGAAACCAGATTACAACCCATGCGAGTTGTCATCAAAACACAATGAAGATCAAAGTGCATGCACACTCTAATTAGATTATTATGCAAGAAACCCCCCTGATGGAACTTTATATCAGTTCATTTATTACAATACCCAATGATTGCAAAAGGAGAGAATATGCAAAACATGCATAAATTAAAAACAAAATGCAAACCTACTGCATGCAAACAAAAAAGAGTGCATGCACAAACCAATGTTTACATCTGCTTCCATGATGAAAATAACTTCAGATTTGTGTAGATGACCAAATCTAAAAACATGGCCTACACCACTATGAAGTGCTCGAAACAAGCTTTCTGTCAATATCTCGTTTGTCAAAAATGGACATCGTGTCCAAAAGTTATGAATTTTTTAAAAAATCTGAATTTAGCCTGTAGGAAACGCGTTTTCTAGCAAAAACGTTTATTTCTAATTTGATTTTTGGAAAATTTACTCACTATTTGTAGACAAAAATAAAAACCCATAAATATTTTGATGCTAGAAATAAAACCCAAAAATCGTTTCTTGATCCAATAAGCAGGAGATGAAAAATTGATTTTTTTATAACTTTCAGCCAGGAGAAAAATGACACCCGACGCTTTTTAAACTGCGATTTTCTCCAGATTTGTGTAAGATATGCAAAATCTAAAAGATACCCAGTTCAGATTTCGACGTTGGCTACAAAACCAAGAAATCATTTTTCCTGCAAATGAGTGAAAACTAGATTTTTGAAGCAAATATGATGACGACTCCAATAAAAAAATGGCATGCAACAAACCCTTGTACCTCCAAATAGCTCCAAACTCTTTAAACAAGAACAGGCATGCAACAGGAAAGCTCTGATACCATGTAGAATTTGTCAAAACCAACTTCAGACTCCAAGATCACCTGCATGCAAATGGATACCTGTCACAAGCAAGAGAATGGATGGAGAAAACAAACAAGGGTTTGAAAAAATATTCAACCACAAAGAAAGTATTGATTGATTGATAGATGGATAATTACAAAGAGTACATATTCCTGATTATATAGGCAAGTGCTAAACCTAGAATGAAAAAGATGTTGCCAAGTGTTCAAATCACACTTCATGTGACAACAAGAAACCCTAACCAACTACCTAGGGAATGATAACAAGATGGAGATAAGTTCTAGAAAAGACAACTCATCTTCTAAAAGGGAATCTTATCTCAACAACTTTATTAAATGATTAAATGCAACTTATGATTAATATGATTAATTAAAACCTAAGTTAACTTATGCTAGTGTAATAATTAATTAATTACACTAACAGAAATAACCCAACATTCTCCCCTTATTACATCAATTTGAAAAAAGGGTGGAACACTGCAAGGACTAAACACAACAAACCTTATAAAGACTTTGATGAAGCATCTCTACCAATTCTCCTTGCTCACACAAGAAACACCAAACTAAACATATCAATAAATATCTTGATTGTCAATGTAAAATACATGTGAATCAATTGAAACATACTCCATTGTCCACAAGTACACCACTCCTCCTATTAATTGAGATAAAATTCATTATCCACAAAAAAAGACACCAACCAACTAATCGAGACTCACTCAATTATCCATTGTAGAAAAACCAACAACCAACTATGAATCAAAACTAACTCAATTATCCACAATAAAAATCCATCATTTTTAAATCAAGACTAACTCACTTATCCAAAAGCACACACCTATAAAATATGGATCAAGAAAAACTTAATTATCCATAGGTACCACATACCAAGTCTACAAATTGAGACATACTTAATTATGTGCAAATCAAAAAAAAAAATTAATTCCTCCTTGTTCTGTGAAGGGACTCAAGGTGAAACTAGTGTTTCTTCTCATACAGTGCATCATCTCCAAGAAAGAAGATAAATTGAGATGATAAAATTTCTCCATCCTCCAATAAATTTGTACTTAGTCTTTATCTTCCAAAGGTAACACTATACTTTCCAAATTCCCAATCAACATGAATAATATTTGTATATGTATTTGTGAAGCTCATAATACAAAGGGATGTCAAGTTCAATTGAAAATATATTTGTACAATCAACCAAAAGATTTAATTTACATATCATTCATACCAACATTACAATAAACCAATAAAGAGTTTTGAACTTGTAACCTCCAATTATGTCAATATCCTATATCTCCAATAAAGACCCTTATTTCCAAAAATCTATTAACCTTATCCCTCCAAATTAATCTTTTCAAATGCTTCCCTTTTTGAAACCTTACAACCTCAAAAAAAAAACTTTACTTAACATAAAACACTTAAAATTAAAAAAATTAATAATAAACATACTAACATGGATCATCGAGAGCTAGGAAATCAAACTAGAGCAAATATGCACCTTTCACACCTTCAAAAAATAAAAATAAAATAATTTAAACTTTGTTTTGAAAATTGTAATTCATCCTCTTATTCCAATGCATCCTTGTACAATATACAATGATATTTATTTTTCAAATATTTCACACAACTAACAATAATAATCACATCATTTTTTGGTTTCTATACTTTCTTATTTGAACTACTCACTAAATACTAAGAATATCTTGAAACTATTTCTACCTTTTGTTCTCCTCTTCACCATATTTCTAGAATAGTTTGAATTTTTAAATTTTATTAATAAATGAAAAAATTATCTTATTTCTACTAATATTTCTTTAAACTAGTATAAATAAATACCATTTTAAATTTAACACAATCTACCAACAAAAAATGTTGTACTACTCATTGGTATAAGAAGGATAAATGTCTTAATATCTCTAATGAAAATAAATGTTTATTCGTTCTATCTACACAAAGAAGAGGGGAATTCTTTGATACCATATTCAAAATGATAGATCCAACAAAGATAAAAACATATCACACCATTGTTGCACAAAAATATTAAAATAATAAAATTAAATATTGATTTATTTGGGATGAATTTTATATTGATTTGCAATGAATTATAATACCATTCATTTTTCCATGTATAAAAACCCCAAACTCCCTTAAGGAAATAACTCTCAACTAACCTATTTAATTAATAACTACTAACTAACATTTATTTATTTAAAAATAAACATCTATATGTTAATTTATTTTATTATTATTATCTAAACTAAAGATGTAATAATCCAACATAGGGATTCTTGGAGTCTAGTTAAAAGTTGAGTATGAGGATCTTGAAACATGTTGGTAATGATTTTAAATTAATTAAATAAAAAATTAAAACCTAAAACTTGAAACCTTAGATTTTAAATAACTAGAATAGAGAAAACCTAAACCTTAATCATGATAAATTTAATTTAGGGTTTGAGAATGCATTCTAATTGAGATTGAGAATGAATCTACTTGTTGGAAGTGAACCATTGAATTAATATATTGTTAAATTGAACCATGCTGTGAATTTGATTTTATGAAATTTTAATGGGAATTTGTTTTTGAGAAAATACCATTAATTTTGATGTTTTTATTGATTGGAGTATTGGTACTCAATGAATTGAATGTTTTATATTTTATGAGTCTTTGATAGGACTATCAATAGGTCTAAGAGAAATTTGATTATTGTAATATCATTATAAATTTTGTGTTGTATTCTTGTATACTCTTTTGTTATTTCATAGTTTTTGGAAATTTTAGTATAGTCTCTAGATGGATCAAAACCTTGAGAAGTTGAAACTCAACAATTTAAGTAATTATACTAAAAAAAAAATCATTGAGATTCAAGATCATACATAAGGCTCAAATTTATGCTTACGGATCATTTAAATCCCATTAGGATCAATCATACATGTTATATAGTCTGGTTTTGTGTCCTAAAATTTTTGGTTTGAAACAGATAGATTTTGGGTAGTAAAATTTATTTTTTTATAACTTTCTTGACATTTCTATTATAAAATAGTATGTACCTCCCTTGGTTGAATTGAATAAGTATATGGACTATAATATTAGATCTTTATGACTTTCCACTAAGATGGATTTCTTATATTATTACTTATTCATATGTTATTAATTATTTTATAGATTTTTGGGTGTATGTGTGTAACCTTTCCTTATGTCTTAAGAACCTAGGAAGTCATGTTTTCCAAGTTATGTGTAGCTACAAAATTTCCTTATTGTTATATACATGTCACATCATACTAAGGCATAGTGGAATAGAGGATATAGGGTCCACAAGATGTTTATACATTCATACCATCAATATACTACCTAGGAGATTCTCTGTATGAAGACCTATGGACCCTTTTTTAGGAATATATTTATTTTTCCTAAGAGGTAGGATGCTTTATAAGCAATTATATAGTTTTCTAAAATTATTTTTGAAAGTGTCTTAGATAACTTGATGAGAAATGGTTCTTAGTGTTACTATAGATACTTGTATGGGTTCTCGTGATGTTTTTAATTATATTTATTATGGATGAGTGTTTTTTATTAAGGTAAAAGCAAGTTTTGAAGGGACCCTGAAACCATTTAATAGCAAGTATAGATAAGATAAAGCATAAAAAATTTCAACTTATAAGAAACAAAGTTTCCATCAAAGAAAAACACAAAGACCAACATAGCAAAAAACCGATAGGATTCCAACAAAAAACCAACCGCTAAGCCAGATTGCTCAAGATATCAACAACTTCCTTTTCCAGATTGTTCATGTTAATTGTTGCTTTCTTCATCTCCTATATATCCACAAGGGTTTTATCCGCCTTCCTTTTCAAGTTGGCTCTAGTTAATTTGCTCGACCCTGCACCCTCAACCTAACTTTGGTCTTTGTCTTCATCCACTTCCACAACAGTTCTTACCTGATGATCCCTTTCCAAGTTCTCAACCATCATATTCACGGTACTAGAAGTGGACTTCAGGATCATGTGGCTCATTTCCAGCACCTTTTGTATTGACTCTTTGACATTCTTTAGCTTTTCCTCCAATTATGATAGCTTACCATCATGATTGTTCTTAAAATGTTGCAAATCCTCCATAGTTTTCTTCAAGCAGTCAACCATGTATCTTTTCTCATCTTTCATCCATAAATCCTTGGCTTTATCTTTGTCTTTATTTTTATTATCCATCAAATCATTCTTTTCCATTTTTTTGTTAAAGGCCCTTTGATTCAGCTTTATCTCCTTAATCTCAAAGAAAACCCACCTGATCGGCCAGAAAAAATCCATAGACCCATTGTGGGTGATTGCAAGGATATCAACAAGATACTCACAATCAACTTTAAAATAGTGGTCATCCTCCTTAAGGTCACTAGGGAACCGAGGTCTTTCCTCCCTGTCTGTTGGTGGGTAGCTGGAATAATTTGACAAATTAGTATGTTGAGACTTCTCTTGGTCATAGGAGGGGTCCTCCACAATCTTCCTCTTGCCCTTCCCCTAAGGAGAAACATTGGGTTTATCTTTTGGATTTGTTTTAGCAACATCAGACCCGGGGAAGATAACTTTTTCCTTGCCAGTAGAGGTCATAGCACTAGGTTTAGGCAAAGCATAGGCTTTAGGCTTCTTTTTGTTGTTACCCTTCCTTTTAAACTTCAAAGGGTTCTCTTCCTCCTCCTCCATATCAGTCTCCCACTCATCTTTATCCATATAGCTAGCGCCCAATTCCTCCTTGTCATAAATAGAGTGTGGAGAAGGGGTATGATGGGTGATAACAGACATTGTTTTAAAATTCTCATAAATGAGAACCAACAAACCCTCGTGAAGAATGGGGTACCTCACCGGGTTTGAATTGTGGTCCTGAAGACTAGCATTCAAAGAAGTAGAGAGATGGAAAGGGAGGAAAACCCTGACTTGGTGCCGAAAATGATTTAGGAGCACAAAGTGATAACCGAAAACCCTAGTATATCTTTCGTCCAAAGTAATATATTCCATAATCACTCTCAGGACCTCCCACCAGAGCATTTTTATTTTAGTGGAATCGTAGCTACTTTTAGTAGCTCTCAGCAAGTCCTCCTTCTCCTTATCTGACTTAGGGAAATTCTTGACCACCTGGTTAGAGAGCTTGCAGTCCCTATAGAACTGCAACCCCTCCATGGACATCCTAGTAACATCAGAGATCATTTTTTCGTCAATCACCACTTTTCTCCCAAAGAGTTTTATCCTGCCATTGTTCCATTCCTTCGCAAAGAGCCTGGTGATTTCCTGATCTCTTCCATGAAGTTTTTCCAAGTAACTCATAATTCCACCCCTCTCCAATACATGCCACAATTTCTCATTACCCTGCAACTTCTTGCATTCCATCAGCTCCAGCTTGCAACGTTCACCTCCCTTGTTGTCGATGGTGCAATCCTTCTGTGGAGACTCGAGAATTCCATTGAATCTATTCACCAAAATACCTAGAAAGCATATGAAGCCCAAAGTATTAATGAAGTGATTAATACTATGGTACTCCAACCCACGAAGAAAAATGATGATGCAACAGTTCCAATACTGCATAAAAATCCATGCCTTCACCTTAATTATTTATTGGTAGAGGAAGTTGAACCTTCCAATGGGTGTGATCATACATAATTAAGGTTGTGACATCAGCCTCTAAACCATCATACCTCTACCAAGTCATCTTACTGTTGGTCGTTACCCCCTTATTAGCAAAGAAATCTGCCACCATATTGATCTCTCTATAGACATGGGTGAAAAAATGATTACCTTTAATACATTGGATAATATTATTAGAATCTCCTTCAATCCAAACAGTTTTGAACTTCAATTGCCTAGCAAGACTAAGGACTTGGTAAGCCCCTATGGCTTCAACAAGGTGGTTGGTCTAGGTGCCCAAGGGGAGTGCCACCGCTGAAATGAATATTATGGATGAGTGTTGTTGGTTGTTTATGTGTGTAGGTATCTCCCTCTCTTGGTTTGGTTTCTTCCACCCATGCATCCCTCTACTCTCCTTCCACCATGGCCCCAAACTCATCTTTTGGCCCCTTAACAAGAAAACCTCCATTGTATTACCCCTCAATATGGAGGTGGGTAGAATATTGTGTTTTTTATTTCTCCTAAGGGTCGCCTTCTACCTTGTCATCATGGAATTTAATAGCCTTTAATTCAAGCACCTCTTCAATTCTTCAACCAGGATTTTAATCTTCTTGAGCATTCCAACAGTCATACCAATATCACATTCATATTATTTCCTTAAATCTATATATTTCAATTCCTCATACATGTTTGTTTACCCTTTTATTTTATCACCCATATTTTATTAAAATCAATATTATATGTAGGTGATCAAAGAAACATGATAATGTAAGAACCAAATCATATTAATCCACTTCGAGAGAGTCAAAATAATGTATTAAGAACATTAAGAATATGTAGGCGAATAAAATTCTTCATGGACCAAGACCACAAATTCTTACTAGGAGTTGTTTGAAAGAAGACTTTTCAAGAAACATTATCGAATTTTGAAACTCATTTTTTGGGTGATGTATGATTGTGTGTGGACCCAAATGCTCTTGCATCAGACATAGTGGGTAAGAAATTTGTGAGAATGGGATCACAAAGGTGGAGCTCAGTGATAGAACCACTCTTTGAGACTGTAACAATCTCCAGTGAACTCCATTGTTGACAGTCTGAACTCCTCCACCAAAAACTTCTTCTCTCCATGCCCTCCTCTAGTAGGTCTTCTCTACAACTCACCCTTGCAACCTCCATGCTATAATCATACCTCAATTCTCATGAATATTCCACTTCATCTATTGTAATATGCCATCACACAACACTTTCCTCTACACTTTCCACTCTCAACTATTTGGGACTTCGCTCACCTGCAATGATGCTCTTGAGCTTCTGAATCATGCCTCAAACTTTGTGCCTTCCAACCCTCAATAGCAAGGAATCTTTACACTTGCAACAATACTTTTGGACTTCACTTGTGCTTCTACTATCCATAGGTTCTTTCACAAGCTACCTCACATTCAACGATCTTCTTGTGCCCTGAAACCTTTGCTCACTTCCCTCTTCACCCATAGGTCTGGTGTGAACCACCTCTCTCTTGATGCTCTATCCACACACTCAGAACCTCTAGCTTTGATACCAATTGATGAAGATGAAACAACACTCTTAACCAATTCAATAAACCTAAATTACACAAAGACTCCATGACGATTGACACCAAATTGACAATAACTTGTGTTAATTTGAAAATCGATTTACAACTACACAATTTTCAATCCAATTCAAAAAAATCAAATTAATTTATTTATTTAGATTCATTAAAAATACATTACACATATACATATAATTTCATAACTTCTCTATGCCTCATCTCTATGCTAGCTCCATTCTCTTAACATCTCTTACCCAATCTCTACACGTTACTTTATCTTTGAGTTCTCCAAATCTTCTCATAACATATTTTTATTTTGAAACAATTACAACCTCTCATTCCTACTCCCATGTTCACTCAGACAATGTATTTTGATTCTCCTTGGAATCTATTCTAAGCATCATTTTTCCCTTTGTCTTGTGCACCTTCCTTAATTTCCCATCTGCGGGTATATGCCACTCTTCTTCTTTTCTAGCAATCCCCTTAACCGTTTGATTCCTCTCTTCCTTAAGGCATGGGCTAGGAAACATTACTTCTATATTTCTCTAGTGCAATCACTTTCCCACCATGACCTTACAACTTTTCCTTTCTCACCCCTTTCATAAGAAAACTTCCATTGATATCCCTTGTCTTTCTAATAAACTGTGACCTCCATTTGAACTCTCAACCTGGAATTGATATCATGCTCCTTTATTCCCTGATGTTGTACTTTTCCTTCTTTAACCGCTGCTCACCTCCTTCAACCGAAACCTCCAGTCTCATCTTCATGGAATGTTATCCTCTCTTTACCTATTTTCATATTTCCCATTTTCATTGAATAAGCAAACAAAAGATATACACCTCCTTTTATTGTCGTTAATTTTTGATGTGAAGTTACTAGACATAGATGGGAATTATCTTCATTTTCCTCCAATTTGTCTACTTTGGTTGTGTAGGGATCTCCCTCTCTTAGCGTGGTTTCTTCCACCCATGCAACCCTCTAATCTCCTTCCATTGTGGCCCCAAACTCATCTTCTGCCCCCTTCACAAGAAAGCCTCCATTGTTTTATCCCTCAATATGGAGGTGGGCAGAATTTTATGTTTTTATTTCTCCTAGGGGCCGCCTTCTACCTTTTCATCATGGTATTTAATAGCCTTTAATTCAAGTACCTCTTTAATTATTCAATAAATATTTTAATCTTCTCGAGCATTCCAATGGTCATACCAATATGCCATGCATATTATTTCTTTAAATTTGTATATTTTAATTTCTCATGCCCATTTGTTTACCCGTTTATTTTATAACCCATATTTTATTAAAATCAATAATATCTTTAGGTGATCAAAGAAACATGATAATGTAAGAACCAGATCATATTACTCCAATTCAAGAGAGTCAAAATATTGTATGAAGAACATTAATAATATGTAGGTGAATAATGTTCTAAGTCAATATTTGTGTTGGTAGATACTTTGTTCCAATATATCTTAGGCACCCAACTTATTTTTAAGAAAAAAAAGTCATTTTTTTGGCTCTAGAATTTTATGTTGGCTACTCTTGGAACCATCAAAAAACTTGAACTTAGAGGTTAAATTTCAAGGTTGTATCAACTAAATAAGTTTTTTGGAGTTTATTATTAAACCCTACATCTCCCACTAATCACCTACTATCAAACACATATCACAGAAAGAGAGGAAAAGTAATATATTTGTTGTAAGAGATTACAAAATTTATTGATCCAAAATAATTAATGAATAATATAATAAAAAATGAATTACCCTAAAGAAACCCTAAATGAAACCATAGGTGAGGATTAAATAGATCAAGTCATGTGTCCTAATCCTATGGTTTGAGAAAAAAATACATTACCTAAGTAAGCTTAAGTATTTTACTGTAAAAAGGGACCTAATAATTAGTTAGATAATTCCTTTTTACTCTATACCCCTATAAGTGCAACTTATGGGCAAGCTAAACTAATGCATAGAAAGAAAATGGGTCTTGACAATTAGGTGTAATGAGGCACCCATGTAAAAATTAAAACATCTCTCACAACCAAAGAAAAGGAGAAAAACCATGGGAACAACCTCCTCTCCAAAAAGATATGTGGAAATGTGAAGGAAGGACTGAAGTAGACCCCTAAGGATGAATTCCTTCACTCCAAGCATCAATCACAATTGAAGATAAGGAGGTGATGCCAAAGGTTTAGTAAAAAAAAGTTACACCCTAATCCTCAATAGGAAAATTTTCTAAGGATATATCACCATCATGGATGAGCTATCAAACGAAATGCATGAGTATCTCTATGCACTTTGTAAGATGGGGTTAGAGAATTTCTAGCCTAGAATGAGTGATAACCAACACTTCTAAGCTATGAAACCACACCTAAACAAGATAATACAATAAAAATAATAAAGAAACCATAATATCAAATAACAACACTCCACATGCTTGATCTTGAATCACTTCTCTTGCTCTCCTATTTCTCCTTATGCAATTTTTGCCTCGGATTTGTTGTTGAAGTTATGCAAATACCTACAAATTGTAAGTAGAAGGTTAGAGATAATTAGCTATTAACTTGAAAATGGAGGATAATGGTCTCTTTTATAGACAACCATTCGAACGGATGACTGAGATCGATCGTCTAGAAAGATTCCAAGATCAACGGATGAGAATGAATGAGACAGGTTACAAAATGAAGGGTCAAGATCAATCTTCTAGAAAGATGTCAAGATGAACGATTGAGAAACAATGCAACCAAAATATGCCATGCATTGGAAAGATATGATGTTGATGGCTATGATGCCCAATGGATATGACATAAATGAAGGCTATGATAGGGCATCTTTGACCAGAAGAGGTGCATAAATAATTTATTTTAAATTTTTATTCAAAAATGGAGGAAATTGACAAGTGGAAAATAAATAATTTATCTGAATAATTTATTCAGAGAAAATGAAAAAGGAGCATTTAGTTAAATTAATAAATTTATTAAATGGGGAGATGAAAATGGAACATTAAATAATTAAGTGAGATTAATTATTTAATAGGGAAAATGGCAAGGGATAATTAAATAAATAATAATTTATTTAATTATTGAAGAAGAGGGGGAATTAGTGACACAATTAAATAATTTTAATTGATCAAGATAGAATAGAGATCAAAAGGTGAATTAATTAAATAATTAAAATTTTTTAATTAATGGAGGAATATGATTAAGCATAATTGAATAATTGAAATCATTTAATTATTGGAGGACGACAACCAAGAAAAATGATGCTCGCAGACTTAGGAAATTTTGTTAGTGTCTACATTTTTCCTCGCTTTGACATAATGTGATTTGAGTGTTGTGTCAAATAATGAAAAAAAAATCAGGTTCAGATCATGCCCCAGCATGCCCCAATGACGACAAGGTACAGGTATGCCCCCTCAGGAAAATTTAAATTTTTTTTTTAAAAATTCAAAAATTTGGAAAATTGTCCTGATAAGACAAAGAGATGGCTAGGAATGTGATAGTGAAGATAGAATCGAGATTAAACGGTGATGAAAGGGTCAAATTAAAGGTCAAAGGCTTCAAAATGTGCGACTGGTAAGCAAGGTAGGTCAAAAACTTGAATTGTGAACCTATAAATGGCAATTGGAGTTTAAAAAAGGGTCATTTTCATATTCTAACTATAGAAATTGTGAGAGCTCAGAGTGATTAGTCAGTGAGAATTTCACTTGTTCCAAACACCACCCACTATGTTTACAGAATCCACAGCTACCATCATCTTGAGGGAGTGCCCCCTGGGTATGTACTACGAGCCCAACTTTTAATTTTCTCGTTTTGTGTACATTTAGATTAGGAAATAATTTAGCAGCCAATTGCATCGCAAAATTTTGTGATGAATTTGAATTCATGTTCGACGCATTCGATAAGCAGTTCACCACAATCATCTTGGTGTGATGCAAGTGCATTAGGTTAGGGGGAAAGCGTTTGTGGTGTGATGCATGAATTGGTGTGACACAACTGACTTTTTGAGCCGCATATGCAATCGGGAAGCATGCAAATGATTGGGTCAAACATGTGTTGTAAAAAATTATGCATGCATTAGGAGAGCGATGCAATTGCACTTATGGGCTGATTATATATTAGTGTGACACATTTGTTAAAATTGTGACACAATTGACTGGTGAAAAATTTGCACCAAAATAGGAAATTTTAACTTGGTCAAACTAGGTTTCGATGATCAATTGAAGGTCCAGGATTGACATTATTGGTTGCATTGTGTTTTCAGGAGTGGCTACCGCCAATTTAGACTCATGATTCAAGGCTAGATGTGTTTCGACTATGAGACCAGTTAGGTGAGGAGGAGTGATAGGTGTTGTTGGATCTAGGCCTATTATATGTGACTTGTATGCCTATGATCAGGGCAAACAAAGGGATGTTGAAAGCATTAGCGTAGTGGTGGAACTCAGAGATGAGAAACTTCCATTTACCGACAAGGGAGGTGATAGTCACTCTGGAGGATGTGTATCAGATTTTGAGGCTACCCATTTGGGGTGAGCGAGTGCGATATGATCCAATGTGGGGGTTACAAGCATTGTATGACTATTATGAGATTGATGATGATGCAGAGCTTAGGATCCAAGGATATGAGATTCGATGGGAAACCCTGGTAGAGACATATGATCAATTTGATTGCATGTTATGTGCATTGATAGCAAGATTTTTTATTCCTGTTTGTAGGGGGCACAGATTTCCAGTGGGATGGGGGGAGGTGCTTGGGTCTATGGTTTCTTCAAGGACCATTTATGTGTGGGGCCATGTCTATTGGGCATGCTATATTTTCAGCTGCATGATATTGCTTACATAGGAGGACATAATCTGATCTATAGGGTGACATTGTTGATGGTCTGGTGGGGGAGCACATAGCAATGTTTTAGCCACCAGTGGTTCAACGGGCAGTGGGCAGTGCACCATACACTTATCTATATCAGGGGGAATTGACTCAAAGACATGTCAAAGATGTGGGTTACTAGCAACATGGTATAGACACACTAGTGATCTTTAACTAGAGACCATACAAGACCTGCCAGTTGTGGATAGATGAGGATGACCACTTTCCATGGTATCGATAGCCTAGGTATCTAATCGAAAGGACAATACAGAGTTATCATATTATCAAGATGTACCAACTAGAGAGGGTCAGATGATAGTTTGGTGAGAGATAGGGGGTTCCAATTGATACAACAGTGTATGGTCGATCATCACAGGAGGTGCATCCCTAGGGTCTATAGATTGTGATCACAACAATGGAGTAGGAGATAGATTCCATACAGGAAATTGATTGGGAGTGGCGAGGTGGTGAGGTAGATGCAAGGATGACACTAAATTATGATGTCTAGTGGTTAGTGCATAGACCTATTCCACTCATGGATCCTTAGCAGTTAGCGCCAGTAGAGCACATATTCAGGGGTGTGAGAGGTTGGTGGGGAGGAAGAGATGGTATGGATGGAGGATATGAAGGACAGGGAGATGGGGGAGGATGGGGAGATGATGGGGGTGATGGACATGGAGGATGAGGAGGAGGAGGCGATCACAGATGAAGGAGGGATGGAGGGCAAGGAGAGGCTAGACAAATCCCACCTATTCAAGAGGAGGATCAACCAAAGGTTAGGGTGGTTGTAGAGGTGTTATTATAGGTAGGGAGCAACATGCAGAGGTTATAGCTCAAGTAGTAGAGTAGCCTACAGAGATTGTGCAGCTGGAGGTGATGAAGGTTGAGGCCGAGGGAGAGGGTGGACATAAGATGCCAAGAGGAGGAGAGGATGAGGGTGAGATGGATGAGGTAGAGCAGATCCTTTATGAGAGGATCATCATGGGAGAGGTGGGAGAGGTGCAGAGGAGGTTCGAGCAGATGATGGGACCACTAAGCAAGGGATAACCATGCTACAAGCATGTATACAGGTATTGGAGGAAGATTTGAGTACCGTGATAGATGAGAGAGATGACCTTAAGGCCGAGAGAGATGCATTTTAGGTGGAGAGATATCTGGTAGTTATTAGTCAGCAGTAGACTGGCTAGAGGATTGATTTCATAGCCACATGCAGTGGGTTAGTTGTTGAGGTTGCATGGGACTATGCTAGGGCCAATAGGGCCAATCAATATTATAGTGACCTATATGAGAGACTAGTACCACCTGAGAGGAGAGAGCCATCATTCTCAGAGATTGATAGTGGTTCATGAGGTAGGTCATGGAGTAGGACCCACAACAGACAGACACAAAGCACATCTAAGGGTGAGACTTTAGATGCTAGATGGGCCACTCCATATGACAAGCCTCCTACCATAGAGCAGAGACCTAGAGATGCACTAGGCAGGGAGGATGCCCCAGGGATATGAGAGCAGGTTAGTTCTGGATAACATGTATTGCTTATGTTTCACATATGTTAGACACTGATGTTTTATTTTGAATCTTGCAAGTTCCACTTTTATTGGACACACCTTGATATTATTCCTATGACACATTACTATTTTGAGCGATATATATGATATGATTTTAGCGGCGGTTGATGATATGTTTATGTAGTTACGATGATATGTTATGTGATGGATACTCATGCTATGATTATGATGTTTGTTGATGTATTTTATATGATGATGCTCTATGATGTTTCATGATCATGTTTTATGATTATTTTTATGCATTGTTTATGCTGTATGATATGCAATATGGATGACCTAATGTATTGATGGCTTATAAGTTATTTTATTATGTATGGATAATGGATCTAATGAAAATGACCTAACATGATATGACATGGAAATATATTGATGTAATTCAATGTTAATGTTATGGAATGGTTATATGGTAATGCAAAATGTTTAATAGAAATATTTAATGTGAATACAAAATATGATGTTTAATATTACATGTTATAATATAATTCATGTGATGCAATACATATGAAATGCAATGTGATGTTATGAGGAATGACTTATGTAATAATGCTTAATGTCATGATCGGTAATGTCTAGTATGAAGGTAAGATGTGATTGTGGTTATGATATGTAATTTTTCCGTTGATGTGATATTGTATGTATGGGATGCAATGTTATGGGGAATGTCATGCCATATGATATAATGGTTTTTGAAATGCAATAATAATATGATAAGGTGATAATGGTGATGCTAGTGTAATGATGAATGCTATATATGATGATGAATGTTTTTTGTATTTTTGTATTTTTCTTATACAAATACATGTGACCTAACATGAAACTGATGCTTATGATGATGGTAACTTCTATGATGTAACCTAACATGATTATGTGTGCAAGATATTTTTGTGTGTCATAGGACTCGGTCAAGATGTGGATGGAACAAATGTGAGCATGGAAGAAGGTGGATGTTAGTGTGAAGATGGAAAATTAGACAACAGATGATAAGGGACCAACCTTCGTACTTCCATTTTTATATTTATCATCATTGGGTGCAAAAGATATTAAAAATGGAATAAAAATGCCATGGTATGACATAGACCAAGGTGTGCAAGGTGAGGATTTATGAGAGACAAGTCATTCAAAAGACAAAGCTAAAGACAAGGAATGCCCCAGCTCATACTAAGGATCCAATTATCCCCGTCCTTTTTCCAAGACAAACCACAGACAACGAACAAATAAAAGAGGTCATGATCCATCATCATCCCTCTAAATATGTTAATAAGACATCCTCGAGGAGACTAGTAACATGACCTAGAACCAATCAAAAAGATAAGACAAATTAAGACCAACAAAGTGTTTGCCAAAGAGACAGTGTTTACCAATAATATTGATATGATTGATTAGGTTGGCCAAGATGACCAAGATTTGATTTAACAAGTTTTACAAGGATTAATTGATAAGTGGAAAAAGGTTCACACTTTGATTTGATTGATAGGTTGACAAGAATTGATTGATAATATTGACAAGGTTGATTGATTGCACTTGATTTAAGGGAAGACACGTCCTAATTAATGAAAGATTGACAATATTGGTTGACTGTTTGACAAAGATTGATTGATATGATCGAGCAATGTAACAATACCTAAATTTTTGGAAAGACATAACTTGTTTAAGGCAAGGAACATATCAGATAAAGTTGACCAAGTGACAAGTGTTGACAAGACACCTAGCTACAAGGACACATCTCGCTTAAGGTGAATGACCAAATTGACAAAGTCTAATCTCGGGAAGGATACATCCTAACAAAAGAAAAGAGATAGGATCGAATGGGATAAATGACATAATGCCCCTTTTCGATATAAGACCAATGACCTGATTGATTGACTGATGATAAGAGGATTGATTGATTGAATGATGATAAGAGGATTGATTGATTGAATGATTGATTGAAAGATTTGTTGGTTATTTCTATATTTTGATTCATGATTTAGTTCAAATGATGATTGTTTGTGGACCAAGACTATGACCAAACTCAACTAACCCTAGAGGACTGACCTAGGTGGCCTTGGGAGCTCATCGATTGATGGCCTTGCCTACGTTATACACACAAAGATTTCGTAGTTTGACACAACTTGACTTTTTCATATTTGACAAAACACAGAGTCATGATTTTATTTGGAAAACGTAAAGGACTGACCTAATGTCTTGGGGGGCCATTTAAGATGGACCTTGCCTACGTAGAAAACGTGCAGAGACAATGTAGTTCGACCAATCTAACAAAATTGACTTAGACTTAGACTCGGACTCGGACTCTATTTTTTGAACTTTTAAAAAAAATTGATGTTTTTTGAATTTTTTTTTGGATTTTGGTGATTTTTTTATTTTTTTGGATTTTGGTGATTTGCTGATTTTTTTAGATTTTTTCAGGAAATTTTATTATTTTATGGATTTTGAACGTTTTCAGATTCATTTTAGATTTTGAAGGTTTTAAAGGGATGAAACCATTTATTATTTCCCATGAGGATGTAAGTCAAGGAATTGCCCCCAGTCAGGTATAGAACTAGTTTATTATGCGCAAAGGGGTAACGACGAATGTGATAGACTAAATGTTAGTGGTTCTCAGGCCATGGTAAAATGATGAAGCTTTGTTATGGATGAGGGATGACTGTGAATGAATGAAATCCAGATGGAGTGACAATAGATGAAGGAGAATAGACTGATTATGCATGCTTGTTTGCTAGGATTTCACCATGGTACTTATCCAAAGTGCCACCGAAGTGGTTTTCACTTTACTATTTTACAATTTTTTTTAGTTTTTTTTTTTTTTGTCACCAAGACTCCTATTTGCCAGGTTTTCATTAGGGTGAATTTTTTTTTTATTATTATTAGACTGTAGGAATCAGGTAGCACGACCCCCTATAAACTGCAATGTGCCTGGTAAAATTTTTAACGTGACCGGCGGCATTGGCATGACATGCCCTCTAGTACCATGGGGGTGGGGGAGACTAGACCTCATGACCAACCTCTTACAACAGGAAAGATTTAGCCAACCGAGCTAGGGCCCCAACCCCCCATTAGGGTGAATTTTCATTTTTTTATTTATTTTTATATTTTTTTTACTTTTTAAGGGATACTATGATAATCAAGTATAATACTTGTGAAGGTGCATGTTGTTTATAGGTTCATAAAATGGTTCTCCTTCAGAAGTAGAAATTTGATAAGAACCAGATCCATATGTTGTTGTGACAATGTACGGGCCCAACCAATTAGGTTCAAATTTCCCATTTTTTTCTCGTTTGGCTTGATTCTTTGGATTTTCCTTTAAGACTAAATCACCAATGTAAAAACTTCTAGGATGAACCTTCTTATTGTAACTATGTTGGAGGAGATTATGATAAGCTTGCAAATGTGTCAGATCATTATGTCTCTCTTCATCCAGTAACTCTAGCTCTTGTAGACAAGATACACAATACTCTTCTTGATCAGTTAGGCCTTGCATAGAGACTCGTAGGGAGGATAACTCAACCTCTATAGGAAGTATTGCTTCAAATCCATAGACAATGGAATATGGTGTGGCTCATGTAGGGGTATGAATATTGGTGTGATAGGCCCATAAAGTAGTGTTAAGTTGTAAGTGACAGTCATAACCAACATCATTGATAGTCTTCTTCAATATTTTTAGCATAGTCTTATTAGATGCCTCAGCTTGACCATTGCCTTGGGGGTAATACAGAGTAGAAAAATGATGTTGAATATAGAATTTTTCACAAAGCTCACGGAAATCCTGGTTTTTGAATGGGAAAACATTATCTATAATCATGGACTATGGGATACCATAACGGAAAATTATGTAATTCGGGATGAATTTGGCTATCTTCTTACCAGTAATGTAAGTTAATGGGATGGCTTCAATCGATTTTGTAAAATACTCAATAGTGACAAGGATAAACTTATTTCCATTGGAAGAAGTGGGATGGGTTTTTCCTATGAGGTCGAGTCCCCATTGAGAAAATGGCAATGGAAAAGTAAGTGGTTACAATTCTTGAGTGAGTGCATGTATAAGATCTCCATAAATCTGGCATTGGTGATATTTATTCACAAAGTGATAGGCATCACATTCCATCATAGGCCAGTAATATTCCATTCTCATGAGCTTTTTGGCTAAGGTAGTACTAGTAGAGTGAGCTCCACAT
Source organism: Sequoiadendron giganteum (assembly GCA_007115665.2). Classification (NCBI taxonomy): domain Eukaryota; kingdom Viridiplantae; phylum Streptophyta; class Pinopsida; order Cupressales; family Cupressaceae; genus Sequoiadendron; species Sequoiadendron giganteum. The sequence goes on from CM021104.1 coordinate 424,223,558, forward strand.
ATACCATGATGTACCTCTTGTAAGGTTGTTTGTGCTTCATTTGAGTCAAGACATCAAAGGAGGGTACTATCTAAGCTACAATGATAAAGGATGTCTCCAATGATGGCATATTTAGATGCTTGTCGAATAAAGGTCTTGTGTTGGTTAAGGGACAAGTCAGGAGGTATAATCTGGTCATGCAAATAGTCATAAATGTCTTTGTACCAAGGTGAATCAAGACCAACAAGTTCACACACAAGTTTAGAATTGGGGACATTGAACGTAGGGATCAACAACTGTTCTACCAAGAACTCGTATTGTGATGCATTATTAGGAATGTCCAAAAGAAATTTGATGGTAGCCATTGCATTAGTTGCTTTGTTCTAGATTCTCAAGATCTGTTCAAAAGAAACATTATCAAAGTATAGTTTGAAACTATCCACCATGCACTTGTAGGACATCAATTTCTCATCCTTAGTATCATAATTATCATTGAATTTCTTTATAACTACCTGAGAATCACCATAGACTTGAAGATCCTTCATTTTCCACTTTATTGCTATCTAGAGTCCTGTCAACAATTCCTCATATTTTTCTATGTTATTAGTGTAGGAGAATGCTATTCGGAATTACTTGGGAATAGATTTTCCTTGAGGTGTGATGAACATAACTCTAGCTCTTGAACCATGAATTGTGTAAGATCCATCAAAATATAACTTCCATGTAGTTGGTGTGTCTATGACAAAGATTGATTCATCTAGGAAATCATATATCAAAGGATGATCTACTTTTACATGTGCATCTATAAGTTGGTTTTCTATCACTTTTCCATTTATTTCATTTTGATCTGCATACTCAATGTCATATTCACTTAGCATCATAACCCACTTAGTTATTCTTTCTGCCAAGGTTGCTTTGTTGAGAAGATATTTTAGAGGATCAATTTTGGCAATCAATTTTGTCTTATGATTCAACATGTAATGTCTCAATTTTTGTGCTACAAATCCCACTGCTAGACATGCTCACTCAATAGGACTATAGTTCAACTCATATCCAACTAGGGTGTGATTGATGTAATATATAGCCCATTCTTTTCCATCATTATCATTTTGTGCTAACAATTTCCCCAGTGATAATGTTGTTTCTATCACATATAATATCAAATATTTTTCGTTGATTGGAGGCATAATAATTGGTGGATTTAGTAGATAATTCTTTATTTGATGAAATTCTTCTTGACACTTTTCTATCCAATTGAAGGGAATTATTTTCTTAACAAATGTTGGAATGGGTGGATCTTGTCTGCTAATTGGGCAATGAATCTATGGATTTATTGTAGTCTTCCTTGCAATTTCCTCAATTGACTGATATTGGTCGGTGGGGGAATTTCTAAAATATCTTTGAGCTTTGCAAGATCAAATTTTATTCCTCTATGTAAGACTATGTATCCAAGAATTTTTCCTAATTGTACCCCAAAAAAAAATTCTTTGGATTTATTGTGAGTTGATACTTTTCCAGTCATGTAAAAATCTTGTCCAATACTACTAAGTGTCCAATTCATTCTAGGGATTTAGAGAGAATTTCATCAACATAGTCTTCCATTAGCACATGCATATAGTCATGAAAGATTGTAGTCATCACTCTTTGATATGTAGCTCCAAAATTATTCAATCCAAAAAGAATCATTCCAATAGAAAGTTCCCCAAGCACACTTGAAAGTTATTTTTGGTTGATCTTCAGTAGCAATATTTATCTGATTATAACCCAATAATTCATCCATGAGTGATAGCATTTCATATCCAGCTGTGAGGTCTACTATGATGTCAATGTTTGGTAGAGTAAAATCATCCTTAGGACAAGCTTTGTTGAGATCTCTAAAATATGTGCAGATTTTTATTTGACCATTTGGTTTAGGGACAGGAACAAGGTTTGATCTCCAATCTGTGTAATCAATAGACCTAATAAATCAAACATCTAGAAGTTTCTTCAATTCTGCCTTGACAAGGAGTGCAATATGTGGATGCATTTTTCTTAGCTTTAGTTTGTATGGCTTAGCATTGGGTAGCAGTTTTAAGTGATGTAGAACCAATTCAAGATCCAATCTAGGCTTATCATCATTGACCAAGCAAAATTGACTTGTCTTTCTGCAAAGAATGTTGTGAACTCAGTCTTTTCCTTGTCGGTCAAAGATGTTGCTAACTGTATGATTTTGGAATTATCTTATGTTCCAATATTCACCTCTTTTGTTTCTTCTATTAACAACGGTGATCTCTCTTGATCTATTGGGAGACAGTCCAATCCTCCATTCTTAGGCACCTTAGGGAGGTTTTCACCTTCGAATACGTCCTTTATTTCTACTTTTCACGGTTAGTAGGCACCTTTCGGTTTCCACCTAAAGACCTTTTATTTTTGTTTTTACTTTTTTCATTTTCACTTTTGCAACTAGAGGATAGGAAAACCTCACCAAAATATGTTGCATAATCGAGTTCTATGGAAAATCCAACCTTATAATCCCCACTAGGTATTCCTTCACAAAGTCCCATAAACTCAGTGATTTCTTTTTCGTTCTCGAAAGTGTCCAATCTTGGTGGGTCTTGTTGATCTCAATCTATGAGTTGTGGGTAGACAAGGGGTAAGCCATCATCAGTGCTATCAAGAGTCATGGTGTAGTCTGATAGGGTAAAGATATAGGTAGATTCATCAAGTTCCCATGAGGCAGAGTCAATGGTTTCCCAAAAGAGTTTGATCCATTCTTCTTTATTCAAAGGATCTTTTGGATGAGGGATTGGTAGGTTGAGTGGGGAACCAATTGTGAGAATTTGATTGAATTGTGTTTCAAGGGGAGGTTGATCAAGTATTATAAATAGTTTATCTAAGTCCATAAAGGTAGTGGAGGATAGGGAATCCCATTCATATTCATTGGAATCAACATCAAAATCCCAAGGGTCTTCATATTTCTCGATCTCATTTGAAGCATTAGCAACCTCACTCAAAGGTAATTCGATACCTTGGATAGTCACTTTTACAAGTACAAACCCTAACCCTTGGTGCTTAATCAACTTAGGAGGTTGCAAGGGTTCCATAATTCCTTGTTTATTTAATCCAATACCACTATGTCCATCATATCCTTGTCATTTCATTATTGGGAACCCTTTTGGATATTGTTCAATCGACAACCTCTTAGATTCAATGTCTTCTTCTTCTCTGTATAGCCATATGAGAATGTGATCATTTAGAGACTCCTTGGAAATTTCCCCCATTTTGTGAAGATGGTAGGGGGGTTATGAAATATGACCTTAGTCTACATGGGATGTGGTTTTCCATAAGACTTTGGTGATTTAGGAAATTTACCGATGAAAAAGAGACTCTTCATGTTATATTCTTTGCATCCTTTATCTTGGATCTAGATCTTAGGCATGGAAGGTGTGGTGAATGGAGTGGATAATTTGACTAGAGTAGATGGGTCAATGTAGTGTGATGGAGTGGCAGATGAAGTGGAAGGTGAGGCTTCTCAATTGATGGGAACTTGATGTTCAACAGTTCCTCTTAAGTTTAAACAATACTGGAAAGGATCGGGGTCACTTGGAATAGTGATTTCAGTGCCATTATGTGGAAATTTGAGGCATTCATGGTATGTGGATAGAATATCTCATAGCATGAATCCAAGGATGAACAAGGAGAATATTTTAATGCAAATATAGATCTAAGACATGAAATATTATATTTTGCATGGTTGGGCCAACTCTTATAGGAAGTGAAATTACACCCTTCAGACGAATGTTCAACATCATCATAAGCCTTGATAGTGATTTTCTTTCTTCGATCTATAAAATTCTCAAAGTATCCCAATGCTTTCACTAATTTTAGAAGAAAAAAATTTAGACCTCCACCATCTACTAGGACTCATCTGATCTTGCATTTATCGATGCAAACTTCGAGATGTAAGGGGGCATTATGATCAGATTTTGGTGTGGAAAAGTATTCCTTGGAGAAGGTGATATGATGTGCCATAGCTAGGTATCCAAGCATGGCCTAGAATGCATTGACATATAGGTTGGCAGGGATGGACACTTCTTGCAATGCTTTGTCAAGTTTAGCTCTATGTTGTGGGGATGTGCGAAGGAGCTCCAAGATAGATGTTTTTGTGGGAGTTTTTCCCAATTTCTCGAAGAGATTATATTGGCTCTTTGGCTAAGGATTAGGTGGAGTTCCTAGAATAGTTATCTTCGTTCTGCAAAAAGCAACAACACAGTCTGAATTCAGCTTTTTTATGGTGATGGTAGCAATTTGATCATCAAAGGTTGTTATGTTAAGAATGATAATGGTGTAGTCATGTTTGACTGCGGCATAGTTGGCACTATTGTTGTTCCCTGAACTGGAGGCTTTCCTTTTATCATGGTCTTACAAGGGAGTATTGAATATGGTATGATGAACATTGGTTTTTTCTTATGAATCTCCAACTAATATGGTTTTTGTTGTGCCTCTTGCACACACGCCCCGTTTGGAATGGGGACCCTCTCTTTCATGTTGGCTTGTCGAGTCCTTTTTTTGCTTCACCTAATTTTGCATTTGATAGATGATTATCAAATAGATTGTGAGGATGTTATCATGAAGTTATTTGTGAGAACTTTAGGAAATGTTGCAAAACACTAGTTTTCTATTTTTCCAAGGCATTCCATATGTTCATGGCATGGGTTTAGAATAATTTTCATTGATCAGTTTGAAGGAATATTAGCAGCCAATGTGTTCTTGTTAGATAATAGGCATTTGCATATCCAAGAGGAATCTGAAGAGAAATCTAAAGGAAAAGTTAAATCCATGTCACCTATTGATTCATTGTGTGATATAAAGAGATCTAATGATGAATCTACCTATGACTTTCATGATCGATTCATCAAATTTCTATTTGCGATACCAGAATTAGATAGACCTGATGAATCATTTTGCATTGATCTATTTTGTGAAAATTATGAGCCAGGTTTGAGTACCATGCCAGCTAACTTGAAGCCCCCTAGCCTTAAGTGTTTATATCAAAGGCATTTAGTCATTAGAGAAATGATAGAGTGGCTTGGAAGTGGTTTTCTGACTAGCCTATGTGATGGTAATTTTTCTAGACTTGATCAAATAGATCTGGGTGGTATAGTAGAAGACAATAATAATGCATCATGTAGTGATGAAGATTCTATTTTTTATCAAGCCATAGAGAGAGCATACCCAGATGAAGATTGCATCCATAATAGTCATGATGAAATGAATGATAACTATACTATATCTACTAGCCAAACTACTACCCCTTTTGTCAATTCTTTTGATCCATTGTATAAACAATTAGACTTGTCATGGATTGATTACAAGGTCAAAAGTATGTCAACTCAATTCTATAAACAGATACCTATATTTGATGGATATAATGTGAGTGAAGGAGATGCACATTTCCAAAAAAATTATAGCTTCATGGAGAAACATTCATTTGGAGATAAGGATATGTGGATGAGATTTTTTGTCAAATCTCTTGAAGCAAGAGCTAGGGGCTAGTACTTAAGTTTTCCTGAGAAGTCATTTTCTTGCTGGGATAAACTAGTGAATTCTTATAGAGAAGAATTTGCAAAAGAACCTTCTAACCTTGTCACAAGGTTAAAGGAGATTAAAAAATAAGATAAAGAGTCAAGCATTGATTTCAGTCGTAGATTTGTTGTTTCTCTTTCATTAATCCCTAAAAAAATTAGACCTACTACTCTAGATTTCCTTCATATGTATTTTGAAGCTTTTGAGGGATCTAGTGCATTGTTAAAGGATTTTAGAATATTAGGTATGCAAATGGCTTACACAATTTTAGATAATTTGGAGAAAATGAGGAACAAATATATACAAAGTATGTTGTCCTCAAGTGTGGGTAAATATTCTAATGAAATTAGTAGCTCTATGAATACAAGTGATTAGACGTTTTCAATTTTAAATATAGACTAGTGCATACTTGAGAAGGTAGAAGTTAAGAGTGATGCAATGTGTACCATTGATATTCATGAGAGTAAAAAAAAAAATTCTATCCTCAAGAGGATGCAAATGAAAAAAAAAGCAATGAATTTCAGTTGGAGAAATCATCCACCAGCAGTTGCAATGAAGAAATGAATAATGATTTTTAGTTTGACAATGAGGAATGTGACCATGTTGATTGTTACCACAATTTGGACAAAGAATAAGGTATGTGTGCCAAAGATTCATTAGATGAATCTATTTAGTTAGTTGATTATGAGGAGCATGCAGATGTTGATAATGTAAGTGATGAACAAGGAACTCTTTTTTTGTTTGACTCTTTACCTTTTTCCATTCCTTTTGTTGGTTTTGAAGTTGTCACTTAATGTTTGCATGAGAATAGCACAAGTGGGGTTGTATATGAAAGTGAAAAGGTAGAAACAAGTATTGGTACAGCTAATAGAGCTCTTTATGATGGGTTTTCACATGAAGAACATGATTGTGTTTATCACATAGATGCATATAAGAACCTTTTTTCTGGATCTACAACTCATGAGCAATATGCCTCAGATTTTCATGTTGGAGCAGCAAGAGATAATGTTGAGTGTCATACTCTTTGCAAGAGTGAATGTGTTTTGAACACTCACTATGATGAATTTATTTCAAATGGAAGTTCTGAGTCATATGAACCTATATTTGAAGCTTCTCTTTGTGATAACATATTGAATGTTGACAATCTTGTCTATGAACCTAAGAATGGAAATATTGTTTTGGGATGTTGGTCTTTCTTCTGAATGCCATGATTTGAATGAAGATGAAAATAATATGGGTATTGATAAATTTTATTTTTAGAACCTTGAGGAATACAATGATGTGTTTGGGTTTTGTTGTTGGGATGAAGATAAACTTGCCTATGGTGTAATTGAGTTAAAGGAGTTATGAATGTGTGAGCATTCTTTGCTCAACACACAGGAGGATTGCACATTTTTTTTCAGGCATGATATATTTTCTGACCTTGATCATTATGAGGGGATTAGTAAATGTGATAAGACCATGTTTTCATGTGGTCTTGATCAGTATCCTCATATACTATCACTTGTTGCAAAATTAGAAAATGAAGAGATTGGCAGTGATATGGTTTATGTGATTTGCTTGCCATATGGTAAAAAATCTAAAGAGAGAGAAAGTTTCCACTTGTACAAAGGCAGCTTGACAATATTTTTTGCATAAAATCAGTCACTTGTGTTGTTGTGGTGTGATAGATGTAAGCATGGGCTGTTGGGAGATCCCAACATGTTTAATCAGGCATATTGCAGTGATTTTTTTAGATTGAATTTGGTGAAATGTGATGAGAAATTTGTTTATGATAGAGTTAAGAAGATACATAGAGTTCTTGGTGGCCTTGGGACATCATATGTTGTTTGACTTGTCAAACCAAAGCAGTAGGGGCAAAGATGACCTTTTGACTTTGTCGCCCAATGAAGTAGGCACCTAGTTTGCTTCTCCCAAAGATCTAGTTTCTTGCTATGCACATAGGGGGCATACATCCCCAGTTAGATCCACTGGTATCACCTTCAAATTTTTCAAATTGGAAGTGCCCATAATGAAAAAATTGCCTTTGCACACTCAAAAGTGCACATGAAAAATCTGCCCAAGTGACCTAATTTGGAGAGTCATCATTTAGAGCCAATTGATTTTCAAGCCAAACCCCTTGGTGGAAATATTAAATTTGAATATGTGAATATTCCTATCAATTTTTAGCTTCCCATGATGAGTTTTTATAGGATTTTGAAAATCAAAGCTGGAGGGTTTTGGTACTATTTTGTTGTTTGCAAACACTCTATCCTATGAAGTGGCCTCCTCTTCGATCTAATATTTTATAGCTGGATGATTTTCATGATGAATAGATTTTTTCTCTACATTCTCTCCACATTCATGTGCTCCCTAGTCTAGTTTTAGAGCCTCGAGATCTGATTTGCTATTTTTTTTGAGATCAAAAGCAAATGTAGTTTGTTCTGATTTTACATCAGTATTTTCAAAATGTTTTAAGGAGGTTAATTTTGACCCTTAATATATGGTGAATAATGATGATTCAAGGAAAAACCTTTTGTACACATACTCGGTGGACCCAAATGACCTAGTGTGTCTAGTGGCAGTTCTCCAGGAGGTGATTTGATATTTTTTTGAAAATGATGACTTGGTGAGCCTTAATTGGTTTTGAATAGGTGAAGTTGCAGAAAAGTCTGAGTAGGCCACTTTGGAATTGAATATCTTTCACCTCAAGATCTTTTTCTCTAAGCCATTTGTTGTATTGCATTTTGGGTCAAATTTCTACATGTCTACTCAGTTTTAGAATCCCAAGATGAGTTTTGATGGGTTATTTAATTGCTTTCTTATCACAATAGGGCCAAATTTGGTGTTCCAAAAACTTTCAAATTTTTAGTTTCTAAAGGCAACCCATTTCTCATTTTGATCCAAAACATCTCCTACTCCATTAGTCAAGGCAAAGGCATCCAACAAGCTAGTTTACAAAAGAGGTCCTAGAAATCTCTCAACAATGCAAGTTTTGAGGAAATGGGTTTTCTCTAAATAATTGATAATGTACCTATGCAAATTTTCATGGCTCCAGGTGTTCCAATTTGCCTGCACTGAATTTTCCCTATTTGGTCCATAGGAGAAATTGAAATTTGAAAAGTTTTTAAAGTTTTAAAAAAACATAATATTTAAAATGTTTTGCATACTTTAAATATTATAAAACTGGAATGCACGTGAATTGGGAAAAAGATAACTCCTAGACAAAAAGTACCTATGTATGTAGCATGATAACATACCCCCCATCCCCCATCTCCTGTGGTGGACAAAATGGCCTCGACGAAAAAGGTGGTCGGATGGACAAATAGCACCAACGAAAAAACTTGACAGTCGGATGTTAACTTTGTCATGTTGTTGCCTATCCCGTCGTCGAGAAAACGTGTCAGCACTGGCAGGTTTTTTAAATCATATTTCGGGATGGATAAAAACCAAAAAAATATGACATTTGAAACCATTATTTGCAAATATCAAAAATTTCAGACGAGGTCCCATTTTCTACAGTGAAGTTTTGGTGGAGAGTAATGGGAAGGAGTTGTAGGCATTCAGAGCTAGCAAGTATGTATATCTGCTTGAAATATTTTCCATTTTTCCATTTTTCCTAGGAACTCTGAAGAAACAAACGACCATTCTACAGGTTTATGACTTATGTGATTTTTTGTTGAGGGTTTTTTAATTTTGTTTCCTCCTATCTATTGGTTTTGAATTTTTGTGCTTACCGAATGAAATAGCTGACAACCCATTGTGAAAAATGAGTGAAATAAGTGAATAACATTTATAGAAACTAGAAATCGTGTGAAATATATGACAAGGTTGGAAAATGCAACGTGGGTTCTGTAATGAAATGGTATATTGTGAAAACCATATAAAGCCCAGAACGTCGCCATTGTTGACATTCTTATTTTGAACATTGCAGGGTTTTCGTTGGGGAAAGGGGTATTTATTTGAAATGCAAGGTTGTTAATGTTTTTTTGTGTCAAGGGTTTTTTAATTTTTGTTTCCTTTCCTCATGCTGGTTTTCACTTTTTTTCATTACCGAATGAAATAAATGACAACCCATTGTGGAAATATGAGTGAAATTACTAAATAACATTTATAGAAAGCAGAAACCATGTGGAATATGTTATGAGGTTGGAAAAGGCATCGTGGGTTTTGAAATGAAATGATATATTTGAAAAACCACATAAAACCCAAAACATTGATGTAACGCCCCACCATGCAAACCCCACAGGACAACAACAACTAACCAAAGATGGAACAATTTTCTTTGTTAATAAAAGATAACAACTATGCAACAAAAATTAACCAAATAATCATACATTGCACAACACCACCTAACAAGTCCCGTGGGGTTACATGGTTGCATTACATGTACAATGTTCCCAACCAATAAAATCACTTAATTTAAATGACAAGTAAACCAACAATGAAAGTATTCATATACAAGATAATGTAATGATCACATACATTCATCCATAATCAAAAGAAAAGATAAAGGTACCAACATCATTTTATTACAAATCAAATTCATTGTTCAATATTACAATGGTAAGCATATTTCCATAGATACAATACATCTCAAATGCAATAATACAATACATATGCTTCCCTTATAACAATGGGAAGAGTACAATGAGTACAAGTATGATACATCAATGAATAATAAGATACATCAAAAATAACATTATTCAATCAAGTAAAGCTCTAGAATCTCTGCATCCGCTTACACTCCTCGCTTCACGAACACAACTTGGGAACCCAATGGGGTGTGTAGCACATTCCACCTGACCATGTGGACCTGAAGGTCTATCCCCCTTGCTAGGAGATGACAAGAAAGGATCCACATCCAAATAGGTCAAAAAGACAAGGCTAACACAACCCCATCACATAACAACATCGAACAAATTTAAACAACACTCCCAAAGGCAACCAAAGCAAGGGAAGCTAAACAGGAACAGTAGGAGAGTTTCATCGCATGGCCTTACATGGATTATCATGACAACCTATCACAAGGTGTTGCCTCCATCTATGGTTATTCTAACTACCTATCTCAAGGCGTCGCTCCATAGGGTGACTCATGCGGAACCACTTACCTTTTGTGAAGACAAGGCAATGATCTTACCAACCATGTCTTCCCATCCCATCCTTAGCCTAAGGAAGCACTAATGACATAGGTGAGGCACATAATTAATCTTGTTTAGTATTTAACTACCCAAGCCCACTAGTTCATTAATTAGGTTATCACTTGTTTAGGAAACTCTTCCATGGGTTATCCTGACAACCCCTTTATGCACCGGCCCACATGAAGAGCCACTCTCCCTAGAGACACCCAAACTAAAAATAAAACAAGGGGTGTACCTCAACTCACATAAAATAAAAGTGTACATAACACACCACATGTGAGGCAAGAACCATCTCACGAATACATACCATCTCACTAAACCAAGAACAAAGGAGGTACCACCCACACACATAAACTAAAAATTCAATATATGTACTACAACAAGGTGCCCAACGAACAAGTTCTCTCCAAGCCTCTCGAAGTTGCAAAAGAAACATCCCCCTCGAAGAACAAGGATAAAGCAAATGGGTTCCCATGACTCAAGGTCAACATAATGGTTAATCAACCCATAACTAAACATCAATTAACTCATCTTGAACATATTAAACATCAACGAAAAAGAATAGCATTCATCAATGAATACATTCAAATAGATACACTTTATCTTCAATAAAATAATGACAAGTACAACCACTAATTCCCAATAAATATATAGAATTACACTACTTAAATAATCAAACACTCAATTTTCCACATTTAACTAATAGAAAAGAATGTGAGAATAATAAATTATCGCTATTACTTTATTAATTTATACTTCTAATAATTATTTTGACTTGCAAAATACTATTCCACCATTACAATACTAAGTATTTCACGTTGTTACTCTATCATATTGCTGAAATAAAACGCTTTTATTTAAACTAAAAATATTATTCACATCTATTGATTTTAACTTCTAAATTTTATTTCACAATATTTATTTTTTTCAATTCTAAATTTACCAATATTGTATTATCTTTTACTTCTAATCACCACTAATAGTATGTAAACATTTTCAATAATATTAAAATTATAAATCGAAACAAACAATCATATTATTACTCGATGGCTATTCCATTCTATGAAATTACAAAAGCAATTACATATATTCACATATAAACTAATTATATAATCACATATGTTAATTTTAATTTCTAAGTTTTTTTTTTAATTCAACATGATAGTATTTCAAATCTGAGTTCACAAAATAACATTTTAAATCTGATTTTTTAATTTATATATATATATATATATATATATATATATATAATTTTAATTTATGAGTTTTCTTTTAATTCAGCATGATAGTATTTCAAATCTGAGTTAACAAAATAACATTTTAAACCTAACTTTTTAATTCACTATAATTATATTTCAATCTAGAATTACAAATAATATATTTTCTTTTAAACTAAGTCATATGAAAACAACATATATATATATAATTTAAATTTCTGAATTTTATTTTAATTCAGCATGATAGTATTTCAAATCCGAGTTCACAAAATAACATTTTAAACCTAAGTTTTTAATTCACTATAATTATATTTCAATCTGGAATTATAAATAATATATTTTCTTTTAAACTAAGTCATATCAAAACAATATATATATATATAATTTTAATTTTTGAGTTTTCTTTTAATTCAACATGACAGTATTTCAAATATGAGTTCACAAAATTACATTTTAAACTTGAATTTTGAATTCACTATAATTATATTTCAATCTAGAATTACAAATAATATATTTTCTTTTAAATTAAGTCATACGAAAACAACATATATATATAATTTTAATTTTTGAGTTTTCTTTTGATTCAGCATGATAGTATTTCAAATCTGAGTTCACAAAATAACGTTTTAAACCTGAGTTTTTAATTCACTATAATTATATTTCAATCTGGAATTACAAATAATATATTTTCTTTTAAACTAAGATGCTAGTTAAACCTGTGGCGCCTTGGATCATATATGAATATAGGTTGGGTATTTCCAGCAACACTATTGTTTTTAGTTGGATCCTAAAAATGCTACAACTTATGTTCTTCTCTAAAACGTATGTGCAAAGCGGTAGGTGAGGTGAGGTTCAAATAGTAAGGATATTGATGAAAGATAAAGGAATTAAAAGGATATTCTGATGTAGTTACATTGAAGGTCATAAAATGGTATATGCTTTTTGTGTAGGAGACAAATCGCATCCACAAACATGGGAGATCTATACAAAGTTGGAGCAATTGGCTTAGCAAATGAAGGTAGCGGGGTATTTCCATATGTGAGTCTCAGCAAAGTGCAAGCAACAACAAGAATTACAGACCGAAACAAGTAGCCATGATACAAAACTTGCAAATTTTTGATACAACATTTATTCTTTTAAACAGAAACAAAGGATAATGGAATTCTTCTTCGATGCTATGGAGATGATGACTTCCTGAATTCTCTCAGCTATAAAACTTTTCCTGCTTCTTTTAAACTTTTACCCAAGCCCTCTAAAGAGTTAAAACAATTTCTTTTCCACAATTTTCTATATGATGTTTATTTTTTTAAAGCAATTCCAAATGATCCATTTTACCCAATTCACCAAAATAAATTTGGGAAGAGTCTCTATTTGTTTTCAAGAAACTAAGGGACAGATGGCACTCTCACAAAATTCATTTTTCAACACCCAGCAATTTTCTTTTCACCTTAGTTTCCACCTGGAGGAAAATCTTTGTGTTTAGAAAAATCATACACCTAACTCCACTAAGCTTTTAAATTTAATAATTTTCAACTAGTGTAATTTATTTCACCTATGTTTTAATATTTTATCGAAAGACATAATATCACATTATTTAAATTAAATCAACCATTTCAATCATGAGAATTCTTTTAGATATATATATATTAAAAATTTACCCTTTTCAAATATAGTAATTAACAAAATATTTATTTTTTAGAATAAATCCATAATAACAATTAAATAAATAATATTATATAATTGTTAATTTAAAATTTAACAATATTGTAATTAAAATATTATTCTATTTAAAATATTTAATATTGACAATTGAAATAATATTCATTTAAATCTAAAAACATTTAAAATTTGTAAACTAATTTAATATTTAATTAAATCCTTGACTTTTTTTTACAACTCGCATTAATAATTAAATTTAATGCTTAATTAAATTAATTTCAACAATAATAATAACCTTCATTAGATTAAATTAACTAAATAATAATAATTCATCAAAATCAAACAATTAACACTTAAAATGAATGACATGAAACAAAATGATACCATAACAAAACGAGATACTGACAGACAACATCGTCAAACAACAATGAGATGATGGACTAGGTTGTAAGACTTTCTTGTCAACTTTGTTTTAAACTTCATACCCATTGGGATTTATGAGTCTCGCTGTATCTTGACAGTGCAGGTGGAATCGAGGTTTGGGTATCTGCAATCCTACATAAAACCAAGTGTTGAAACAAGATATATATCTAATACCATACACACCGTGAGAGAGAATTGTAGTGTAGTAGGGTGCTCATAGATGAGTGATGCAACACTGTCCCTCTCACCTGACTCTCAAACAATAACACATCATCATAAATATTATAAAACAAGCATTAATCAATTTATGTAACCACAAAATATTGCATAAGTAAATAAAGACAAACACCATGCATCATTATATCATCAACATCATAAAATAGTATCACGAGCATCTAAACAAAACACAAAAGTCAAATAGGTGAAACAATCACCATCGTAGTCTCGAGTCCACAACAAAATATGAGAAAAGTATCAGAAAAAGGCAACAACACGAGGGGTATTACATCCTCCCCCTAGAACTAGGCTTATTCTTGGAAGCCAGAGAACAAAAATGGAAATGACTCTCTAATGCAGGATGCATCCTCCCATGTCATTGAAGTCTCATCATTACGGTCTCATTGGAACCACACCTGCTCAATGGCTATGCCCCTGAGAACGAACCTCCTGTGCTGAAGAACGACGATGGGCTCGAGTGCTAGTTGCTCATCCTCGACCTGCAAATCATTCCAATCAAACCCGCTAGAAACATCTAGATAATGGGGCCTAAGTTCAAAAACATGAAACACATCACGTATGCGTGATAAACTAGGAAACAATGCTAAATGGTAAGCAATGGGTCCAATTCTCTCCAAAACCTCAAATGCACCCATGAAATGAGGTGCCAACTTAGAACCTTTCCCATAACGGATGGGTCTATTTCATGGACAAACTCAAAGAAACACTCGATCACCAACAGAAAATTGACAATCGACCCTATGTGCATCTGCATACTTCTTTTTCCTGTCCTGAGTTGCTACTAAGTGCTCTTCAATATGAGAAACCTATTGCTTTATATCCTGAAGCATCTTGAGTACAAGTAGAACTCGATCCTCAAGATGGTCCCAACTCAATAGGGTCTAACAAGGATGGCCACATAATTCATGAAATGGAGCCATGCTAATCGAGCTATGATAACCATTATTATAAGAAAAATCCACCAAATGCAAATAGTCTGCCCAATGCAACTATTGATCCATCACGTACATACAAAGCATGTCCTCAAGAACCTGGTTGACCCTCTCGGTTTGACCATTTTTTTTGAGATGGTAAGCAAAAATAAAGTTTAGTTGGATTCCTAAGGAACATTGTAAGGATGTCCATAATTCAAAAATGAACACTGGATCTCTATCAGAAATAATCCTCCATAGTATTCCGTGTAGTTAAATAATATCCTCCATAAAAAAATTGGCTACAAAGGAAGCAGTATAGGATGATCAGATAGTAGAGAAGTGTGCTACCTTGGTCAACCCATCAATAGTGACAATGATAGCATCATGTCAATGAGAAGACATAGGCAAACCCACTATAAAGTCCACCGATATGATATCCCACTTCCATTCAAGAACAAGATGAGGTTGTAAAAGACCTATGGGATGCTAGTGTTATGCCTTAACTCTCTGAAATTCCAAACATCTCACCACAAAGTCTATAATATCCCTCTTCATTCCAACCCAAAAGTATAGTGAACGAAGATCTACATACATCTTAAATCTTTGATGAGCCAAAGAGGGAGCCTGATGTTCCTCGGTCATGATTAAGGTATGAAGACCCTTAGTGGGAGGTACATACATGCAACCCAAACACCACAAAATTCCATCAAACTCAATAGTATAAGCTACAAATTTTCCCTCCAAAACTCTATGTGACTCTATCTCCTTCTTCACCTCCTAGAACCAGTTGTCTAAGGGAAGTGTTGTGAGTATCTGACTCCTCAAGTCCACCTCAAGAATCATAGAAGATAACCCATGTCATTAGTGACTTAGAGTGTCTACCACTAATTTTTCCTTGCCTCGAATGTATTTTACATCAAAATCATATTCACAAAGAAACTCCATCCATCTCCTCTACCTGGAAATAAGATTCGGCTACGTGAAGATATACTATAGGCTGTGATGGTCACTGTGCAACTCAAACCTATGCCCCAATAAAAAGTGCCTCCACCTCACCAGAGCATGAACAATGGTGGACAACTCCAAATCATGTGTGGGGTAATTCAGCTCATGATCCTTGACCTTACATGACTCATAAGCAATCACACGACCTTCTTGCATCAACACGACCCCTAATCCTTCCAAGGACGCATCAATGCAAACCATAAAGTCCCTAGTAGAATCACGTACTACAAGAATAGGTGCAATAGTTAGCTTATCCTTAATAGTATGGAAAGATGACTGACACTTTTTTGACCAATCAAATTTCTTCCCTTTTCTCTATAGAGAAGTGATGGGATGTGTAGTCCTCAAGAAACCCTGGACGAACCATTGATATTAGCCTACCAATAAAACTGTGAATTTCAAGAACATTCATGGATGCAGGCCAATCAATGATGGCTTGGATCTTTGAAGGATCCAAAATGATGCCTTCAACAGAGATAACGTGACCCAAATATTTCACTTATGTCTTATAGAACTCACACTTTGCCAAAATAATTAATTGTCTCTTAAGCACTGCAACACCAGTCTCAAGTGTTCCTAGTGCTCCTCCATAGATTTTGATTAAATCATGATATCATCAAGGAACACTAGAAAAAATATATCCAAATAGGTTTGGAAGACCCCATTCATCAGGCTCATGAAAACTAATGGTGTATTCATCAACTTGAACGAGATAACAGTGAATTCATAATGCCTGTATCGAGTGTGAAATGCAATTTTTTGAATATCAGCTTTGACTATCCGCAATTGATGGTATCTCGACTTAAGATCAATCTTTGAGAATACCTGAGTCCCCTTTATCTAATCAAATAGTTCATCAATTATTGGCAAAGGGCACGGGTTCTTCATTGTCACTTTGTTTAACTATGTGAAGTTAATTCATAAACGAAGGGAACCATCCTTCTTTTTCATGAATATCACTGGTGCTCCCCATAGGGAAACACTAGGATGAATGAACCCTTTTTCTAATAAATCCTCCAACTGCAAACAAGGCTCCTGAAGTTCTTGAAATTTTCATCCGATATGGAGCCCGAGATATAGGCTCAGCACTAGGTACAAGATCAATTATGAAGTCGATGTCACGCTTTAGTGGCATCCTCAAAATTTCACTTGAAAAAACATCTAAAAAATCCTTAAGGAGAGGATAGTCATCCAATGACACCTCTTGAATCTCTCCCAAATCTAACTCACTAACTACCATGGCAAACAGTTGACAACCATGATGGAAACACCTCTTCAGTTGCATAGCAAAAATCATTTGTAATGAGATAGGTCTCTGAATGTTGACGATTTCAACTTCCTTACCCGGATCAACTACAAATCCCACCACCTTGCGGCGACAATCTATCATTGCATGGTGAGCACTCAACCAATCCATTCTGTTGTGCATTTTTCACACACACGCCCCACTAAGAGTGGGGACCCTCTTTCTTACTCTTTTGGCTTTTCACTTTTGGTGTCTTGGCCCTTCAATTTTGAGGATTCACTCACTTGGGCATGTGCTTGGATGTTTATCTTGCTTCACTTCTGGGGCACCTTTTTGATCTATATTGAAACCTTAAGTTTTGGGTTCATTTCAGGTTTTTCACTATTTTTGAGAAAATCCAGTCCTAGCGGAATTTCTCAATTTCCTTTTAGAGCTCGACAACTGCTGTTGTTCATTGAAAATCTGGAGATTTTGGCATCCTGCGGATTTCCGTCGTGACCAGATTTCCTCGGTTTGTCTGTTGCTTTGTCAGGTTCCCAGGTTTAGTTTGACTTGTCTTGTCGATGGCATTAATGCTCGATTGTACCTTCTTTGGGGGTAGTGTTAAATCAATGTTTGGGGAATTTTTATGCCATTTTGGGTTTCATCATTTTCTTTCTATTTGGTTTGGAATGCTTAACCTTGAGTGTCGTTGTTGGATTGTGCATTTGGGATTGGGTTTGATTGTTGCAGTTGGATTCTCCAAATGCCATTTTCATTCCACCCGGACTGTGCAATTTCTTGTCAGCCTCCTTTGTGTTGATTTCTCTATTTCCATGGTATGTACATGATGCTCTCTCTCGTTTATGATTGAAATGGATTTCTTTATGATGTGCGCGTACATGTTGTGAGTCGACACGCTGTTATGTTGGGGTTTTGCATTTGGTGTTGGGGTTTTGGTCTTGTTTGGGGTGCTTTCCTGTTGTTCATGTTGTCATGTTCTTGCTTGTTGAATGCTTGTGATTCCTTGGCATCTTGGGTTTGCTTTGGGTTTGAGTTCTTACCAATTTTAGTGTTGTGTATTTCAAAGCTGGAGGGATTTCCCATTTTTTTTGAGTGCCTTGCCTGGGTGAGAACTTTGAGCTTATATTTTGACTCTATCCCAGGATAGCTTTCTTATATTAGCTATGTAAAACCTTCTATAAGTCCTTATGAGCAAGCATGTGGGGATCAAGCTCATTCTGTGCACTCATGGTGGAGGTTTAGGGTTTCATACCTAGGGCATAACCAATCCCTCTTGATTTGTTGTGAGGCGGTTTTGGAATTCAAGGATAATTTGTAGGAGGTCTGGACCGAGCTAGTTTCAAGCTCCAGTTCCTCAAATTTGTGATCATTCGATCAATTTGAGTGAGGTTGAGAGAAAATGTAGGCTTTCAGGTTTTCAGGGTCTTTGTAGAATTCCTTATCTGCCAGAATTCCCCAATTTCCCATTTTCTCTTTGATTTTAGATATGTGCTTTGATCTGGATTTCTGCTTGCTTCACAGATTTCCGCTACCTTCGGATTTCCCTAGTTTGTCCCTTGCTTGGTTGTCATCCTAAAATTTGGCTTAAGTGGTAATTTGCATTGACTTCATTGGAATCTGCACCCTCAGGATTTTCCCAAATGTTCTTGACTCTTTCATTTTCCCAGAATTCTTAAAACTATTGCCATTTTCGGGGATTTTTGTCTCAGGTAGATTTTCCTAAGGTCTTCCTAAGACTGAAGAATCAAGATTTTTCCTGAATGATTGCTTGGTTGTTATGCATTTGATGATTAATTTGACTTTTTTTAAGGTGTATCATGTGATTTCTTGGTTATATTGTTTGATTAAATGATGGATTTGATGCTTGTATGCTCACTTTGTTGGATTCCACTTCATCCAGATTTTCTCGAAATTCCTCTCCAACAGATTCCGTGAGGGGGTTAAAAACACAAACTTCGAGACGGTTAACTTTATAGGGGTTTTTGAGAATTTTTGCTTATTATGGATCTTGTATTGAGGAATGCGGTTATCATTTATGATGGATCTTATTTTCGGTATCTTTATTCTATGCAAGCAGAGTTAGGTCAAGTTGTCGTTGGGCAGAACAAGGGAAAGGTGATGGATCCAAGTGTCGAAGGTTCAACTATCTCTGAGGTAGAGAGAGTTAAAATGGACATCAAGAGTAGAATCCTAGATAGCAAGTTGACTTCCATATGGTTTGGGATCACTGATATGAATGTGGGAATGTGGGGCTATGAATATTTCAAGGCAGGGATGGTAGCACATAACCTCCCTTTCCTAGCCAGAAGGACATTGGAGTCTAGGTTGGCACATGTGGTTGGATTTCCTTCTACGGTCCAGTGTTATGAGTTGGTGCTTGAGTGTTCCAGGCACTTTTTCAAAGGTACACAAAGAATAGTTGGTCCTCCGGGAAGAATTGTGGAAAAATTCGACCCTATGTCTATAGCTTGAACCTTTTACATACTTTATCGGTCGCATGTTGTGGCCTTCGACATGGATTTAGCAAAGAAACATTATGAGGAGAATGTTGTCAAGTCCCAACAGGTAATCAATTCTCAGTTGGAGAAACCCAAGTCAGATTTCTCCAAGTTTCCCAAGTAGCTATTCAGACTCAAGTTCAGGAGAGAGTACTATGATGCAATCACACTCCTCAGCAGAGTAGTAGGGTTGAAGAGTGCAGGAGTATTTGAGAGCTGGATTTTCAATAGCATTGCATGGATGGAGCAAGGTGTAGATTATCACTGGGCAGGCATTATAAGTGCAATGTTACATGAGTAGATGAGAAATGTCTTGTAGACAAAGACCTTCATAATGACTTCCTATTTGGTGTATGCACTTGCAAGATTCCACCCATATAAGGGACTGATCACCAGGGGTGTGTTTGGCCAGGATGTAATTTATGAAGTGTATCCACAACTACACTTGGGTGGTGGAAGCCATAGGAGGGTGAATGATGCATTCACCATGTATATCACTAGGTTGTTGTAGGGTGTTGAGCATGTTTGAATTTCAAACAAGGCCAAGGATTTAGCCAAAAGGTTTGGATCTTGGTTCATTTAGTTCCCCACCTTTTCTTATATTAGGATTGATGGTTGTCAGAGGGATCCGTATAGACTTCCAAGATACCCTAGAAACCATGTTATACTATTGGAGGTCACAAGGAAGATATGTGATTTTGATGTTATTGTAAAAGGGGAGAAGCACAAGACTAGATTTGGTAATGACTTCCCTCTGAAGATAGGCACTAATGAGGTGCACCCTTCCATCCAATCATCCCACACTTCTGAAGAAGAAATGAGCATTCTTGGTTTCTCCTTCCATTCCAAAAGAGCCAGGTTTGATATAACTGGTGAAGCACAGAAGAAGGCTAGCAGGGAATATAGCCACAAGGATGGCATAGAAGACTATTGGGCTAACATTAATGATGAATTTGAAGCCAGAAAGAGGAATTTCTCCAGGCTTCCAATGAGCTTAGTACGGTTGTATAACATTAAGTTTGTTTTTTATCAGGTTGAGGAGGATGGAAATCTCATCCAAGGTCATATCTTTGAGGCTATGAAGGACAAGCCAGTTGGAGAATTTGATTGGCTGGAGGAGGAGAAGATAGAACTACAACAAATCATGGCTCTAGTCATCAAGTACACCAAGTTATGGCTCAAGCACAAGATGTTAGAGTTGGAAAGTGAAGGTGTCCCTTGCACCTATGACTTAATGGGAAACTTGGAGTCTCACTCTTCTTCTAAGGAATCACATGAATAGGATCCCAAAGGTAAGACCAAGGTGGGCTCTCCTTTCAAGATCAAGATAAAAGATGTTTAGGAATGAGAAGCAAGAAAATAGAGAAAACCCATAGCCAAGAAGAGCAGGCATGTCTCAAAGAATAAGGGAGTTGAGATAGAGGAAGAGGAAAAAGAGGAAGTAGAGGCCACTGTCCCTTTACTCAAGTAGAGGAGACTTGTGAGGTTGTCACATAAGGAAAAGAGAACTTCCAAGGAGGATAAGGAGGTTGAACCACCTGTGGTGGAGGTAGAAAGCTCAAGGGAGAAGACACAGGTGTATACTAGGAGGTCAAGGACTCCTTCCCCCAAAGATGTTGCACCTAAAGGACATATTCCTACGATTGCTCCTACCACTAAACATGAGGACATCCCTTCTTCTCATGAGACTAGCAGTGTTCCAGATGATCCTAAAGATGTAGAGGATCCTAAGGACCTCGGAGAGGAAGAAGTATAGGAAGGTGATCTCTATAATACTGAAGCAGAAATTGACAAGGTAATGCATTCTCCTTTGGTGGCATTTGTGAATTCGCCTGTAGAGGCTCATGAAGATAAATCCCCTCAAAAGGAGGAGATACTAGCCAAGATTCCCTCACCAACACAAGACAAGGGGGAAGAGCACTGTAAGGAAAAGGAGGATCCGGTTAGGGAGATCCCTTAAGAGTTGAGCATTGAAAAGGGTGCACCCAGTGTTCAACAGGAAAAATATGAAGGGCACCACACAGGCTACAACTGGTTGGTTGCAGGGAGTGCAGAAAAAAGGTGATAATGTCAAGTACATCCTGTCAACTATAGGGGATGCAATGAGATCAATAGATTGGTTGAAGACTATGCTGGCCCAGGATAAGGAGGATGTAGATCTCCTACTGTAGAATACAAGGACTATCATGGAGTACACCAAGGAAAAGTTGGTGAAGGATGGAATTCTTCCTTCCTCAAGAGTTGCAGAACCTTGGGAGTGGTTTGAAATTATGCAGATGAGACAGAAGGCCTCAAAGAAATTATGCAAACAAAGAAGGAAAATTAGGACACTTTGACTGGTATCTATGATAAGTGTATCTCTTTCTTTGAGGTGATGATAGGGAGGAAGAAGTTTTCTCCAAAGCATCTTAACTTGGAGTAGTTGAGGAAATGGTGGAGAGATGTCTATTCTCCAATCAATGAGGGCCTTGTTACTAAACATCAGCTAGATGATTCTGCCACCTATATTGTAGTCATTGATAGGTATCAAATGAATAAGGCTGATTGGGATAACATAGTGAAGCAGTCAAGAGATGACATCAAATGCCTTGAGAGAAGAATTAGGGTTTTGCCTGTGTCACTTGTTGCTGACCTGGATAAGGTTTTATTGTTGGTGCATGATAAAGTGGAGGGAGCTAAGGACAAAGGGGGGAAGTAGTTAATGGAGGGATACATTGGAATTTGTGCTTCCTCATTATTTTCTCCTCCTTCTTTTCATGCATTAGATCAATTTTTTGAGACCCCAGGCCGACTTGGATGAAATTGGTGCAAATTGCACATTTCATGTTATTTTCGATTATCTTTTGGTCGACCTGTTGTGTGGCGTGTATTGTAAACCCTAATTGGGTCGACCTATCTTGGGGGAGGTTCTCTATAAATTTAGAATTATGCCTCATTTCTAAGGGTAATTAGAAGTTAGAAGACTTTCACTAAGAGTGAATTGTAGTAGCAAGAATTAGAGTTAGAATCTAGTTTATTTTCAAGAAAGTATTGTAACAAAAGACTGGAATTTTTGCCACTTTGGGTGATTTAATACAAGCAAAGACATTTTTATTTGGTGCCTTTCTTGTGTTGAGTTTTATCTAGCATGTTTCTTAATATTTTATCTTTAAAATTGCTTAAGTTTATTTCATGTTAGATGATTTGATGATGTTTAGGGTTTTATGCTTGAAATGTTTGCAGCAATCTCTAGTCCATACTTTTTATAGTTAGTTGATTGTTATCTGCTTTGCAAAGTTATCCTGGACTTAAAATTGTGCTTAGTTCAATTATGGATGTTTGTTCATTTCAATTGAAATAGGGTTGTCTTGAATGAATATACATGATTTGAAAATCTTTAACACCTTAGAAGATTGCTTTGTTTCTGTAAGATTGCAGATATATCTGGGTTGAACAGGAATCAGTTTTGAGGGATTGGTCCATTTCAATTATCTTATCTTTTACATTGATAATATTAGGGTTAGAATTAGTCTTAGAACCATCTCTGAAACCTTTATCTTTTTCTATTTCTTTTATTATCAAAGTTAAATTTGGGTTTTGAAGTATCAATATATTGCTAGATCTGATAAATTTGAGTTCAATATTTGTTTGTAGTAAGGTCCCTTTGTGATTACCAGCATTTTCACATTATCTCTGAGTTGTTTTATTTGCATTGTCAAGACCTAACATTAGAGACCTTGGGGTTGTCTCTTTGTCCATAGAGATTAACCTTTCAAGAGAGATGGGATATCATATTTTGTCTAAGTTGTTGTTGTGCAAAAAACAACATCAATACATACCTA
The DNA here is from genome assembly GCA_007115665.2 of Sequoiadendron giganteum. NCBI lineage: Eukaryota > Viridiplantae > Streptophyta > Pinopsida > Cupressales > Cupressaceae > Sequoiadendron > Sequoiadendron giganteum. The sequence goes on from CM021104.1 coordinate 424,247,245, forward strand.
AAACAACATCATAAGAACCAAGGGGAAGAATTCAAAGATCTATCGAAGTCCCAAACCACCGAATTTCCAACCTACATCCCAAAACAAGGGATTCTACCGACACCTTTTCCCTAGAGACCAATTCAACTTGCCACTTAATGTCTTGCTTTTTTGCCACCAGACTACAGTGCTTAACTACTAAAGGGGAAATAAATGAATCTGATGCACCAGAATCAAAGAGAATAGAAGTATGAGTGCCCTATAACACACCTAATGCATCCACCACAGTACCCTGATGATCAACCTGGAAATTTTCCACCACTATGAAAGCCTTGTGTGACCTACCAGCATCTCCCACTATCGGCTCTGAAGCCACTGACCTTTGACATAACCCTATAATGCTCTTATGTGGACACTGTCTGGAAATATGTCCTTATTGACTATAATTGAAACATGTACCATGTCCAAAACCTTTGACATTTGATGAAGCATTAGACTATTGATAACAACCTCGGCTAGGTGCAGACTTTGTACTCTATGTCGGCTGCTCAAAATAGTCGCGTTGCATTCTCTTCCAACTATGGTTCCTCCTAGACTAAGGTTTGTCACCTTGCTAAGATTGAGAAGTCTTATGCTTCAACTGAGACTATTTTTTACCAACCTTAGCGGGCGTGGATTGACCCCTAGAAGGGATTGCAACCTAAGACTTCCCACCTCGAGAACCAAAAACAAAAGCAGATGCACTACCAATTTGAACTCCTATGTGGCCTCCTAAAGCCATGGCCAAATTTTCCTCCACAAGGTAAGCCTTTTCGACAACTACCTCCATAGTATTTGACTCAAAGACTTGGACTCCACCATTGATTCAAGCATTTAAGCCCCTAACAAAATGTTGTACTAGCATAGCCTCATCATTACCAATCTCGACATACTTCTTAAGCTCATAGAAATTTTGCTCATACTGCTCAATGGACATTGCCAAGTATCTCAACTCATGAAATTCATCTACACGACATTGTCTCTAGTGATCAGATAGGAAACGGGGCTTGAACCTCTCCAAAATTAATTCCCAAGTCACTGAACCGATGTCAAGGTGCAATTTCTTCTCTTCCAGTTGCCACCATTTGGATGCAAATCCTTTGAGATGCATGATGGAACACCTTGCCCTAGCATTGGTGTCTTAGGGATGCATAGAAAATTATCTATCTAGATCAATAATCCAATTTTATGCCTCCAATCCTCCACCAATACCATAAAATGTGGGAGAACATGCCCTGAGAAGGTCTCTCACATGACTTGTGATCACAACATCTTGATCTATCGGTATTTCATTCCTCCTTGGTGATCTCTTTCTCTTTGATCACTCACTACCCTCCTCCTACCTAGGACCCAAATTACCAAGTAACTCTTCCAACAACTGTCGCAACTGAACACCTTCAAGTCACGATTGTCCCGAATTCGAGCCTCCACCATTAGGGTTTTTCTGGGAACCCTAGTGTTCCTCTTGTTCAAATTCATGAGAGCTCTGAGGTGGTGAATTATAGTGACCAGCTCTGCAGCCACCACCATGACCATGTCCATGGCCTCGTCCCCGACTCCTAGGCATGATCTTGGACAACAATAGAGGGGGAACACATGAGTTCAAAGTTATGCAAAAGATTAACATAATGGGCTCACTTAACATAGAGTACCCAGTGTTAAGAACCTTCACTCTGATACCAAGTTGTAATGCCCTACCACGCAAACCCCATAAGACAACAAAAACTAACCAAAGATGGAACAAATTTTTTTATATAAAAGATAACAACTATGCAACAAAAATTAACCAAATAATCATACATTGCACAACACCACCTAACAAGTCTCATGGGCTTACATGGTTGCATTACACGTACAACATTCCCAACCAATAACATCGCTTAATTTAAATGACAAGTAAACCAACAATGAAAGTATACATATACAAGATAACGTAATGATCACATACATTTATCCATAACCAAGTGAAAAGATAAAGGCACCAACATCATTTTATTACAAATCAAATTCATAGTTCAATGTTGCAATGGTGAAGCATATTTCCATAGATACAATGCATCTCAAATGCAATAATACAATACATATGCTTCCTATATCAATGGGAAGAGTGCAATGAGTACAAGTATGATACATCAATGAAAAATAAGATACATCGCAAAGAACAGTATTCAATCAAGTGAAGCTTTGGAATCTCTGCATCCACTTCCACTCCTCGCTTCATGAACACAAGTTGGGAACCTAATCGGGTGTGTAGTATTTTCCACCTGACCATGTGGACCCAAAGGTCCACCCCTCTTTCTAGGAGATGAAAAGAAAGGATCCACATCCAAACAGGTCAAACATACAAGGCTAACACAACTCTATCACATAACAATATCAAACAAATTTAAACACCACTCCCAGAGGTAACCAAAGCAAGGGAACATAAACGGGAATAGTAGGAGAGTGTCATTGCATGGACTTATATGGATTATCTAGACAACCTGTCACAAGGTTCCGCCTCCATCTATGATTATCCTAAATGCCTATCTCAAGGCATCGCTCCATAGGGTGACTCATGTGGAACCACTTACCTTTCATGAAGACAAGGCAGTGATCTTACCAACCACGTCTTCCCATCCCATCCTTAGCCTAAGGAAGCACTAATTACATGGGTGAGGTACATAATTAATCTTGTTTAATATTTATTTACCCAATCCTACTAGTTCATTAATTAGGTTATCACTTGTTTAGGAATCTCTTCCATGGGTTATCCTGACAGCCCCTTTGTGTGTCGCCCCCCATGAAGAGCTACTCTCCCTATAAACACCCAAATTGAAAATAAAACAAGGTGTGTACCTCAACTCACATAAAATCAAAGTGTACATAACACATCACATGCGAGGCAAGAACCATCTCATGAATACATACCATCTCACTAAACCAAGAACAAAGCAGGTACCACCCACACACATAAACTACAAATTCAATAGATGTACTACAACAACAAGGTGCCCAATGAACAAGTTCTCCCTAAGCCTCTGGAAGTTGCAAAAGAAACATCCCCTTCCAAGAACTAGGATAAAAACATGGGATCTCGTAACTCAAGGTCAACATAACGGTTAATCAATCCATAACTAAACATCAATTAACGCATCTTGAACATATTAAACATCAACGAAAATGAATCACATTCATCAATGAATACATTCAAAAGGATACACTTTATCTTCATTAAAATAATGGCAAGTACAACCATTGATTCCCAATCCATATATAGAATTACACTACTTAAATAATCAAACACTCAATTTCCCACATTTAACTAATAGAAAAGAATGCGAGAATAATAAATTATCGCTATTAATTTATACTTCTTCTAAGAATTGTTTCGACTTGCAAAATACTATTCCACCATTACAATACTAAGTATTACGTTAAATTTCCAATTATATAATTCACATTGTTACTCTATCATATCGCTTAAATAAAACACTTTTATTTAAACTAACAATATTTATTCACATCTATTGATTTTAACTTCTAAATTTTATTTCACAATATTTACTTTTTTCAATTCTAAATTTACCAATATCGTATTATCTTTTACTTATAATCACCACTAATAGTATGTAAACATTTTCAATAATATTAAAATTATAAATCAAAACAAACAATCATATTATTACTCGATGGCTATTCCATTCTACGAAATTACAAAAGCAATTACATATAAACTAATGATATAATCACATATGTTAAGTTTAATTTCTGAGTTTTGTTTTAATTCAGCATGATAGTATTTCAAATCTTAGTTCACAAAATAACATTTTAAATCTGATTTTTTAATTCACTATAATTATTTTTCAATCTGGAATTACAAATAATGTATTTCTTTTAAACTAAGTCATATGAAAATAGCATATATATAATTTTAATTTCTAAGTTTTTCTTGTAATTCAACATAATAGTATTTCAAATCTGAGTTCACAAAATAACATTTTAAACCTGATTTTTTAATTCACTATAATTATATTTCAATCTAGAATTACAAATAATATATTTTCTTTTAAACTAAGTCATATGAAAACTACATATATATAATTTTAATTTATGAGTTTTCTTTTAATTTGGCATGATAGTATTTCAAATCTGAGTTCACAAAATAACATTTTAAACCTAAGTTTTTAATTCACTACAATTATATTTCAATTTGGAATTACAAATAATATATTCTCTTTTAAACTAAGTCATATGAAAACAACATACATATATATATTTTTAATTTCTGAGTTTTCTTTTATTCGGCATGATAGTATTTCAAATCTAAGTTCACAAAATAACATTTTAAACCTGAGTTTTTAATTCACTATAATTATATTTCAATCTAGAATTACAAATAATATATTTTCTTTTAAACTAAGATGTCAGTTAAACTTGTGGTGCCTGTGAATCATATATGAGTATGGCTAAATATTTCTAGCAACACTGTTGTTTTTAGTTGGATCCTAAAAATGTTGCAACTTGTGTTCTTCTCTAAAATGTCTATGTAGAAACGGCAGGTGAGGTGAGGTTCAAATAGTAAGGAGATTGATGAAAGATAGAGGAATTAAAAGGATATTCTGATGTAGTTGGATCGAAGGTCGTAAAATGGTACATGTTTTTTGTGTAGGAGACATATCACATCCACAAACACGGGAGATCTATGCAAAGTTGGATCAATTGTCTTGGAAAATGAAGTCAACAGGGTATTTCCAAATATGAGTCTTACCAAAGTGCAAGCAACAACAAGAATTATAGGCAGAGACAAGAAGCCATGATACAAAATTTGCAAACTTTTGATACAAACATTTATTATTTTAAACAGAAATAGAGGATAATGGAATTCTTTAATGCTACCTGGAGTCCTTCCATTGTTAAGCAATTGGAGATGGAGATGATGACTTCCTGAATTCTCTCAAAACTTTTCTAGCTTCTTTTAAACTTTTACCCAAGCCCTCTGTAGAGTAAAAACAATTTCTTTTTCACCATTTCCCGTATGATTTTTTTTTTTAAAAAGCAATTCTAAATGATCCATTTTACCCAATTCAGCACTCTCACAAAATTCAATTTTCAACACTCGACAATTTTCTTTTCTCCTCAGTTTCCACTTGGAGGAAAATCTTTGTGTTTAGAAAAATCATACACCTAACTCCACTAAGCTTTTAGATTTAATAATTTTCAACTGTTATAATTTATTTCACCTATGTTTTAATATTTTATCGAAAGACATAATATTACATTATTTAAATTAAATCAACCATTTCAATCATGAGAATTCTTTTAGATATATATATATATATATTAAAAATTTACCCTTTTCAAATATAGTAATTAACAAAATATTTATTTTTTTGAATAAATCCATGATAACAATCAAATAAACAACATTGTATAATTGCTAATTTAAAATTTAATATTATTGAAATTAAAATATTATTTTATTTAAAATATTTAATATCGACAATTAAAATAATATTCATTTAAATCGACGAACATTTAAAATTTGTAAACTAATTTAATATTTAATTAAATCCTTGATGTTTTTTTTACAACTCACATTAATATTAAATTCAACAATAATAATAACCTTCATTAAATTAAATTAACTAAATAACAATAATGCATCAAAATCAAACAATTAACACATTAAAATTAACATTTAAAATGAATGACATGAAATAAAATGATACCATAATAAAATGTGATACTAAAGGATAACATCATCAAACAGTGACTGGATGATGGACTAGGTTGTAGGACTTTGTTGTCAACTCTATTTTCAACTTCATACCCATTGGGATTTATGAGGCTCGCCCTGTCATCATGAGAGAGAATAACAGTGTAGCAGAGCGATCATGGATGAGTGATGCAAAACTGTCCCTCTCACCCGACTCTCAAACAATAACACATCATCATAAATATCATGAAGTGAGCATTAATCAATTTACATAACCACACAATATCACATAACCAGATAAAGGCAAACACCATGCATCATTATATCATCAACATCATAAAACGGTATCATGAGCATCCAAACAAAAAACACAAGTCAAACAGGTGAAACAATCACCATCGTAGTCTCGAGTCCACAACAAAATATGAGAAAAGTATCAGAAAAAGGCAACAACACGAGGGGTATTACATTCCCCCCCCCCCCTAGAACTAGGCTTACTCTTGGAAGCTAGAGAACAAAAATGGAAATAACTCTCTAATGTGGGATGCATCCTCCCTTGTCATTGAAGTCTCATCATTAGGGTCCCATTGGACCTGCATCTACTCAATGTCTCTGCCCCTGACAATGAGCCTCCTATGTTGAAGAATGGCAATAGACTCGAGTGTCAGATGCCCATCCTCAATCTACAATGCATTCTAATCAAGCACATGAGAAACATGTGGATAATAGGGCCTAATTACAGAAACATGAAACACATTGTGTATGCGTGATAGATTGGGCGAAAATTCTAAACGGTGAGCAATGGGTCCAATTCTCTCCAGAACCTCAAACAGACCCACGAAATGAGGTGCCAACTTGGAACCTTTCCCATAACAGATGGGGTTGTTTTGTGGACACACTCGAAGAAACACTCGATCACCAATAGAAAACCGATGATCGACCCTATGCGCATTTGCATACTTCTTTTGCCTATCCTGAGTTGCTACTAAGTTCTCTTTGATGCGAGCAACCTGTTGCACCATATCCGGAAGCATCTCGAGTCCAGGAAGAACTCGGTCCTCAAGATGGTCTCAACTCAATGGGGTCCGACGACAATGACCATATAATGCCTAAAAGGGAGCCATGCCAATTGAGCTATGAAAACCATTATTATAAGAAAACTCCACCAAATACAAATAGTCCTCCCAACACAACTATTGATTCATCACGTACATACGAAGCATGTCCTCAAGAACCTAGTTGACCCTCTCAGTTTGACCATCTGTTTCGGGATGGTAAGCAGAAATAAAGTTTAGCTGGGTTCCTAAGGAATGTTGTAAGGATGTCCACAATGAAAAAGTGAACACTGGATCTTTATCAGAAATAATCCTTTGTGGGATTTCATGCAGTCGAACAATATCCTTCATGAAAATTTTGGCTACAAAGGAAGCAGTATTGGAAGATCGGATAGGAGAGAAGTGTGCCACCTTGGTCAACTTGTCAACAGTGACCATGATAGCATCATGTCGATGAGAAGACATAGGCAAACCCACAATAAATTCCATCAATATGATATCCCACTTCCATTCAGGAATGAGATGAGATTGTAAAAGACTTGTGGGATGTTCGTGTTTTTCCTTAACTCTCTAACATTCCAAACATCTCACCACAAATTCTACAATATCTCTCTTCATTCTAGACCAAAAGTATAGTGAATGAAGATCTACATACATCTTCTTAACTCATGGATGAGCCGAATAGGGAGCCCGATGTGCCTCGATCATGATTAGGGTACAAAGTCCCTCAGTGGGAGGCACATACATGCAACCCAAACACCACAAAATTCCATCGGACTCAAGAGTATAACCTACAATTTTTCCCTCCAAAACTCTACCCGACTCTATCTTCATCTTCACCTCCTAGAACCAGTTGTTTGAGGGAAGTCTTGTGAGTATCTAACTCCTCAATTCCACCTCAAGAGTAATAGAAGATAACTCATTTCATGGGTGACTTAGAGTGTATGCCACTACGTTTTCCTTTCCTTGAATGTATTTTACATCAAAATCATATTTGCAAATAAATTACATCCATCTCCTCTGTCTAGCATTAAGATTCGGTTGCATGAAGATATATTGTAGGTTGCGATGATCACTGTGTAGCTCAAACCTATGCCCCAATAAAAAGTGCCTCCACCTTACCAGAGAATGAACAACGATGGGCAACTCTAAATATTGTGTGGGGTAATTCAGCTCATGATCCTTGAGCTTACGTGAATCATAAGCAATCACATAACCTTCTTGCATCAACACAACCCCTAATCCCTCCAAAGACACATCAGTACAAACCACAAATTCCCTAGTAGGATCAAGTATTGCAAGAATAGGTGCATTGGTCAGCTTCTCCTTAAGATTATGGAGAGTCTACTGACACTTTTTTGACCAATCAAATTTCTTCGCTTTTCTCTATAGAGAAATGATGGGATGTAAAATCATCGAGAAGCCCTAGATGAACCGCCGATAATAGCCTACCAATCCCATTAAACTGTGAATTTTAGGAACATTCTTGGGTGTAGGCCAATCAATAATAACTTGGATCTGTGAAGGATCCACAATGATGCCTTCACCAGAGATAACATGACCCAATTATTTCACTTATGTCTTATAGAACTCACACTTCACCAAATTTGCATACAATTGGTTGTCTCTTAAGCACTACAACACTTGTTTCAAGTGTTCCTTGTGCTCCTCCATAGATTTCAAGTAAATTAGGATATCATAGAGGAACACTAAAAAAAATCTATCCAAATAGGTTCGGAAGACTCCATTCATCAGGCTCATGAAAACTAATGGTGCATTCATCAACCCGAACAACATAACAATGAATTCATAATGCTCGTATCGAGTGTGAAATACGGTTTTGTGAACATCAGCTTTAACTATCTATAATTGATGGTATCCCGACTTAAGATCAATCTTTGAGAATACCTTAGCCCCCTTTATCTGATCAAATAGGTCATCAATTCTTGACAAAGGGTATCGGTTCTTCACCTTCACTTTGTTTAACTATCTGAAGTCAATGCACAAATGGAGGGAATCGTCCTTCCTTTTCATGAATATCACTAGTGCTCCCCATGGGGAAACACTGGGATGAATAAACCCTTTTGCTAATAACTCCTCCAACTGCAAACAAAGCTCTTGAAGTTCCTATGTTTTTATCTAATATGGAGCCCGAGATATAGGCTTAGCTCCAGGTACAAGATCAATCCTGAAGTCAATGTCACGCTTTAGTGGCATCCCCAAGATTTCACTTGGAAAAACATCTACAAAATCCTTAAGGAGAGGATAGTCATCCAATGACACCTCTTGACTCTCTCCCAAATCCAAGTCATTGATTGACACAGCAAACAGCTGACAACCCTGATAGGAACACCTCTTCAGTTTTATAGCAGAAATCATTCATAATGAGATAGGTCTCTGAATGCCGATGATTTCAACTTCCTTACCCGAATCAACTACAAATTGCACTACCTTGCGGCGACAATCTATCATTGCATGGTGAGCACTCAGCCAATCCATACCTAAAACAACATCATAAGAACCAAGGGGAATAATTTGAAGACACTGAAGTCCCAAATGACCCAATTTCTAACCTACATCCCGGAATAAGTGATTCTACTGACATCTTCACCCCAAAGGCCAATTCAACCCACCACTTAACACCTTGCTTTTCTGCCACCAAACTACAATGCTTAACTAATGAAGGGGGAATAAATGAATCTGATGCACCAGAATCAAAGAGAATAGAAATATGAATGCCTTGTAACACACCTGATGCCTCCACCATAGTACCCTAATGATCGGTTTGGTGGTTGTCGACTAGTGTGAAAGCCCTATGTGACCTACCAACATCTCCCATAGTCCAAATGTCATTTTTCTTTCTTTCTTTGATTGGAACAAATAAAATTCTTACATAATTTGTAGTGTTGAAAAACACATTGTCTCCTCTCAATATCGGGAAAATTGACCTGATGGCACCGTTAACTCCTACCTACCATTTCTCGAACGTTTGGTGTCATATGTCGGTTTCCTCACTTTGATCCCCCATTTGGTGGGCCCCGCACTACAACATATCGTCATGTTATGTATGTTACTATGTATGTCGTTATGTATCTTTTCATGTGTTTTTGTATGTACATAGGCTACTTTTGTCTAGGAGTTAGCCGGCTCCAAAAATTTAACTCATAGACAAAAAGCACATATGTATGTAACATGAGATCAAAATGGCATTTCACTTTCCTCATATGATTCACCCAAATAAATGCTCGCATTATTTGCAGTGTTGCAAAAGACACTATCTCCATATAAGGTGTTAAGAAACAAGCAACCCATATAGTGTTGTAAAACCCTCTGGAACTGAGAGCGGACAATGTATTTTCCAACTCTGCAAATAATGTGAGTAATTTATTTGTTCCAATCAATTAAAGAAATCGAAATTATCCAACTCCTATGCTCCAAGATTGTAATGAATTCCACTTTCAAATTTTTGAACAGCTATTTTGTACAGTCCAAATTTCATTTTGCTTTCTTTATCTAATTGGAACAAATAAATTGCTCGTATTATTTGCAAAGTTGGAAAACACACTATCTGCTCTCAGTTCCAAAGGGTTTTACAACACTATATGGGTTGCTTGTTTCTTAACACCTTATATGGAGATAGTGTGTTTTCCAACACTGCAAATAATGTGAGCATTTATTTGTTTGAATCAGATGAGGAAAGTGAAATTCCATTTTGATCTCATGTTACATGCATAGATTCTTTTTGTCTACGAGTTAGCTTTCTCCTGATTGGAACAAATAAATTGCTCGCATTACTTGCATAGCTAGAAAACACACTCTCTGCTCTCAGTTCTATAGGGTTTCACAAGACTATATGGGTTGCTTGTTTCTTAACACCTTATATGGAGACGGTGTGTTTTCTAACACTTTAAATAATGTGAACAGTTATTTTGTCAAATCAGATGAGGAAAATGAAATGCCATTTTGATCTCATGTTACATACATCAGTACTTTTTTTTACGAGTTATCTTTGTCTTGATTGGAACAAATAAATTGCTTGCATTATTTGCAGATTTGGAAAACACATTGTCTCCTCTCAATTGCAGAGGGTTTTACAACACTATATGGGTTACTTGTTTCTTAACACCTTATATGGAGATAGTGTGTTTTCCAACACTGCCAATAATGTGAGCATTATTTTATTTGGTCGAATTAGATGAGAAAAGTGAAATGCCATTTTGACTGTACCAATCAGAAGAGGAAAAATAAACAAAAATAAAATGCTCACATTGTTTGCAGTGGTGGAAAGCACACTGTCTCTTCTCGATTATTCCCTCATGAAAAGTGTTTGTTTTTTACACTCCAAAAATGTAGTGAATTCCACCTTGATCTTTTAGAATAATTATTTGGTGACGTAAATATGACATTTCCCTTTTTTTATCTGGTTGGAACAAATAAAATGCTCACATCATTTGCAGTGTTGGAAAACACACTATCCCATGTCAATTAGTTTGTTATGAAAAGTTTTTTTTGTTATGCTTGAAGAATGTAATGAAGAGCACTTTGAATTTTTTTAATAATTCTTTGCTATAGTCCAAATTTCATTTCACTTTCTTCATTGGATTGGAACAAAATAAAAAACTCGCATTATTTGCATTTTTGGAAATCACACTGTCTCCTCTCAGTTATTTCCTCATGAAAAGTTTTTGTTTTCTACACTCAAAAAATGTAATGAATTCCACCTTCATATTTTAGAAAAACTCTTTGGTGAAATAAATATGGCATTTCCCTTTGTTCATCTGATTGGAACAAATAAAATGTTTGTATTATTTGGAGTGTTAGAAAACACACTATTGCATGCCAGTTAGTTTGTAATGGAAATATTTGTTCGAGTAATTTGGAGACAAAAAATAAATCTATTTAGAAAACTCACTCTCGTGTGTCAAAATTATTTATTATTATTTGTTGGAAACATATATATATAGTATATATTGTTGAATAAATTCTTATTATTTTCAAAAATTTTGGGTTGGGAAATAGTGGGTGTTATACAAGTTCTAACTCACATACTGTTCTAAAACCCTTAACAAGTAGCAACCCAATTTCTTACTCATCCTCACCTCAATTTGGTAAGTTTTTTGGTTTCCCCAAGTGAAACTCCTTGTTGTGCTCTTCACCCTCTAGGTTTGAGCATGGAGATTGAACAACATAGTGTTATCCAACGTGTAATTATTTTGTGCATTATCATATTTAACCAATGTGATCACCTACTATTTTTTGGTTAATCAAGGTGATCACCAAGGTTTTCATTGACTTCTTAACATTTATTCTTGAATATTTGATGCACATTGTGCTTCACAACCATAGTGTCTTGCAATAATTTGTATTTTTTCAGTTATTTGTACAAGTAATGAAATAAACAGAAGTTTGACTGTGGTGTGTGGTATCTTTCTTGTGTGTCTTGTCTACCCTTATTGATTATGCAAGTGATGTCCTTTTTCATATGCTAGGAGAGATAGTTAGAGATATATTTGAATGAACGTTCTTTTCTTCACAGTTCTTGCAGAATGGAAAAATGGTAGATATAATTGTTGATATATATTACAAGTGTTAGTGATAGGTTAAATTGGAAATTAATTTCCCATTGTACAGATTAATATGTTTTTTGTTGACTATACAAGTTGGCATGGTGCAGTCAGCACAACATATAATCCAATATCAGTGAAGTTTGGAATAAATTTAATTCTTTGTAGCATGAAATATCTTTAATTTTCCAATTTAATCTATTTCTAACACTTGTCTCTCTTCTAGGTGGTTGATATAGGCGAGGAAATAAAATTGAACAAAACAAGGGTAGGTGGATTGAGAAGGATTGGTGCAAGAGCACCTATACCTTCAAATGACTAGGCAATGGGCCTTGAAGTTTCATTGAAGTGGTTTGAAGGTATTTAAGGTTCATTTAAATGATTTGAAGGTCTTTTAAGTTGTATGCAATGAGGAAGTTGCAAAATATGTTAAAATGGGTTGCTTTGTAATAAGTTGTCCATGTGTATCATGTTGACAAGGGATTTTAGGTAGATAGTGGATCGATTTAAGTCATGTTTCTTATATAAATAAGGTCTCATCAAACCATTTCTAATAATGTGGGTATGGGGTCAAAAAGAAAAAACATTGCAAACATGTATTGATGTTGGTTAATCAAATTGTGTAACAGGTATAACCTTGACCTCCAACAGTCATTAGTGGTTCAAATTTCTGTTATAGGGAAGTTGGTAGGTTGTAGGAGACATTTTGAAGTTGGAATCAATATTAATTCATGTAATCTCCTGAGGAGAGGGTTCTTGTTCAGTTCTTATAAAGAAAACACATTTTGACAAACGTTGATCACTGTCTTCCACTGGTTTTTCTACACTTTCCCTCTTGGCACAAGCCCGTACAAGGTTGATATGTCTTGAGACTGTGGGAACTTTTTTGTGTATGTATTTAATATCTTATTTCATTTGTTTGGAGGTTTAGAATCTCTGTTGGTGCATGAGGGATCAACAAACACATAAGTTGCTATGTTTTCTGTGTTAAGAGCTTGGGGGTAACATCATGACAAACTAGCCAATCCACCTACTGTTTTAAATTTGTGCCTCTGTGGATTGGCTTGTATCATGGTTAGTCATGTGTATGAATTCTTTGGAGACTAAGGGAATGAAGTAACTTGGCATGTTGTGTTGTTCTAGGGCTAAGCAGGGATGTTTCCACCATGAAAATAAGGAACCCAAGTAGTGAATTTGAGAATTGTTGAGAGGACTGGGATTGTGAGGGTTTCTCAAGTTAGGGCAGAGGTAATGTGAGGTGTTTGGAAACCTATAAGTGTTGAGAGAAGCCTGGGGTTGTGAGTTTCCTTAAACCCCTATTTTTGTGAAGGTTTGGGAGGGTTTGTGAGCAGAGGGATAAGACAATCTCTTGTGGCTCTGAAAGTTGGGAAATCTTGAGTTTGGGCATCATTCCTAAGACTGTTTCAAATCATTTTTATTTGGAGATAAGTTTGAGTGGGGGTTCCTTTGGAAATTAGGCCTAATTGTGAAGCTTAGAACTGGGTGTGTGTATTGAAAGTCCATACTGGTCCAAAATAGCGAACCTTGATTCTTGGGTATGTTGTGTGACCCTGAAAAGGGTATCTTAATTCACTTTTTGATTGCTAGGTGTTTTGGAAAGGTTGGGTGAAAGTTGGCCTAAACTAGTTTTGGAGTGCTATAAGGGCAGGGTGATGTGCAAATTGCTAAATGGAGGAACTTGAGTGATTGACCTTTGAGATTGTGTAGAAACCTTTGTATTGACATAGAATTAAATATCAACACCTTGCCTTTGCATCATAGTGGTATCAGAGCAAGGGAGTAGGTCCCTTGTGTGATCAAGGTTGAAGATTTGTGAACAGGAAGAAGGTAGTTGGAGGCAACAAAATGCCTCCTAAAAAAATGTTGTGGCAAGAAAGCTTGATAATCATGAAAAGGATATAGATACATTGAAATGGGAGATGGCTGCAATAAAGGCTAAGGGCAGGAGCCATTTTGGAGGAAAGTGAGTCTGAAGAGGAAGAGACCTCTAGTGAAGAAGAGGAGATGGATCTAGATGATGTGAGAACAATGAAGCTATTGAAAGTTGTGAAGAAGGATGGACATGGAAAAATTGATGTGCCTATGTATGGAGTCAAACTTTATAGTGAAGATCTCTTGGATTGGATAGGGGCTTTGGATAACTACTTTGATAGTGAAGATGTTGATGAAGGACATAAGGTGAAGAGAGAAAAAACAAAACTGAAAGAACATGCTTTGGTGTGGTGGAATTTTGTGCAAGAATACAGGGAGAGAAAGGGAAAAAGAAAAATCATTTCTTGGGAGAATATGAAAGCAAAGATAAAAGTTAAATTTCTTCCTTTTGATTACAATATTCAATTGTTTAAGAAATTTCAAAATCATAGACAAAAGGAGTTAGATGTACAAGCATTTACTGAAGAGTTTTATAGGTTAAGTATAAGGGCTAAACATGAAGAAGATGAGGAATAAATGACTACTAGGTACTTGAATGGTTTAAGATTCAACATTCAGGATGAAATCAGCTTGATGGCACCAAAATCAGTAGAGCAATGCTTTCAAATGGCAATGAGGGTAGAAGAAAAGTTAAAGAGGAGACAAGAGAAGGTAGCAAGAGGAAGAGGCAACACTTCTAGAGGAAGGGGATTCAATCCTAGTTCAAGGACAAACAATCAAATTCAAGGAGATGATAAGAAGGACCAAGAACAATCTGATTCAAGAGGTGGATGGAGAGGTTTGAGAGGAAGATTTAGTGGAGGAAGAGGTTCCTATCAGTTCTCAGGAAGATGCTACACTTGCAACCAGCCTGGACATCCAGCCTTTAAGTGCCCTAAAAAGCAAGGCTCAAGCTCTCATGGTGGAGAAAGGAGAAATCAACTAGTGCATGAAGATGAAGAGAGTGTGACTTCACCGGTAGTGAACCTTACATTAGAAGAAGGAGAGGCACTCATGATAAGAAGAATTGTGTTGCAAGCATCCAAGGAGGAAGATTTGAGTCAAAGAAGGAGCCTATTCAAGACTACATGCAAAAGCAAAGGTAAAGTGTGTCAAGTTTTCATTGATTCTAGTTCTCAAGATAATCTAGTGTCTGGGGAAATGGTGGATAAGTTGAGTTTGGAAAAATTACCTCATGAAGCACCTTATAGAGTTTCTTGGGTCAATGATAATCAATCTTTGGTGTTTAAAGAGCAAGCATATGTTTATTTTCATATCAGAGAGTATAAGGATAGGGTTCTATGTGATATTTTTCCAATGGATTGTTGTCATGTACACTTAGGGAGGCCTTGGCAATTTGATAGGAGGTCTATATATGATGGTTGGGAGAACACATATACCATCAAGAAGGAGGACAAAACTTTTAAATTTCTTCCCTTGAAAACAAGTGTAAGGGATAAGGGTAAGTCTAAGGTAGTGTTGTTTGGAAAGAATGAGACTTTAAGTCCTGAGGACAGTAGGTCTGATGTGGTTGTAGGTATAGAGAAGGTTGGTGGAGTTGTGACAGTGAAGAGAACACCTACAAATGGTGTTAAGATAGTAGGAAGTGTGTTTTTGCAAAAGGCGGGGAAAGCACTCATGCCTAGGCCTGATTTGGTCAAAGGGAAGAGTGAGTAGACAGTGAGGAGTTTGGCCTTACAAGGAGTGGGTGTTGGGTTCATATCTAGGTCCGGTAAAGTCAAGGACGAGGGTGGTAAGGCAAAGCCTGAGTATGGAAAATCGGGTGTAGTGTTTGTAAAGAGGGATGAGCTTATTGTAGGTACCATAGTGTGTTATATAAGCCTAAGCGAAGGTGACAAGAATGTGAACTATGCAAGTATAAGGGCTGGTGAGTCTGATAAAATAGAGGTACAAGGCAATGATAGTGAACAAGGTCCGATCACAGTGAGGGCAGAGCAAAAGGAACAAAAGAGTAAAGGTCTGATGACAGTGAGGAGAGGATAGAGTTTACAAACACAGGTGGATTGGTGCAAGTGTGGAGATCAAGCAATGAAGAAGGTGGAGTAGTTTTTTACTAACCATTGTTTGTTTTCAGGTGTAAGGGATAGGAGGATGTCAACCTTTGATCCAGGAGTGAGACAAAGGCAAGTTGCAAGTCTAGATATGCATGAAGAAACATTGTGGCAACAAAGAACAAGGTTTTCACTCTTGGGACAAGAGTTTATCTATGGGGGGGTGTATGGTGCAGGAGCACCTATACCTTGAAATTACTAGGCAATGGGCCTTGAAGTTTCATTGAAGTTTTTTTAAGGTCTTTAAGGTTCATTGAAATTATTTGAAGGTCTTTTAAGTTGTATAAAATGAGGAAGTTGCAAAATATGTTAAAATAGGTTGCTTTGTAATAAGTTTTCCATGTGTATCATGTTGACAAGGGATTATAGGTAGATAGTGGATGACTTTAAGTCATGTTTCTTATGTAAATAAGGTATCATTAAACTATTTCTAATAAGTTGGGTAAGTATGGGTCAAAAAGAGCAAACATTGCAAACATGTATTGATGCTGGTTAATCAAATTGTGTAAGGGGTATAACCTTGACCTCCAACTGTCATTAGTGGTTCAAATTTTTGTTATAGGGAATTTGGTCGGTTGTAGGAGATATTTTGAATTTGGAATCAATATGAATTCATGTAATCTCCCGAGGAGAGGGTTCTTCTTTAGTTCTAATAAAGAAAACACATTTTGACAAATGTTGATCACTGTCTTCCACTGGTTTTTCTGTACTTTCCCTCTTGGTACAAGCCCGTACAGGTTTGATATGTCTTGATATTGTAGTCACTTGTTTTTGTATGTATTTAATATATTATTTCATTTGTTTGGAGTTTTAGAATCTTTGTTGGTGCGTGAGGGATCAGCAAACACAGAAGTTTCTTTGTTTTTTGTGTTAAGGGCTTGGGGGTAACATCATGACAAACTAGCCAATCCACCTATTGTTTTAAATTTGTGGCTCAGTGGATTGGCTTGTATCATGGTTATTTATATTTATGAATTCTTTGGAGACTGAGGGAATGAAGGAACTCATCATGTTGTGTTGTTCTAGGGCTGAGCAGGGGTGTTCTCACCATGGAAATAAGGAACCCAAGTAGTGAATTTGAGAATTTTTGAGAGGAGTGGGATTGTGAGGGTTTCTCAAGTCAGGGCAGAGGTAATTTGAGGTGTTTGGAACCTTATAAGTGTTGAGAGAATCCTGGGTTTGTGAGTTTCCTTAAACCCCTATTTTGTGAAGGTTTGGGAGGGTTTGTGAGAAAAGGGATAAGACAAGCTCTTGGGGCTCTGAAAGTTGGTAAATCCTGAGTTTGGGCATCATTCCTAAGACTATTTCAAATCATTTTTATTTGGAGATAAGTTTGAGTGGGGGTTCCTTTGGAAATTAGGCCTAATTGTGAAGCCTAGAACTGGGTGTGTGTACTAAAAGTCCATACTAATCCAAAATAGTGAACCTTGATTCTTGGGTATGTTGTGTAACCCTGAAAAGGGTATCTTAATTCACTTTTTTATTGCTAGGTGTTTTGGCAAGGTTGGGTGAAAGTTGGCCTAAACTGGTTTTGGAGTGCTACAAGGGCAGGGTGATGTGTAGGTTGCTAAATGGAGGAACTTGAGTTATTAACCTCTGAGATTGTGTAGAAACCTCTGTATTGACATAGAAAGGGAGATCAACACCTTTCCTCTACATCAAGGATGCTTCAAGAGATGTGAATCTTTTACAATAAATACAGGTGATTCTGGTTGCCATAGCTTGATTCGCAAGTGTATTGGACAGTTAAATTTCAAAAAAACAATGCATTTAGAACTTTTTATTTATATAGGGATGGGATGCTTATTGTGGGGAATGCAAAAAAATTGCACTTTAATTTAAATAAATTAAATGTTACATTATTGTGCGTGTATTATATCCCAAAAATTTAAGTGAATCATGTTTCCTTGTTGAAGAGTGAGTTTTGCACAAGAAATGTTTAAAGCATCAGTGAAGGGTGATACTACATCCTTTCAATTATCCTTCTCATAATTGATTTGTGTTAATTTTAGGTTGATTTTTGCAACACTACATTGGTATCATTTATCTCCCAAAATAGAACAAGAACCTTTGGATCCTTGGTAATTAGATCAGATATATTTCGAAAAGAACATAATATTTTTTATTTTACATTAGAGTAATTCTCCTTTTAAATGATGTACATTTGTTTAGTTGTGAAGCATTGTTACATAGTTGGGTTTCATAAGGTTGTGAATAAGGAACATTATTATTCTAATTGTTTTTACTCAGTATAATATACCATACAAACTGCAAAGGCGGGGCCATAATAACACAGAAATGGCCATTATGGTTCCCAAATTTTGTAATGGAATTGCTCTTTTGTAACACAATGCAAAAGTTCTAAAAAATGATGTGTTTTACAATGTAGAAGCCTCTTTACAAATATGAGTTTTCCTTGTTGCCACTTTGGAGGTTTAGAAACATAATGTGTTATCAATTATGCAAACACTTATGCCAAAAAGATGCACCTATGTACATATAAAAAAATCATAAAACATTACATAACAACATACATGGAAAAAAAAGTGAGGAATCCGACAGATGGGACCAAATGTCTGGGAAATGGTAGGTAGGATTTAATGGAGTTGTCAGATCATTTTTCTCGCCTCCTATCGACCGATAAACACAGGTGCCTTAGCTTGGTTGTGAAGTTTCACTTTCATCCTCTTTTTCTAGCACGAGAAAATTGGAAGGGGGATGACATGGGCCTTTTTGGTTTGGAGAAAGAAAGGTGAAAACACTATTTGTTTCCAGTCTGCACATTGAAAGTTGAAGGTTTGAGTGTGCATGGAGGAGTTGGAGGAGAAAACCAACCAAATTGAGGTGGTGGGTACTATCCAATAGTGTTGCAAAGGGTTTTACAGCACTATTTGGGTTGCTTGTTTCTTAACACCTAGGGTTTTCCAACATGAATTGTTGCAAAAAATAATGAATTATGTACTATGAAGCACACTATGTGTTGACGGTTAATAGAGTCCCCTTAAATGAGAGATATGCTATTTGATAAAATAGAGCACCATCTATACATTTTTATATTTTCATTTCAAGACAAAGGTTGGGTATAAGTAAAGACAAGCTTCAAAACACATTGTGTTTTCCAACATGCACTACACAACGTTCACCACTTTCAACGAGTTTATTCATTATTGCCAATAACAATAAGAAATTAGTGTTCTTTCTATTTGTAATGCACATCTACTTATATGGGTTTAAGAACCAAAAGGGCTTGGGTACATGCTGTGATGTGGAGGTTGAAAAATGCAATGTGTTATGAAGCATGCAATTTGTTATATACTTGAAACTTAAACACAACAATGGAAGGTTTGATTTTGAAGACATTCATATTGTTTTGTAATATTCCATGTTGTAAAATTGTACGTGTTAAGAATCAAGCAACCCGTTGTGAGACAACCCCTTACATATAAACAAAGATATTCAAACAACTGAAAACCCACATTGTGTTTTCCAAAATACAACTTTTTTGTGCACTTTTTTTTTCAATCATCCGAAATTTAAACACAACAATGAAAGGTATTATTTTGAATACATTCATATTGTTTTGTAAAACTCCATGTTGCAATGCCCTACATGTTAAGAAGCAAGCAACCCACCATGAGAGAACCATTTACATTTAAACAAGGAAATTCAAATAACTGGAACCCAACTTTGTCTTTTCCTAATTGCAATTATTTTGTGCATTTTTTTTCAATCATGCAAAATTTAAATACAATTTTTTCCCAAGTTAAAAGTCCTTAAAAATTTTGAAAGGGATTTTCAATATATTCATACTATCTATATTACAAAAGCATTTGAAGACATTATTTTTGTTTAGTAAGAATGCATGTTGGAAAACCCTAGGTGTTAAGAAATAAGCAATGCATATAGTGTTGTAAAACCCTGTACAAGTGAGAAGAGATAGTGTGTTTTCCAACACTACAAATAATGCAAGAATTTTATTTGTTCCAATCAAATAAATAAAGTGAAATGATATTTGGACTATACCAGAGAGTTGTTCAAAAATTTGAAAGTGGACTTCATTACATTCTTGGAGCATAACGAAATAAAAGTGAAACTCTTCATAACGAACTAACCGAAATGGGACAATGTGTTTTCCAACACTACAAACAATCTATAACAACATTGTGCCTTGCAGGCTTCATAATACCTAATGTTTTCCAATTTTATTACAGTCTTCGCACCTCATTTTTCTATTTACAAATAATGGTTTCGAATGCCATGCTTTTTTGGGTTTTTTTCCATTCCCAAATATGATTTTGAAAACCTGTCGGTGTTGACATGTTTTCCCCGCAATAGGACAGCCCACGGAAGGTCAAAGTTAATGTTTGACCATCAATTCTTTATGTCAGTGTCATTTGTTCGTCCGGCCTTCTTTTTTGTTGGGGCATTTTGCTCCAATCAGATGAAGAAAGTGAAACCAGATTTTGACTGTGGAAAAGTGAAATTTGAAACTAAACTCTTATATATTCTGCATGGTTTATGATTTCTCTAAATGTTATTTGGTTATTTCACTCATATTTACACAATGGGTTGTCAGTTATTTCATTTGGTAATTGAAATTTTTCATATTTCCCATTGCTCTCTAGTAACCTGCAAAACGTCGCTATGGAAAATGGCGATGAAAATGGGACCTCGTCTAGGCTTTTTTCTATTTATAAATAATGGTTTTCAATGCCACATTTTGGGCTTTTCGTATGATTTTTTAAACATGATGACTGTTATAATGCATGTGACATACATTTTTATAAGGAGAATAGCCTCGTCCCAACTGTAGAAGGTAATCTCCTTGCAACATGGCTTACACATGATAACGTATTACCCTTCTTCAGGGATAAGACATATCTGATTATTACTGCTAGTTGATTTATGCATTCGATTGTGAAATAAATTTTGCATCAACATTTCAAATGAAATTTTGTGATCCATCATTAGGATGAAGAAGAGATCATAAGGGGTGACATTGATGGTCTCTTCTTCATCTTGATCTTGGATTATGAAGTCTAATCTAAAATGTTGATGTAAAAATTCTTACATAATTAAATCCAGAAATCAACTAGCAATAATCAATATAGATTGTGAAAATTTGATATCATTTATGTTTGATTATGTTATCATTTGAAAGACTTTTTTTTTTCAGAGATAATAGCTTGAGTTTACTATATTTTATAGGGATATTAGCTTCTACCTTGCAATTGGATGCCGCTATTCTCCCTAGAATAATGCATGTCAAAGGAATCATAAGATACAAAAATGCATTAAAACATACAAAAATACATACATCGCATGATGGGACAATGTATTGTGGAAAATAATTGGAGGTTGGAAAACACTATGTGTTGTGAGTTCTTTCATTATGCACGTTGAAATCTGAAGGTTTGAGAGCACGGAGTTGAGTTGCAGTTGTGGGATATATAAAATCATCCAAATTCAACTAAGGGGGAGTAAATAATTGGGATGTTACTTGTGAAGGGTTTGTAAATGGTATTTGGTTTGCAGGTTCAATAACACCTAGTGTTTTCCAACCTGTAATTACACATTGTTGGTCTTGTCATTACATGAAAAGTTCGACCTGTCAATGCTTGATACAAGTGTTAGATAAGACCTCTATAAAGTCATGACAACGATGGTTAACCATAAACTTTGACTTATTTTTAGAAAGTATGTGCCCAATATTTTTAGAGAAACAAAGATTTTATTTTCAAAAAAACTATACCTAATTTCATACTCCTTGGGTGGATGACTAAACAAATAAATTGGTTGTTCGATTGTTGGTCATCATTTTTCTAATTCAAAATTGATGATATAATCTCTTCACCTCCAAAATCATAAAGGATGAAGTCCCTTTCATAGTTAGGGTTAAGTAATGTAGGGTCTTGAGAACTAACTTGTTTAATTGCCTCAAAACTAACATTATCCTCCTTGGTTCAACTTTAAAAGAAACATTATTTTTTAGCATGGAAGTATGAGGTTTATCCTATAGAGAAAAATTAGGAATAAATATCCTTAAAAAAATAATTTTCCCAAGAAAATCTTGGAGACCATTCTTATGATCTAGAAGAGAAAGAGATAAAATGACACTCACCCTTTTTGGATTGATGGACAAACCATTCTTTGAGACTATATGTCCCAAAAAATTATCTTCATGGACAACAAAACCAAAACTTCTTTGGATTCAATGACACACAAAACTCACTACACCTTTCAAAAAAATTTCTCAAATGGTTTAAATTTTCATGTGCATGACTTGGAAATTAATTAGATCATCCAATTAAATCATAATTATTCCATTGATCATCTTGTTATCACAAGGATTTGGACCCACATGCAAGGTTGTAAAGCTCTGCAATCCTGTGTAACATTGGAATACATTTAGGATGTGGGTATCCTATAATGAAGGTAGACCTCTAGATTGTGGGTTGGTTCCCTTATGATTTTCTAATAAATGACAGTTAACTTGAAGGAAAATAGGAAGAAGAACTTGGAAAATGAAAAGGTAATTGAATCTAAAACTATGTTGATGCACCTAAATGGAAATGATTAGTAGACTGATTCACAACTATTAATCATAAAAAAAAAATTCACAACTCAAATTGGGCAATATAATCACATAAGTATTTCATAAAAATACCTTATCATCTATTCTCTATGAATGAAATGGTGTTTTCACAACCTAAATGAAGGATATGTTGGACTCAAGGGAGCATTGAGAGGGAGGGTGAATCAGTGTTCAATAAATCTTAACTTTTATTACTCTGAAACTTAAACCATTCTATCATTCCATTAAAAGAAAGATGCAAACATTCAAATGAAAAATTCATAACACCATAACACAAGGATTTTTTTTGTGGAAACCCTGTTAGGGGAAAAAACATGGTGGAGGTTAATCCATAATTTGAGTACTCAAATATTTTTTTACAAAAGGGAATTTACTTGCATTTAGGCACACTGGCTAGAGCTCGCTGCTCAAAGGGAAGGCTCATTTTCTTAAAAAAATTTAGATTAAAACCATCTCAAGGATGAACTAAGATAGTATCATATATTCATGCCAAGTTATAGTTTTGTTGAAGCTCATAGATTTGATTCTGGATCTGCTTTCTGATTCTGCACTTCACTCTACTTTGCTTTGCTCTTTTTTGCTCTTAGCATCACACAGACAAATTCACACTACTACTCTACTGAATTTCACACCATATTCGTGTTTCATATATTCGCTACCTTTACACACTTCTCTACATATGATACACACAAAAATGATAAAATTGATCTCATATATATATCCGCTATCAAGGATTTGATCATTCATATGTCGGCTTCATAAAACATTAAGTTCTCAATAGTCGGCCAGATCCACCACTAATTATTTATGCGCATCCTCCAAAGTTAGTTAAGACAAAGAGAGGACCTAAAAAAACATAATAGAGCACAAAAAAATTTAATTAATTACTCCTTATACATCTGTGATTATTATATTTGATGGGTCGGCCTTCAAGCACAGATAACCAACAGATTAGTGCACCGAATCTCCTAGATCGTGTACCAGTGAATGTGTATCATTATAATTCACAAATAAGCATCAAAAAACTTTCCTCGAAGATCCACAACCCAAAATAATAATTCGGTGAGATATTTAGATCATCATTTGTAGCTTTTACCGGATATCATGTTCTTCATCTTGTTCTGTCAGTGTAAACCAAAACTGTATTGTAGATCAGATGCATGACTTAGGTTGCCATCAATGAAAACACTTACAAGACATATGCCAACAATCTCCCCCTTTTTCATTGATGGCAACACTTAGTGAAAAATGACTAAGTGTTGGAATCATGATAAGTATGATGTCAAGATTTGCTACACTTTCTCCTCCTAAGATTTATAAATAAGCATTTTTCTCTGCATTCTCTCCCCCTTTGACATTAATGAAAAATCATAGAAACCATATGCCAAAAAGATAAAACATGTGTTCAAAATCTTCAAAACTCCTGATTATATGTACCAACAATTCTCCCCCTTTGATCAAAACTCCAAAAATTTTAAAACAATTGATTGCCACTTTAGAAATTTATCTTATGATTTTTCTTCATTTTTGAAAGGAATTTCTTTCAAGCATCTATTGATATCCCAATGTTAATGATCAAACTATTGTTCTTGGATTTTTTTTTTACAATTTCAGTTAAAGATTCTAAAATTGTAATTGCTTCTTCCAATTTCTCACCTTTCCTTGGAATTTCCACCATCTACTCCAATCTACATTCGGTTTGATCCTTCACCTTTCAAAAAGTATCAACAAGTGTGTTCTTGGTGAGTAGTATTTTGGTGTGTTCAGATTGTAACTCCCGAATTTTTTTTTGATGGTGTCATCTTGATCCTGCATCATGTCTAAGATTTTTCCAATTCCATTCAACTCTATTTCAATTTGTTCTAATTTATCTTTGTAATTACTGATTGCATGGGGCCAACAGATGCAGTAGCTATAGATTTTTTTAGTTGAATTTATGCACTGACTCAACCCATTCATTTTCTTCTTTAGTTTGGTAAGTGATATTTTGAACTGCTCCTTCAAATTAGAAATTACTCCACCTTCTTCTTTGTCTTTATCCCTAGAGCTCATTGTTTCTTTACTGCATTCCATCATCTCCTCACATAGAATATTCTGCAAACTTTCCAATTTGATCTTACAATGCTCAACATGAGCATTTAATACACTCAGGGTCATGTCTTGATCATATGATGGTCTAACAGATCATAACCTAGTGATCTACATTCCACCTTCTTCTTGAATAAGTTGTTGTAACATTTCCTTTGACAAATCATCTTCTTCCTCGCTGGATTTTTTTGGTTCTGAATCATTTTTCTTAGTTTCTTCATCAGACTCTTTGTCCCAAATATCCACAATCTCCTTTTCTTTACCTTTTCCCTTAATTCTAGGAACTTTACATTCTGGAGGGTTGTATTCAACAACTTCTTTTTCTCTTTTTTGCCTTTTATCCAAGCCACCAGAAGAGGAACCAACTTCAGTTCTTATTGGAAGGGAAATATTGACTAAACCACACTTTCCAAGCACATTCTTAAAAAAAAATTCAAACTCTAGATCCCAATCAGTCAAACTCCTAGAATATGAGTATATTTGTTTGCATAACAGTTTGTTTGCTTTCCATACCACATTTTCGATCTTTGGAAAATAATTCAAGAAATACATTACTAAGCATATGATCAAAGTATCGAACCTTAAAGGGTAGCTTGTTTCTTTTATCAGTTACACATTCTCCATTAGCTTATCCTTTTTCAACCCACACAGGTCAAAGTTTTGACCTTCTATTATTATCTTGTGAGAAATATAGACTGTGTCAATCAAGGTCGCTCCTTCTCGATTTTTGAAAAATATTTTATATGAAATTCCATGCACAATGTATTTTGTAACAGGATTCTTGATTGTTGCAATAATTAGTGCCCTCTAATCTCTAATTATTCTGGTTAGGGTTTCAACTTCCTTGTTCTAGATGGATTTCTTCCTTGGTATATCTCTGACTTTACATAATCTAGTCAAATTCTCAATTACGTCCTTTGAAATGATGTAGGGTTTGTCCAAAGTTAAAATATCATCATGTAATCTATTCAAGATGAATTTGACAAATTTTGCGTCCTCAAAGTATGGAAACTCATTCCAAATATCCAAATTTCCATGTTTGGCTTCACTCAATTGCTTCAATTCGTTAGGTAATAAAAAATTCATGGACCTAATGTTCCCACTATTATATTTATCCAGAAAGATTGACTTCTTGATTTGTTTCATTTTTATTTTGTACTTAGGTTTAACAATCGCACACCAAATTATATGAAAATTCTGAAGACAATTGAAATACCTGATAGATTTTGAGTTTCAACAGTGAACCAACTTCTCTACTTCAAAATTATTCTAGCGAGTGCTCTCCTTTTCTTCTTCGATGCAAAGTGACAAATGACAATTCTAGCTTGACTTTTATAGTTCGCACACATGCAATAAATGCATTTGCCCTAGGTTTTTGGGTGCTCTTATTTTCTCAGACAACGAGAGAAAAATTATCTTGCGGGCCTATGAATTCTCTGAATTTTCTTTTGAAAGTTCTTCAAAACCTCTTCACATCATAAATACAGCTTTTTTACCATTCTGCGCATTCCAGTGCCATCCATAGACAGGGGAGGAAATATTTTCTTGAAAAAATGCCCCTAGGCCAGTGGCTTGAAATCAATTATTGAAAGAATTACCCAAAGCAAGTTTCGGTGTAGAACCATTTCCAGCATCAGAATCATGATTCCTTACCCATGTATTCTTCATCTCATCCCTTATCTTATATGTAGTTACTTTTCCTTTTCCTTTGTTATTTCCCTGTATATTTTTGTCTTTGTATACCGGACCTGTTCTATCCGCAGTTTTGTTTCTGCAAAACCTTGCAATGTGA
The DNA here is from genome assembly GCA_007115665.2 of Sequoiadendron giganteum. Lineage (NCBI taxonomy): Eukaryota > Viridiplantae > Streptophyta > Pinopsida > Cupressales > Cupressaceae > Sequoiadendron > Sequoiadendron giganteum. The sequence goes on from CM021104.1 coordinate 424,274,059, forward strand.
CCATATCTATTGCAATTGTAACACAAAGTGTTTCCTTGTCTAAACTACTCATTCCATTGATTTCCTCTTGATCTGAATTGATTAGCAATATTTCCAAGTCTTCCACATGTGTAACATTCAACATTCTTTCTATTGACAGAGTAGTTTGACACATTTTTGTATTCATTTGATTTATGAACAAGCTTCTTGCATTTGAAACACTGACCAGAAAAAGATGAATCTCTTGATTTCATATTAATTCTACACTAAGTAGCCATGTGGCCAAATTTATTAAAAGAAAAATAGTATCCATTAAATTTTTGAGCATTAGGTTGTCTTACTGGATACCTTCCACCATTGTTTATCAGGTTTCCTTGTCTAGAATTATTTTGTTCAGGTCTAGAAATTTCTCCTTTTTCATATCCAAGACCTTTCTTATCATTTCCACTCTTCTTTCCTTGAGTCATCTCATCAAGCTTCATTGAAATGATCTTAAACTTTTCTTTGTACTCATTTGCAGTAATAAGTTCATTCCTGAGAATAACAATCTGCTTACCAAGTTCTTCATTGTTTCTCAATTGTTGCAATTCATTTTCCAACTGAGTGAATTCTTCATTTATTATATTACATAAGATTAACCATCATTATACTAATCTCCTAAGAAATGCACGAGCTCCTTTTAAAAAAATTGAAAAGTTATTTTGACTTGAAATTCATATACCATGGGGAAATAAATCGAAATGAATTTGTTTGAAAACATAAGGCAAAAAAAGTTTATTTCTTTCAAGTCAGCCAAAATAGGTTAGGGAAACCCTAATAATAAAATACGCATAGCCCTTTATCATTTTATTTTTTATCTTCATGAGAAACTTCGAGAGCAAAACTCTCTGCACCTGCCACCATGAGGTAGGGTTTGCAGCTATTTCTTTGGCATCGATTGCTCATTCTCCTCCACTCGAGCCTCTCCTACATAATCACAGGTGAGAAAAAATTAAAAGACTTGTATTTCTTTTAAGTTGCAATGATATTTCCAAGCACTGGTTGCAGCCATGACCATATCTAAAGTATCTTATTTGTTTCACTTTTTATCCTTCCATTTAGACCACCACGAGAAAATTCTCCCGAAGCTTGAGGTCAATATATTTGAGTGTTTTCTTCAGTAGAAGCCACTGGTAATTTTTGCACTATTTCAAGATTTTACATTGATTCCCTTAAAGTCTGTAAAAATTTCTCTATTTGAGCCCCTCTCAGAAGAACATTCTATTCTTTTTGAGAAAGAAGTTCATGAATTTAGAGCTTTTAAGACTTAATCTGGGTGTTTCCTTTTGAAAACTTGAGGAAAATAAAATGACAACCCTCTTTTGTAACAGACTGCCATGAACTCAAGTTATTGATACTTATTGGGTTTTCTATAGGCTGCCAATGAGAACCCTTTCTTCTTTTTGTTGATTATATGCTCTGTAACCCTCCATGCAATTTGAGGGTATATGTAGAAAAACCCAGGTCGTGGTTGTTTGAAATTTCTTCGTGGCTCTCGAAGCTACTTCACCAATCACGACTCACCTTGTTTGTATTTTGAGCTTTGAATGCCCTCTATAACTCAAGAATATTCTATGTATCCAATAGATACTTCTAACATTATCCTCTACTACTCAGTGACCTTTGACTGTACTGAATGATGTATCATATTTGTTTGTTTCCTTTGTTAAATATGATATGTATTTGATCTTTTTGTTTGGCACAAAGTGAACAATTACTTTTGACCTATATACTTAATAATCACAGTATCATTGAGGAAACACTATGACCACTCAGTGTGTTAAGTGCTTGAATGCCCTTAGCTCTTTAAGGGTCTACCTTCTCTAAAGTGATCTCTTTCCCTCATATGTGTCTATAAATGTTCACATTGATGTAGGATAATCATATTGTTGACCTCTTATACTTATTTTGAAGATGAGTGTGGAAAAATACTATTTCCCTATTGTTTATAACAGCAAATGAGAACATAACAGTGAATGATCTAAGCACATGTTATTTTTATGTTCCTTCATAACCCATCATTTCCTTTATTGAAAATGCTCTAAATCATTGATTTCCTCTCATTAGATAATTCATTATGATCATGCATGATGACTGTTCTCATGCATATTTTTTGCCATAACTACCATTCTTTGCATGAACTACAGTTGTATTTTTCATGAATGGTGCTTTGTTTTATGCTGAAGATATGAACCAATGACACGTCAATCTTCTCTTTTTATTTAATATCATCCACTTGATATTAATGGCAACACTATGATGGTGATATATATAGTTGTAATTATCACTTTGAAATTCACAAGATCTATGTATTTTAGTATTATACTTTCCTAATTACTCATTGCATAATAAAATATTGATAAATAAGAAAGATGTACTTGATTGAATATTCCCCATATCCTTCTCTTGAATCAAAGAGGCAGCATGCTGGGCTCAACCCTCGTTGGAGCCCAATTTTTCCCACATACTGAAATGTTGAATCATGATCGAATATGTACCTGTTCCTACACATTGAACAAACAAATTAGATAAAAGCAATGCTACTCAATGTTCTTTTTTTTATGGTGATTTCATCTTTTACTCGATGATATGATCTTGACTCCTCTTTGTATATTCTTGATATGGCTAAATTAGATTGATAGTTCACTGATTTAGGTTATTCAATTGTTGATAACGTATGATGAAGTGTTATGTCCTGAGCTCTAACAAAACTCATCAACAATCTATAGGTACACTTGAACCTAGGGTATGAAGGACTAAAGATAGGAGGGGAGATGATGAAAGAGCTGAAGAGAAAACATCGACAACTCATTGAACAAGAAATGATGGATATGATATTTCATTATATGCTTTCTTTTATCTTCAGTTGAATAGCTTAGCACTTATGTTCTATCAATTTAATCTAGTCATTCCCATGGCTTGTGTGGGACTTCTAAACATTCAGTTATCCTTCTTAGCATGAAACATCAATGTTTATGCCATCTTGTATGTTCCTTGATTTCAAAATGAATAAAATATAGCATACTATGAAAATTTTGATGAATTTTCTGTTGTGAATATTTTTTGCATTATGAATTGAATTTTATTAAAATCCTTCACTACAAAAGAACTAACAGCATAAAAAAAATGTACCTTTCATAATTAATCTAGTCAGTTGTTTCCAACTCTACCAAATTTAGCTGAGGTGAAATTTTGGTAACATTTTGGTGACATTTGATGGGTGTTTGCATGCTAAACACAATATAGACCAGTTGCCTTTTGTAAATCCATTAGGCATGGAGTCATTTCTTCTATCTTTTTTGACTCAAAACTTTTGAGGCTCAATAGTAAACAAAACTAAAATAAACTAATTTGACTTTGTTTAAGATGAAGCCAGAAATGTGTGCAGTATCTACACTTATTTGAAAACAAAACTTATCTGAATGAAACTATTGTGCAACGAGCACTTATTGAAAGAAAAACTTCTACTCTACACTACCTAGCAGTTGTGGTGCTCAGACATGACCATTCACTGGTTGTGAGAAATAATTGCCCTTCCTTAACAATAAACATTGATTTACATGTGTATGAACAGCTGAAATTTGATGAAGCACAAAAATATATTCAATCAACTTCTGCAATTCTTCTTGAAGGCTATAAACAAACTCATTTATCCTTTTAGTTTAATTAACCAAACTTTTTATTTGGAATGAATAAGTAAGTTGGTCATGTTGTCCTTTAATCTCAATCTCTTGCTTGGATTTTGTTATGGACAGATGCCTGATTGGGAATCCTATTGAGATACTAAATCAGGGACTCTTTTTTTTTTTATTCCTTCTCATGTGTTGTATCTTCAACCATGACCTCTTTGGTTACCTAATTATGTTGATCACAACCCTTCATCTTAAAAGGTGCTAAGTTGTCAACGATGTTAGAGTAAACAATCTCAATGATGTTTGAGAATAAGTTTGTATCATGAACAACCTTATCATAGAAAGTATGCTCTAACTCTTTTTCATGATGGTCTTCAAAGATCATACCTTAAAAATCTATGATTTTTTTCTTTTCTTTCTCTACATGAATGTTTTCATTTGTCTCTTTTGATGATTTGATCTTCACCTTGTCAAAATAATTTCCTTCATCATGTTGTTGTCCCACCTTTTTCTCTTCAAAAGATGATTGTTTGATCTCTAAATTCAAAACAAATGACTCTAGATCATCCCAACAAAAATCTTCTTCATCCTCATTTTTTTTATTTTTAGTGAAGGAAGACTGAATTTTACCTCATTACAACTCCACTGAGCTGTCAATGAGCCTCTTCTTACTGTACTAAAGTTGATGTGGTTTTTATTTTAATTTCACTCTCTTCGTCATTCACAAATAGTGGCAATTCATCAAATAAATCAATTAAAATATGAAAACTATCAATTCTTTATTGATCTATATCCTGCTACTCCTCATCTACAACCTCATTTACCTTTTTTGTCATTTCTAACTTATCATTTTCAAGTTCTTGTTCAAACATAACAGCAGTTAAAACATTTGTTTCTTTCTCTACAAGCACCTCTTTTTTATGATCAACAATCTAATTTTCTTGAAAGACCAACATGTCAATGGGTGCATTTGTGGATGGGTTGATTGTGTCTAAACAAGAAGTCTGAATTTGTTTAGGTTCTTGAGGCTACATAATTTTGGAGAAAGGCTACTCTTGAAGAATTATAGGTTGAACCTACTCAAGGATAGATTCCTCTTGTATGAAACATAGTGTTTTGAATGTAGGAATACCTTCTCCATGTAAAACTTGGAACTTCAGCTTGGAATTTTAACCTTGGGAACCTCCTGTTCGGCAAGTTGGAGACCATTCTTATGAGCTAGAAGAGAAAGAGATAAAATGACACTCACCCTTTTTGGATTGATGTAAAAACCATTCTTTGACACTATATGTCCCAAACAATTATCTTCATAGACAATAAGCACAAATGTCTTTGGATTCAATGACACGCAAAATTCACTACACCTTTCAAATAATTTTCTCAAATGGTTTAAATGTTCATGTGTATGACTTGGAAATTAGTTATATCATCCAATTAAATCATAATTATTCCACCGATCATCCTGTTATCACAGGGATTTGCACCTGCATGCAAGGTTGTAAAGCTTTGCAATCCCGTGTAACATTGGAGTATCTTCAGGCTATGGGTATCCTATAATAAAGGTAGACCTCCATATTGTGGGTTGGTTCCCATAAGATTTTCTAGTAAATGAAAAGTAACTTTGAAGGAAAAGGGGAAGAATAAATTAGAAAATTAAAAGGTAACTGAATATAAAACTATGTTGATGCACCTAAATGTAGATGATGAGCAGACTGATTCACAACTATTAATAATAAAATTTATTTTCACAACTCAAATTGGGGAATCTAATCACATAAGTATTTCATAAAAAGGCCTAATCATTTATCCTCTATGAAGGAAATGGTGTTTTCACAACCTAAATGAAGGATAAACCAGTTGCACAACCTATGACATGTGACTAAAACTGATTTCGCGTACATGCATCCATGAATGACATAGAAATTTAAAGGTTTCAAGATTAAAACTCATTAAACTTGAATCCACATCATTCAAAACATACGAGACACCTGAGAATGATAAGGTTAACACTTGATTTTTAAAAAGATGGAAATAAAAATATGCAAGTAACAATATTTCATAACCTATAAAAAGTTACTAAGTATATTAAAATCTATAAAAAAAATTACAAGGCAAGTCTCTTCTTTGCAAAAATGCAAAGGAAAAAGAAGCAAGAACTAAGAAAAGACTAAGTCTTTCTCACATTATATACAAAATATGATATCAAAGTGCATGAAAAGAGCACTGGAAATCTAATTGAAATCAAAAATATCTTTCAAATGCCTCTATCACGAGCAAAAGAAAAATTCCTTGAAAATGGGGTCCACCAACGCTGCAAACTGAACTCAAATAATTGCAACCTCCTTTTGATCTTATGCATGATCAAAAATTCCATGAAACTAACGTGGAGTTGAAGAGAAACTCCACAATTTTCTCTATTTTGTGTGACTGGATCCTTTGTTCACTTTACTTGTATTTTTGCATGATCAGTTTCACTCCACTTGTCCATATTGTGAGCTTCAGTTTCACCTTTGCATTAATTTTACTTGAGTCTTCACAACATCCTCATGGTTATTTGATTTTTCTTAAAAGAAAACACAAAAATAAGACCAAGTCATATGATTTCTTTCAAAATCATGAAATAAAAATAATGCATGCATGTGTTGTTTGATTTTTTCTAACAAAAAATCATAAAAATTACATAAGATTAACCATCATTATACTAATCTCCAATGAAAGGCACGAGATCCTTTTTAAAAAAATGAAAAGGTCTTTTAACTTGAAATTCATAGACCGTGGGGAAATAAATCGAAATGATTTTTTTTGAAAACATAAGGCAAAAAAATGCCTTTCTTTCAAGTTGGCCAAAATAGGGTAGGGAAACCCTAATAAGAAAATAAGCACAACCCTTTACCATTTCATTTTGTATCTTCATGAGAAACTCTGAGAGAAAAATTCTCTGCACCAGCTACCATGAGGTATGGTTTGTAGCTATTTCTCTAGTATCGATTGCTCATTCTCCTCCACTTGAGCCTCTCCTACATACTCACACGTGAGAAAAAAGCAAAAGAGACTTGTATTTATTTTAATTTGCAGCAAGATTCCCAAGCACTGGTTGTGGCCATGACCATATCTGAAGTATCTTATTTGTTTAACTTTTTTTTCTTCCATTGAAGTTGCCACTAGGAAATTCTCTCAAAGCTTGAGATCGATATCTTTGAGTTTTTTCTTCAGTAGAAGCCACTAGTAAGTTTTGCACTATTTCTAAGTAGATCTATGTATTTTAGCATTACACTTTCCTGATTACTCATTGCATAATAATATTTTAACAAATAATAAAGATGTACTTGACTGAATATTCCTCATATCCTTCTCTTGAATCAAAGAGGTAGCATGTTGGGCTCAACCCTCATGAGAGCCCAATTTTCCCCACATACTGAAATTTTGAATCATGATGGATTATGTACATGTTCCTACACATTGAACAAAAAAATTAGCTAAAAATAATGGTAATCAGTGTTCTTTTTTTATGGTGATTTCATATTTTAATCGATGATATGATCTTGACTCCTCTTTGCATATTCTTGATATGACTGAATTAGATTGATAGCTCACTGATTTAGGCTATTCAATTGTTGATAACATATGATGAAACGTTATGTCCCGAGCTCTAACAAAACTCATCAATAATTTGTAGGTACACCTAAACCTAGGGCATGAAGGACCGAATATAGGAGGGGAGCTGACAACAAATCTGAAGAGAACACATTAACACCTCATTGAACAGGAAATGATGGATATGATATTTCATTATATTCTTTCTTTTATCTTCAGTTGAATTGCTTAGTACTTATGTTCTATAAATTTAATCCAGTCATTCCCACAGCTTGTGTGGGACTCTGAAAATTCATTTATCCTTCTTAGCATGAAACAACAATGTTTATGCCATCTTGTATGTTCCTTGATTTTAAAATGAATAAAATATAGCATACTATGCAAATTTTGATGAATTTTTTGTTGTGAATATTTTTTGCATAATGAACTGAATCTTATTAAAATCCTTCACTGCAAAAGAACTAACAACATAAAATAAATGTACCTTTCACCATTAATGTATTCAGTTGTTTCCAGCTCTACCAAATTGAGCTAAGGTGAAATTTTGGTAACATTCTGGCGACATTTGATTGGTGTTTGCCTGCTAAACACAATATAGACCAGTTGCCTTTTGCAAATCCATTGGGCATGGAGTCCTTTCTTCTTATTTTTTTACTCAAAACTTTTGAGGCTCAACAACAAACAAAACTAAAATAAACTAATCTGACTCTATTTAAGATGAAGCTAGAAACATGTGTAGTATTTGCACTTATTTGAAAACAAAACTTATCTGAAATGAAACTATTGTGCAATGAGCACTTATTGAACGAAAAACTTCTACTCTACTCTACACTACCCATCAATTGTGGTACTCAGACATGACCATTCACTATTTGTGAGAAATAACTACCCTTCCTTAACAATAACTATTGATTTACGTGTGTATGAACAACTAAAATTTGATGAACCACAAAAATATATTCAATCAACTACTGCAATTCTTCTTAAAGGATATAAAAAACTCACTCATCCTTTGATTTTGATTAACCAAATTGTTGATTTGGAATGAATGAGCAAGTTCGTCCTATTGTCCTTTAATCTCAATCTCTTGCTTGATTTTTTTATGGACAGATGCTTGTTTGGCCATCCTATTCAGATACTAAATAAGGGACTCTTTTTGTTGAATTCCTTCTCATGTGTTGTCTCTTCAACCACGAGCTCTTTGGTTACCTGATCATGTTTATCACAATCCTCTGTCTTGAAAGGCACCAAGTTGTCAACGATGTTAGAGGAAAAAACCACAATGATGTTTGAGAATAAGTTTGTATCATGAACAACCTTATCATAGAAACTATGCTCTAACTCTTTTTCATGATGGTCTTCAAATATCATACCTTCAAGATCTGTGATTTTCTGCTTTTCTTGCTCTACATGATTGTTTTCATTTGTCTCTTCTGATGATTTGATCTTCACCTTGTCAAAATGATTTCCTTCATCCTGTTCTTGTCCCACATTTTTCTCTTCAAAAGATGATTGTTTGATCTCTAAATTCAAAACAAATGACTCTAGATCATCCCGAAAAAGGTCGTCTTCATCCTCATTTTTTATTTTTAGTGAAGGAAGATTTATTTTTACCTCATTACAACTCCACTGAGATGTCAAAACATCAAATTTTTGAGCCTCTTCCTACTATACTAAAGTTGATGTGGTTGTTATTTTAATTTCACTCTCTTCTTCATTCACAAACAGTGGAAATTCATCAAATAAATCAATTAGAATATGAGATCTATCAATTATTTGTTGATCTATATCATGTTTCTCCTCATCTACAACCTCATTTACCTTTGTTTTCATATCTGACTTATCATTTTAATGTTCTTGTTCAAACATAACAGCAGTTAGAAGATTTGTTTCTTTCTCTACAAGCACCTCTTTTTTAGTATCGGCAATTTGATTTTCTTGAAAGACCAACATGTCAATGGGTGCATTTATGGATCGGTTGATTGTGTCTAAAGAAGAAGTCTGAATTTGTTTAGGTTCTTGAGGCTGCACAATTTTGGGAAAGGCTACTCTTGAAGAATTATACATTGAACCTGTTCAAGGATAGATACCTCTTGTATGAAACATAGTGTTTTGAACATAGGAACACCTTCTCCAAAAAATAGATTTAGAAAACAAAGAGTTGCGCTTGTTTATTTCTTAATAAGAGACTCTTGACATGAAGGGAAGCTTGTAAAACTTGGAACTTCAACTTGGGAAGATTTAGGAGACTCACCTTCACTGAAAATTGGAATTTTAACCTTGGGAACCTCCTATTCGGCAAGTTGGAGACCATTCTTATGAGCTAGAAGAGAAATAGATAAAATGGCACTCACCCTTTTTGGATTGATGGAAAAACCATTCTTTGAGACTATATGTCCCAAAAATTTATCTTCATGGACAACAAATGCAAACTTCTTTGGATTCAATGACACACAAAATTCACTAAACCTTTCAAATAATTTTCTCAAATGGTTTAAATGTTCATGTACATGACTTGGAAATTATTTAAATCATCCAATTAAATCATAATTATTCCATTGATTGTCCTATTATCATAGGGATTTGCACCCAAATGCAAGGTTGTAAAGCTCTACAATCCTGTATAATTGTTACCAATTTTGCACTACAACTCAAATTGGTGGAGCTGGCCTAAATATTGTTATATTCTAAAGTGAAAATGCAGTTATTTTTGCATATTCTTGAGTGTTGTTTGCACTTAATTTTATCAAGTGGCAGTTGTGTAGGTGTTTTGAGAAAAACTGAATTTCAGAAGTACCATTCATGTTTTTTGCATAAATCAAATGGAGTACAAAAATGAGTATACAAATGATAAAGAAAAATGCTTTCATTTATTTCATGAAATTTTTCACATTACATATGTCATTTGATTGTGAGAATACAAATGTTGGTACAATCTTGTGTTTTAATGCTTGTCTTTCAGAATGGAAATGAAAGAACAAATTTGAATATCCACACAAGCCGTGGTTTTTTGCCATTTCTATTCATTGACAAGGAAAGAAATATACAAATGAAAAATAAAAGGAAAATAAAATTAGACATATCCTTCATTGCCTGAGTTGGTCTTCATTAGGTTTCTCAAAGTTGGCTCCTTTCTGCTTCTGCTCCCGAATGTACCTGCAAAAGTTTGAGAAGGGTGTCAATTAAGAGCTCGGGATACGAATAATACTACATGTCATACTAACAAAGATATATTTCAATCCTTGAAATACATAGAAGCAACTAAAGGGAAGAGCAGAAGCATGAACTGAAAAAGAGAGAAAATATCATCATCATTCTTTGTTTTTTGTGCTAACATTGTTTGTTTCCTTGTGCAGGTATAGGAAAATTCATGTAGTTGATTATCATTTGAAGACCAACCATGTGGGTAAGAATAGGCTCCCACAAGGGTAGAGCTTGGCATGCTGCCCTTATATATTACGAGAGGGATGAGAAGGAAAAATACAATCACCTTGCTCTTCTGAGCTTTACAACTTAAGGATTAATCAAATTTGTCATGCATTTATAACAGTCAAATCAAAACATGAAGTGAAAATTATGAATGGCCAATAAATTTAACAACTGTTTCAGCTGAAGACTATCAACCTATCATTTTTTGTTGAAAAGGTTTGGTATTGTTGTCATATTACTGTTTTGTTGTTTAAAGTTTGTTCACATAGTATTGTTTCATATTTTTTATGTTTGAGAGCAGCAGCGTTCTATCTCATAAATGTGATAGTGAACAGGCATACATATGCCTCATCAATAGAATATTGTTTAACAAAGATTACAATGTGAAGATTTTGTTTCCAAAATGAGCAGAGAATAAAAAGCATACATATGAAAGAGCTTCAGATTCTCATTAAAATGGAAGATGGTAGGCATCACTTTAGTGACCAATATGCAGATGATACAACGAACACAGTCAGTCTCATGATGGCAACCAAGTAAAGGAATGTGTTCCATATGAGTTTTGAAGATACAGGTTTTTATCATTCAATTATTTTATGAGTTTTGATCCTATAGGGTTTTCCATACACTCAAGGGGAAAGCAATAAATCATAAAAGAAGTAAACTGGAAATTAAATGGAGTGAAGTTCATATGTATTCATTTTCAGAAAATGAAAGAGGATGGCCGGAGCCAAAATGGTTTGCACAGGAATCACAAATACCCATATAAATTTTTATCTCAGAAATGTAGTCTTCTTCAAAGTAACATTTACCCATATAGGGGTTTTACGGAATTCGGAATACAAGTGAAATACAATGAAGGGGGTTGAGCTCAAATTTTGGAGAGACCCGGAATACACATTATTCCTTAAAGACAGATTTCTTTCATTTTCAGAATACCCACATTGGGGTTTAAGGTTTAAAGTAAAAATTCTACAATTTTCAGGATGTACCCATGTTGTGTTTTGATAAAATACGAAAAATGGGAGGATTTTTTGTAAGTTTTATAATTACCCATATACAAAATTTTACTCAAAAAATAGATGTTCTTCATATAAAGAAGTACCCACATGGGGTTTCATAAGGAAATGTAGATTAGCCATGATTTTCAGAATACCCATATGGGGATTTTGAAAATAAAATACAGACAGTTCATATTCCAATTTACCCATCGGCGTTTTCAACATAAATACAAAATAAATGATTTCATGTAGAATCAAGGAATACCCACATGAGGGTTTACATCAAAATGTAGATTACAAGCATCGTTTATGCTTTCATGGGGTGGCCAAATGGAGGAGGATTAGTTTACCAGTATGGTGAGGCCAAGCTCTATGGAGAGCTACCAAAAGCAAAGTGCATTGGCCGCAGCTTGAGCTCATGAAGCTCTCAAACATAACTCGACCTCACTCCTGTGGTAGCCAAAGAGAATAAAAAGAGGTCAGAGGTAGGAGAAGAGAGGTCGCGGCCTTATGGCTTGTCTTTTGCTTTCAAACAATAGGAAAAGCCATCAAAGTACTAAGGAGTTAACTCACCATAGTTGTTGGGAAGAGATTCGACCATTTGAAGACGAGGATCTGAAGCTTCCAAGCATTCCAAGTTCCAATCGAGCATGTTCATGGCGGCAGTTGTAGAGCATTTCTTTCCAAGTCTTCACTTTCAAAAGTGGGAAATATTAAGGCTTTCTTCTGTTTTGTTCATTAGGGTTTCTCAAACCCTAAGTCGACTTTGGGGTGTTTGTTTTAGTTTTAATTTATTAATGCCCAAGTCAATATGTCTATGATGGTCGATTCATTTAGTCTAAGGCATTTCATTTTATGTTCTTTACCTTGGTGAAGGCTTTCATGCCTTAGTTTCATTTTGATTAGTTTTCTAGAAATTAATTGTAAAGGCTTTTGCCTTGGTATTATATGCCAAATTGATTTTGGAAAAAATCAATTAATATTGATAGGAGTATGTCGTAGGTTTTTTATTTTTTAATTGTTTTTAAAGAAAAACAATTAAATGTGTATTAGAAGATTATCATTATTTTTATGATTTTTTACAAGAAAAATCAAATTTGTATTAGAGAAATAAGGGTGATGTTTTGTAAGTAATTGCAAAATAAAGTAATTATAAAACTGCAAACCATGTAAACCAGAAGCATAAAACAATACTTTATAAATTGTTTTGTGTTTTCTTGCCATTTTTAGCAGTTGGGTGTTGACTTTCTTCTTGGTCGGATTTGACATTCCAGTTGGAGAGATAACGTGCTTTATTTGCTTTAAAAATAGTTTGTGTCTATTTTTAGAGGCCTGACAGTGTGTGCATGCAAAAAGTGAGACTTTTCCACTTTTGTGCTGACTTTTTGAGCAGTTTTTGAGACCTTTCCTTAAGCTTTTTTCTAGAACTCGGATTAGGGTTTTGAGAGATATATCTTTGAGGAAAACTTAGGGTTTTCCAGTTTAGATTCCATTTTCTTGCTCTCACACATTTTTGAGCTTGTAAACTGCTTTGTACTAAGTTTGAGATTTTGGGCATACTCCTACAGTTGAATAAAAAACAGCATTCCTACTTATCATTTTTGGTGTCTACTTGCAGTTTCAGTTGATGTTATGTTGTGATTTCTGGTTATAGAGTCCTTATTATGTCCTAAGACTATAATTTTGATGCAGAAAATTTCAAGATACAGGTTGCATGTCGTATTTGAAAATCAAATCTTCATGCAAATCATTTATGTAAAATTTTTCATGACAGGTTGTGAGATTGTGTTGTTTTCTGAAAACTGTTTATGAGGGAAAAAACCAGAGTCGTCATTAGGTTATTATCAAGCCTTGAAAAATCATTTCAAATCACATATTTTAATTTTAGTTATTCTCTATCCCTTTTCCCAGAAAGACCTTTAGAATAGGATCATCATACGGAGAACCATCACACTCTGGAGATTCTCTTTTCTTATAGATTGCCCAGATCTAGAAAGAGTTTCCATGTTGCAACAAATAGTCTGTTGTTTTGCAAATTTGACGAGGTGCATGTTTGATTGCTAACAGTAAAATTAGAGTGCCTTCAGGTTGTGGGTATCCTATAATGAAGGTATACCTCCAGATTGTGGGTTGGTTCCCTTATGATTTTCTAATAAATTATAGGTATCTTTGAAGGAAAAGAGGAAGAAGAAATTGGAAAATGAAAAGGTAACTGAATCTAAAACTATGTTGATGCACCTAAATTTAAATGATGAGCAGACTGATTTACAACTATTAATCATAATATTTGTTTTCACAACTCAAATTGAGAAATATAATCACATAATTATTTCATAAAAATGCCTGATCATCTATCCTTTATGAAGAAAATGGTGTTTTCACAACCTAAAGGAAGGATAAACCAGTTGGACAACCTATGAACTATGACTAAAATTGATTTCGTGTACATACATTCGTGAATGACACAAGAATTTAAAAGTTTTGAGATTAAAACTCATTAAAGTTGAATCCACATCATTCAAAACATACAAGACGCCTTAGAATGAGAAGGATAACACTTGATTTTAATATAGATGGAAGGAAAAATCTGCAAGTAACAATATATCATAACCTTTAAAAAGTTGCTAAGTATATTAAAATCTATTAAAAAAAAATTACAAGGCAAGTCTCTTCTTTGCAAAAATGCAAAGGCAAAAGAAGCAAGAACTGAGAAAACACTAAGTCTTTCTCACAATATATACAAAATATGATATCAAAGTGCATGAAAAGAGAACTGGTAGTCTAACTGAAGTTGAAAATATCTTTCAAATGCCTCTCTCACGAGCAAAAGAAAAAATGCTTGAAAATGGGGTCCACCAACGCTATAAATTGAACTCGAATGATTGCAAAATACTTCCAATGTTATGCATGATCAAAAAGTCCATGAAATTGATGTGGAACTAAAGAGGAACTCCACCATTTTCTCCATTTTGCATGACTGGATCCTTGGTTCACTTTACTTGTATTTTTGCATGATCAATTTCACTTCACTTGTCCATATTGTGAGCTTCAGTTTCACCTTTGCATGAATTTTGACTTGAGTCTTCACAATGTCCTCATGGATATTTTATTTTTCTTAAAAGAAAACACAAAAATAAGACCAAGTCTTATATGATTTCTTTCAAAATCATGAAATAAAAACAATGCATGCATGTTTAGTTTAATTTTTTCTAACAAAAAGTCATAAAAATTATATAAGATTAACCATCATTATATTAATCTCCAATGAAAGGCACGAGCTCCTTTTCAAAAAAATGAAAAGGTCTTTTGAATTGAAAGTCATAGACCATGGGGAAATAAATTGAAAAGATTTTGTTCGAAAACATAAGGCTAAAAAATACCTTTCTTTCAAGTCGGCCAAAATAGGGTAGGGAAACCCTAATAAGAAAATACGCACAGCCCTTTATTATTTCATTTTGTATCTTTATGAGAAAATTCAAGAGAAAAACTCTCTACATTGGCCACCATGAGGTAGGGTTTGCAGCTATTTCTCTAGTATCAATTGCTCATTGTCCTCCACTCGAGCCTCTCCTAAATACTCACATGTGAGCAAAAATCAAAAAAGACTTGTATTTCTTTTAATTTTCAGTGAGCTTTCCAATCATTGGTTGTGGCCATGACCATATATGAAGTAATTTATTTGTTTCACTTTTTATCCTTCCATTTAGGCTACCACGAAGAAATTCTCCTGAAGCTTGAGGTCGATATCTTTGAGTGTGTTCTTCAGTAGAAGCCACTGGTAAGTTTTGCACTATTTTGAGCTTTTTCATTGCTTCCCTTAAGGTCTGTAAAAATTGCTCTATTTGAGCCCCTCTGAGAAGAACATTCTATTATTTTTGAGAAAGAACATGAATTTGGAGATTTTTAAGACTTACTCTGGGTGTTTCCTTTTGAAAACTTGAGAAAAATAAAATGACAACCCTCTTTTGTAACAGGTTGCCATGAACTCAAGTTAATGATACTTACTGGGTTTGCTACACGTCGCCAAGGAGAACCCTTTCTTATTTTTCTTGATTATATGCTTTGTAACCCTCCATTCAATTTGGGGGTATCTATAGAAAAACCCAAGTCGTGGTTGTTTGAAATTTCTTCATGGCTCTTGAAGCTCCTTCACCAATCATGACTCACCTTATTTGTATTTCGAGCTTTGAATGCCCTCTGTAACTCAAGAATATTCTATGTATCCAATAGAGACTTCTAACATTATCCTCTACTACTCGGTGACCTTTGACTCTACTGAATGATGTATCATATTTGTTTGATGCCTTTGTTAACTATGATATGTATTTGATCTTTGTGTTTGGCACATAGTGAACAGTTACTTTTGACCTGTATACTTAATAGTCACAATATCTTTGAGGAAACATTGTGACCACTCAGTGTGTTAAGTACTTGAATGCCCTTAGCTCTTTAAGGGTCTACCTGCTCTAAAGTGATCTCTTGCCCTCATATGTGTCTATAGATTCTCACATTGATGTAGAATAATCATATTGTTGACCTCTTATACTTATTTTGAAGATGAGTGTGGAAAAATATTATTTCCTTGTTTTTTATAGCAGCAAATGAGAACATAACAGTGAATGATCTAAGCACCTTCTATTTTTATATTCCTTCATAACCCAGCATTTCCTTTATTGAGAATGCTTTGAATCATTGATTTCCTTCATTAGGTAATTGATTATGATCATGTATGATGATTGTACTCATGCATATTTGTTGGCATAAATTACCATTCTATGCATAAACTACAGTTGTATTTTTCATGAATGGTGCCTTGTTTTATGCTGAAGATATGAACTAATGACACATCAATCTACTCTTTTGCTTTAATACCATCCACTTGATATTAATGGAAGTACTATGATGGTGATATATAGTTATAATTATCGCTTTAAAATTCACAAGATCTATGTATTTTAGCATTATAATTTCCTGATTACTCATTGCATAATAACAATTTGAAAAATAAGAAAGATGTACTTGACTGAATATTCCTCATATCCTTCTCTTGAATCAAAGAGACAAATGTTGGGCTCAACCCTCGTGGGAGCCCAATTTTCCTCACATACTGAAATGTTGAATCATGATGGAATATGTCCCTGTTCTTGCACATTGAACAAACAAATTAGATCAAAATAGTGGTACTCAATGTTCTTTTTTATGGTGATTTCATATTTTACTCAATGATGTGATAGTGAATCCTCTTTGTATATTCTTGATATTGCTGAATTAGATTGATAGTTCATTGATTTAGGTTATTCAATTGTTGATAATGTATGATGAAACGTTATGTCCCGAGCTCTAACAAAACTCATCAACAATTTTTAGGTACACGTGAACCTAGGGCATGAAGGACTGAAGATAGGAGGGGAGCTGAAGAGAAAACACCGACACCTCATTGAATAGGCAATGGAAAATATGATATTTCATTATATGCTTTATTTTATCTTCAGTTAAATAGCTTAGTACTTATGTTCTATCAATTTAATCCAGTCATTCCCTCGGCTTTTGTGGGACTTATAAACATTAATTTATCCTTCTTAGCATGAAACAACAATGTTTATGCCATCTTGTATGTTCCTTGATTTTAAAATGAAAAAAATACAACATACTATGCAAATTTTGATGAATTTTATGTTGTGAATATTTTTGCATAATGAACTGAATCTTATTAAAATCCTTCACTGGAAAAGAACTAACAGCTCAAAATGAATGTACCTTTCACCTTTAATGTAGTCAGTTATTTCCAACTTTACCAAATTGAGCTGAGGTGAAATTTTGGTAACACATCCCTTTAAAATCCATGTACATTTCCCTTTGTAAGGTTACACCAACATTGTGTTGAACACTCAAAATACTTAGAGGGGGTTGAATCGGTATTATATTAAACCATCCAATTAACCAAGCATACTTAAGTGCAATAAGAAATGAAAGAGTGAAACATCGATAACACACATAACACATGAACATGAGGATTTTTACATGGAATAACTCAAAAGGGAAAAACCACTATGAGGATTAGATCACAATATATTATAATCTGTTATAAGATATTATAGATAGGCTCACTTCTAGGTGGACTCACTATCCAAGTGAACTCAATGTTCATAGAGAAAAGAAAGATATAAATAAGTGGCTTCATAACCAAGATTTGAACTGATAAAAAGTGCATCTAACATATGATGTATCCAGTTCCTTTGAAGCTCATAACACTAACTTAATATACATCATCCAACTTAGATTACAAATCTTTGCACTATTCACTTAACTATGCAAAAAATTTCATCACTACTTGTATTTAGATCATGTACACATTAAAAATATATTTCCACAAACTCAAAACAACCTTGTACATATACCAAACTCCTTCACAAACATCAATTAGGTCGACCTAATTAGATGTATCACAAAAACATACAAAATGTGCCTTGTCAGCACCCAATTCAAAACAAAATACTTTCATTCCCAAAACATGTAATATAGGTTGACATGGACCTATGTAATAGCTCCCTCTTACATTCACATCACATATTTAATCTTTGTAATTCTTTACATACATTTGGTCGGCCAAGCAAAAGACCTAAAGGCAAAATACTCCAGCTGATCATCACCATAGGACACATGGACCTCAAATTGTCAAGCTAATTGGAAAACACAATGCTTTGACACCTATTGACATTCTCCCAAAACCGTAAGGTCTAACTCAAATCCACAAAGGAGTGTGGACCAGTTAAGTTATAGCCAATACATAGAAAACTATGTAAACCTTATATGTCGATCTTTGGTTACTTGTATCTTTCGAACCATTTATCCAAATCAAGTTAAATTTTGAATGAAGATGTTACTGATGTCCATAGACAACATATTAGAATCACATAAGTAAATTTTTAAGGGTGGAAAAATGTAGATAAATTATCGGAGAGATCTGTGTATTGAATCTGTCTATGTAGACACTTAGCAAAAATACTTGATTATTCATGTGTGTGGATCAAACTCTCTTGAAAAATTACTCTTCTACAATCATCCTTAGCATCCATAATGTAATATTAACATCAATGAAAACCTTCTTCATTATTTCAACAATCTCCCCCTTTTTCATTAATGATAACATGTGCCAAAACCAAACTTCTCTAGGTATCTCTCCTCAAATATCTCTCCCCCTTTGACATCAAGGGAAAATGGTGTATTGGTATTAACACTTTGTATGCTCCCCCTCAAACATATATACAAACTGAAATAGCTAAAGTGACTGAAGTGGAAGTAATAGCTCCCCCTAACCAAAACTCCTAATACATCCACATATTTACAAAAGAAACTATAAACATGAAAAACTAAAAAATTGTATAGAAATTGAAATGGTCAACTCGAAGATGTTGACCCCTAAAGCTTTTGAAGAACAACTTTCCAAGCATATTTACCTTCTTCCTAGCTCTTCTCCACTACTACAAGCATTCTATGTTGAGACTCAAGCTCCATCAATATTTCCTCTCCTTCTTCCACAATACCAGGGGTAAGATTTAGCTTTGAAATTTTGTTAGTATAGACAAGGGAACTTCAGATAGGTATATGCTTAGTTTTTACCAAGCCCCTTAACTTCCCTAGTTGCTTGATAATATATTCCTTCTAGCTTTGCGAGGTGAAGAATATGTCATGTAAGTCTACAATAGCAGTCCATGTCTAATCATCTTTATCTAGTGTCGGATCATAGGCACTTGTTGCATTAGTTATACGAGACTCAATTGATTCCATTTCATCTTTTATGCTTTATGTGGCATCCAGCCACTTCATGCAATACAAAAACAATGGTTTGCCTCTTCTTCATAAGAATGCACCTCCTTCAATCACTCTTCAAATTTTTTATGTGTGGATGCACATTTTTTTGTGATATCCATCAACTTCTTCTTTGCAAGCCTTGTTTCAACCCCTATTTTCACTTTTCCTTTCAAGCCAAAGGCATATTCCTTGAAGGAATCAATTGATAAATTTTTCCATTGTAGACAAAGATGTGTTAATATTAATTCCAGGTGTTACTTCCTACAATGTCTTTATGGATTCATCCATCAATTCTCCACTCCTTTGGTGAGTTTCAATCATTTATTTTCTAGTTGATGCATGAAACACATCACCTAGCTACAACTTATGAATGGAAGATACCTTATCTAAATCAACAATGCCCTACTGCATGAGCAACCATAACAACTAAGATGAAGCAATCAATTGGAACCTTAACTACTTAGATAATAGGCCTTTCAAAGGATTATCGGAGGAGGATACATTGGAGGGCTTAGGTAACTCCTCATTTTTCTCCGGTTGTTCATTCTTTCTGATTTTAGGATCTTCTTCTTCATCTACCTTTTTCTTCTTCTTCACTGGAGGTCTTGTCTTTATCTTTGTCTCCATATTCTCTTCTCTCCTCTTCATTTCCTTTGTCCTTATCATTCTCTCCTTACTTAGCCTCTTCATTCTTATCTTCTTCTCCTTCCTTTTCACCATTATCTTTTCTTCCTTTATTTTCTTCATTCGCATGCCTTTTCTCATTGACTACATCATGCTTTTCACCTTCACCAATGCTCTGTTCTATATCTACTGGAGGGATAGATGTCTCTAAGTTTCCTTTATCTATAGTATCATGTGTCACCACAGAAATAGGAGTGTCATACTTTTCAATTTCCTCTCTGGTCATAATTTCTCCTTCAAGAATATTCTCATCTTCAGCATTTCCTTATATTCGTTCATCTATGTCTAAAGGAGTATTGTCTATATTTTCCTCCGCATCAATAACTCCAATATTTTTTGTGTGCTCCTATTGAGCTTTAGTTACCAAATCTTGTTCTTTATCGATAGAGGCAATAGGAATAATTCCATACTTCTGAGCTATTCTTGTTATCTTTCCCTTTGTTTACTTCTGCATTTTCTTTAACTCACCTTGTTCTCTTCCCATCAAAATTGTGACCCTTTTTTTTGTTCTAAATTCTTTGCTATAGACTTGGGCCAATGTGGCCTTGTTAGCATCAGATAAGGAGAATCCAATTTTCTCCATATCATATGATCTAATCTTCTTCTCTTTATCTATTTCCTCTTTTCTCCTATCCATTAGAATGTCCCACACATCATCTGGAACCTTCCTCTTGATGCTCTCCATGTTTTCTTCAATGGTCACAATGTATTTGCTGATTTTTTTTATTATGGTGGCTTTGTCCACCTTATTTTTATTTTTATATAAGGTAGTTTTTTCTCTGAGCATCTCATGATGTAGAATCCCTTTAAATAATGCATCCAACTTCATTGGACTATGAGGTCTCTCCAAATATGTCTTATTTTTCTTCTCTAGTTCAACTTTTTCTATATTCTTTTTCTTCTTTTCTTTCATCTACTTGTGCATATGTATTCGAAAGGCTTGCTTTTCCTTCTCAATTTCCTCTTCATCAAAGGTATAAACAATATCTATCCTCTATTTCTTCGTGCCAGAGCTTCTTATTCTCAAAATCAATGGAGGACCTTAATCCTCTTTCTCTTCTTCAGATAACACACATGTTTTTCTCCCTTACAACTTTAATTTTCTCCTTTTTGATGTAGTGATAGTAGAGGGGGCTATCAGAGTAGTTTTATTTCTCTCCTTAGGACTTATGACCTCTTTCATCTGAATTTCCTCTATCACAGAAGCACTAGTCTTTGTCCTCTTATTTATTGTAGTATAAACTGATCTAGAGGGTTGTTGAATACTAGGGGGAATGGTGGAAGTACTTCTTCCAGATCTTCTAGGTCTAGTGGACCCACTTGTTGTGCTTTCTTCTCCCTCTTCTCTTTCTCTTGTCTCCTATATTTGTTCTTTTGTGAATACCTTGTCCTTGATATATTCATCCACCATCTTCTCCACCTTCTTGTTTATCTCGGGCTTCTTCAACTCCATATACACTTCCATGGATTTATCCTCATATGTGTCATATATTTATTGTGTAATGTCCTTAGGACTCTTTAGAAATATGTCAACATAACCATTGACTTCATTTTCACTGGTCTCATATCCAAGTGGTAGAATTTAGAAAATTTTGGGTTCTATAGCCTCAATAATGCATTAATCTATTGTGATTAGGAATGTGATATCCTTCTGATATTTGTCCACCACTAACTTAGGGATCCTTTCCCTTTCATGCATTCTCTTGTAGATTACTTCAAATAATGCAGTAAGTGCTTCATCTTGAGCTTTCATATCACCAAGGTTGTGTAGATATTCCAAAATATGATGGTATATTGGTATGTTCTTGTCCCATATGGCATTGCTTCTTCCTGAAAGCTCCTTTAGAAAGTAGAACAACAAATAACTACCAAAGATCCAAACTTGAAGGGGTGTTTCTTATCTTTAGTTAGCTTCAAGATATCAAAGAGTTGTTGCCTGAGAAACTCACAAAAATCATTGTCCTTTCCCTTTTCCACCATCTCATAGACTACACTAATTGTTGTAGCTAACATAGAATTCTCTTTGTTGGTGTAGTATATCTTGTATCCTATGACCATTGATGCATATCTTATTATAGGATTCCAGATAGTGCTCACAGTGAGAGCTCTTTGATCAAATGTGGCACTTTTCAACTCCATTAGATCCTTGTTCTTCATAGATTTCAATAATAGTATAGGTTTGGTGGCACATAGTCCAATAGCCTCCCTTATAACTTCCTTAGATATCAAACTAGGCATGCCAATCCATATGAATTTTTCATGCACTCTACCTAATTCCATTCTCACAAACTTTTTTTATCGTCATAAATGAAACATTGACACCATTTCCAAATGTCTATTTTCTTATTTATTAGGTTTTCATACTTAGAATTTGTGTGAGGGTGAGAAAGGATGTTAAATTTTGATTCAAGAAGGACATGAAATCAAATTGACAAAGAAATCTAATCTACAGCCAAAATGCACAAATCTAAAATCTAAAAACTTCTACACATACGAAATTGAACTATTCTATTGCAAACATGATGAGGAACCTACTGATTACCAAATTGAAAACAAAAGATATCTTTAACCATCCTGTAGCGGATTGTATTTGCTTGATGTTGAATTTCTCTTATCATAGCGAAGCCTCCAAAGTTCATGTGCAAATTATGGATGAATGCTTGTTGTGTTTGGTTGATCGAAGAAAATGGTGAAGCTTTTTCAATGGTGTTCTTGATAGCACTTCGTTGCTCAATGCATGTTGATTCTTCAATCCTTATTTGTGAGGAAAGCAGTTTTTTATATAGAAAATGAGATTTGAAATGGATGATCAAGATCGTTTTGAAGAATATCCAGATCAATGGTCAGAGTGTGCTAAGAGGATTTAGACATGAGAAAATTGTGCAAAGTTGATTGCACAATTTGTGTGATTGGTAAATAGATTGGCTAGTCACTGATGTGATTGATCATTTAATAGAATAGATTTATCAGTCAAGATTGTGATGGCTTAGTTAGGAATGTGATGTCTTAGTTAATAGAATAGATTGATTAATTAACAAATTAGATTGCTCAGTCAACAATAGTAATTTTTCAAAAAGTGGGTGAGGAATATGAATTAATTGATTTAATTAATTAATTCCTTTTTGGATTTGAACATGCAAATCAAGTTTGACTTTTGCAAATAAAGTTGCATTAGTTTGATTTATTTTTGATAATTGATTTGAATAGTTTGATTTAATTATTCAAATTTTGGAGGGAAAGTGTCGTAATCAAATTATCATTTCTAAGGCATTAGGGGAATATGGTGATTTAGCGACATAATTAAATAATTGGTGTTATTTAATCAATCAGGATGAAATAAAGTGGGGTTAGGACTTTATTAAATAAATGAGATTTATTTAATTGGTCCAAATGATGAAAAAGTGAATTAATTAAATAATGTTGTATTATTTAATTAATAGAGAAATTAGGGTTTTTGATGTCATTTTGATGTGATGTGATGTGGTGTGATGTGGTGTGATGCGGTGCAATGATTCTAAGATGATCTAAGACATTACGAGATGATTCTAAGCCGTTTTGGGGTGATTTTGAGATGATTCCAAGAAATTTTGGGGTGATTATGAGATGAATCCGAGTCATTTTGAGATGTTACAAGATGATTCTAAGTCATTCTGAGCCATTATGGGATGATTCTGAGTCATTTCGAGGTGTTACGTGATGATTTTGAGTCATTTTGAGGTGTTACGAGATGATTCTGAGTCATTTCAAGATGTTACGGGATGATTTTGATTCATTATGAGATGTTACGGGACAATTATAGATGATGTTTCATATCGTTTGATGTTGTTTGATGTTGTTTGATGTTGTTTGATGATGTTTGATGTTGTTCGATGTTGTTTGATGTTGTTTGATGTTGTTCAATGATGAATTAATCATTTAATTAATAGATGAATATGAATGCCAAAATGCTAGTTCACAAGCTAGGACATTTTTAGGTGTACATTTTTTCCCTCTTTGATAAAAAGTATCGGTTGATTTTTTTCAAATAACATTGCCCCGGTATGCCCCAGGTGTAAGATTTTCCAAAGTATGCCCTAGAAAGGATAGCATGGATGGTGCCCCCTCAAGAAATTTGGTGAAAATTTTGGATAATTAACCAAATTTTTGTATAAGCTAATGTGATGCATTAAGTGCAAGGACTGACAGAATAAATGTTTGACTAGAAGAAAATATTAGTAAGATTGAGAAGATAGAATTAATTAGATTGTATTAGAAGAAAATATTAGTAAGAATGTGATGTCAATGATGAGTTACTTTTTCTTTACTTGGAGGCTTCACTATTTGAAGAATCATGTTTGACATAGAAAATAGATACGATCACCAGGGTATTAATGACCAAGTTGAATTTGTATCCATTGCACGGACTTTGACTCTATAAACAAGGAGTACTCTTGCTCATACCAGACATACGAAAACTTTGTTTAAAGTGTATAGTTGTGTTGTGTTAAAAAAAATCAGACCAGTCACACAGAGAGGTATAGGACACCTAACATGAAAATGCTACACAAATTTCAGACCATTTACATAGAGAGGTATGAAATACCTAACATGCAACTGCTACACAAATTTCAAACCATTTACACAAAGAGGTATGAAATACCTAACATGCAACTGCTGCATAAATTATTTCAACACAACTTTCATACACTCAATAAAGCAAGTATTCGCCATGGTAGTTTTACAAAAATATCCAACAAACATAAAACCAAAAAATGATGTTCAATTTCCCTTATTCCTTCCTCTCTAAATCCTTATGGACATCCTCGAGAGATCTTGGGAATGAGTCAATAATGTAAATCGAAAAGATAAGACTAAAAAGATAAAAGAAAAACAAACATGTTGTATCACTTGCTCTATCTGTTATGGGACTATTATCTAGTGTTGATAATGTCTATCATAGGAATGGATCCATTAAGACATATCTCAAGATTTTTTGGGGAATTTTCAATAGATAGGAAGTTATACTTGGCTTCTTTTTTTGTCTTCTTGTGTTCAAATCCTTGTGATTGTTTGCTTGAAAGTTCTAGCTTTTGATGTTGCTTTGTTTGTTTGTTTGTTTGTTTTATCAAAGCGTGAGTATGATGAGTTATTTATTATGAATGAACCTTTATTGCGATAGGCGATGGTGGAAATAGGCTTTTTTTATTTATTTTTCAAAAAAAATTATGCTTTTTGATGTTTATTTGATATTGTTTTTGTTGTGTTTTCAAGTTATTTGAATGTTTTTTTTTGTCGATTGTTGAGGAGCTATGGCGAGGATTTGAGGAACCTCATATCACGTGGATGTGTTTCAACGGTTTGGATGTCCTTTAGGCATCAGTTTTAGCATGCACCTTTTTGTTTCTCGCTTACATTTTGTTACATTCTTGTTATGTGTGTACACGGTTTCTTGAGTCAATAGTGAAGTTTCAGTGATTCTTGAGCATCTACATCAGTTTTGGTGCTTTTCTACTATGAAAAACTATTCTTTTATTTTAAATTTGCGCTATTGTCCTAAACTTACACTTTTATTCCATGCAGTTGTTTGAAAACTGCACAGTTGTTCTAAAATTGCATTATTGTTTCATCCAATTGTCTTAAAATCTCACTTTTGTTTCATGTAGTTTTCCTAAAATCTCACTTTTTTTCATGCAGTTGTCTTAGAATCTCGCTTTTTTTGCTCTGTGACTTGTATTTTTACCCTATCTTCAAACGAGCATATCTTGGTCATACAAAAGTATTTATCAATGCTTTTTTTTAATATGGGCTACAATTTCATGATCTTTGCAATGGTGTAGGTGGTTTTCAATTTTTTCAGTTAAATTTTCCATTGGTGTCGTGAGCTTGCATTTTCCTTTGTTTCATTTAAATCCTATTAGCATTTTCTTGTTGTCATCCTAAATGTCGTGTATCATTATGTTTTGTGTTGTTTTGTGTTTCTTGACATGTTTAGATTGAAACCCTAACATCATGGGTTTAAAATTATAATAGGTAGTCCTCAAAATACTATAGTTGAGGGAGAGACAACTTTGGGATCTTTTTGATATGATTATCGGTTTCATGGATTTTTTCTATTTTGTGAATGTTTTTGGATTTTGGAATTTTGGAATTTGTTTGGATTTTGTATTTTTTTGACTAATTTTAAATAAATCATGTTGGAAACCTAATGGAACTGACCTAGGGTCTCGAGGGCTAAAATCCTTCTCTACATTGTACACGAAGAGACCACATAGTTTGACTATTTGACTTAAAGCATAAACTTGTTTTTTGGGATAAACAATTCTTGGATTGATTTTCCACTTCCATGTCTAAAGGATATGTTCCGGGGAAATCTACTTGAACTAGCCATGGGGTTCATGAAAATTTTGATATCTTAGACTTTTTGAGTGAAGGAATAATCCAACGATGTTTTTTTTTATGTTTTTTTTATGTTTTTTATTTTTGATAAAAAAAAAAAAAAAATCACCCTTTTTCTTGGGGTGTAAAGATGTTGAAAACTTGGATTGATACTTCACCTTGTTTTTCTAGACAATATGTTGCAGAAAATTTTACTTGAGCTAGTTGTGGGGTTCAAGCAACTGTTGATATCTTAGAATTTTTGAGCGAAGGAATAATCCATGTTGTCGTTATCTTTGAAGGTTACCTTGGTAGTGTGTTGGTGGTACACCTTGTTGTTGGGATGAATTGTTTTGAAGGTTACCCTGGTGGTGCATTGGTGACAGTACCTTGTTGTTGGGATAAATTATTTCAAAGGTTACCCTAATAGTTTATTGGTGGTATACCTTATTGTTGAGATAAATTCCTAGATCACAATGTGGGCTAGAAGACATAGATCAAGATTTTTTTTCTGAAGCAAAATGCAAGCATTTTCCCCCAGTATATAGCAATGTAGATGATGGATTATCTTGTGATAGGATAAAATGTTTGGATAGAGTATTCCCTTTGGAAAATATCTCATGGATCCAATAATACTAGATAGGATAGGATCAATGATAGGGACCCATGTCAGGATGTTTTTCATAAGCAAGTGTAAAAATTATATCAAACATTTTTCAAGATCAAGATAAGTTGGATTTTGGAAACAATGTTGTGGGTTTGTTATGGATAGGGTGAGATGCTTCCACTTGAAATGGCACATGTATATGCTCAATTCTTACACATGATTCATGTTTGTCGAGTTTTCATCATGGTACTTGTCCAAAGCGCCACCATAGTGGTTTTCGCTGGAGGACAGTTTTTCTCTTGACTTTTTCTCTTGATTTTTTTCTTGATTTTTTATTTATTGATTTTTGATGTCACACAAGACGCCTATTTACTAGGTTTTCATCATGGTGACAATATTTTTTCTCATGTTGGACCACCCGGTGGTTTTGATATAGACGTTGTTGGTGTTTATATGGTTATTGTTGTTGTCATGACATGCCAATGATATCCTGCTTGGAGGAGTTGTTTTGCAAGGATACAAGTGCTTACATGTAACCCCTGCTAATTCTTATCTTCCTTGTTGATACCAAAGTTAACCTTACCTTGGTGCACACATCGTGATAGAGTTCCCTTAGAGTCCTTATGATAAATATTTGTTTCCAACACATGGTCAAGTGAGATTTGGAAATCATGGATGGAAAAATGTATTGAGGGATATGATATTTAGATGGATTGGTTGACAGTTTGGAACCTTTGACTCTCCAAACTTGGGATGATGAGAAATAATGGGTGGATATGGAGATTCGATTGGGACCAACGTCTTGATATACTTTGTAATTCGCTCTTGAAGCTTTCTTTTGAATTGTTGTACATTTTTGTTGGATGAACTTCCCTTTTTTATTTTTCCCAATAGTTTCTTTGACTAATGGAGTTTGATAGGGATGATTTTCTTTCTTTTTCTTTTGTATCCATTTGAATTTTTCTTGTCCATTTTGTTTTTTTTTGCTTCAATGACTTGTTCCTTTATTTCATATAGTTTTTTCTCTTGTTGGTGGTCCCAATCAGAGGATGGAAATATATGTGGATGATGATTCATGACATGGATAGTTGTAATGTTGGTAGAAATTTTATCATAAGGACCCTTTGTGCTCCCTATGTTGATGCTTGCATTAGATAAAGTTGTCCCCAATATTATGGAGGAATCCTTGATATGTTTAGCTTCCTTAGTTGTTGAATAATCAAGACCTCAATGCTTAGGATTTCCCATAATCTACTTTGGTTGTAGGATACCCTGTTCATGTAGGCCTAACCCTTTGTCTTGATACTGAATTTGTTGAGAGAGTTCATTTGAAATGGGATGTCTCATTTTGGAAATAAGGTGCTAATATTTCTTTGCTCTGTTGTGGATCTTCAAATGTGATAGCTTCTTCACAAATAGGCTCCTTCATATGTGAGATACCTTCCTAATTGATATCTTCAGCCTAATCTTGTAAAATAACATATTTTAATGCTTCTTGAATAGGTGTTTCTAATTTACTATCCACATAAAATTCTTCCTCATAATTCATTTTTTATATGTCTTCATAGGATGTTTTTGATACACAACTTATGTATAATTCTTCTTTATGATCCATTTCTGATATGTCCCCATAGGATGTTTTTGATTCATAACGTATGTATAAGTCTTCTTCATGATCTCTTTCTGATATGTCTCTAGCTTCTACTATGTCTTCATCTTGTGTAGAGATGTTAAGAGTAGGAGACTCCTGTTCTTTTGTAATGATATCAAGTGTATGGGACTCTTGTCTTAGATAAAGATCATCTACATGTTCATTAGGAGTAAGCATCCCATGGGTAGATGTATGTATGTTCGGTATATGGATTTGTTCTTCTTTTGGAAAACATGTGATGTCTTGGAAGATATCTACCAAGTTGTAATATTTTGATGATAGGGATTATTGATCTTGAATTTGTGTGGTATTATCTTTGGAATTATTTGGATCACATTCTTGACATGGACCAATTTTAAAGAAGGGATTTCTTGTAAAGGATCCTTGGCTTTCCACAAAATGTGGACATTTGGGTAATAGCTCTTGGTCTAAATTTTTTGCATTAGGTATAAGTGTTGGATGAAGATTCTCTTGATCATCAATATGTATTTCCATGAGGTTGGATGGTACCAATATATCTTGGACTAAATCATTGCTAGACTTGGGTGATTGAGTTGGATCATGCTTGTGATTAAATTTTTGATATATGTCCTCTTGCTCACTGGATGATGTAGAAACGTTGTCAATGTGAACAGTGATAGATAACTCTTGATCATTACTTTCAAATTTTGAGGTTGAGACATTATCATTGTTTTCATTGGTATATGGCCCTTGAACATCATTTTTAATATCTATTTCTCCCTAATCAATGAGGTCTTGGATGAGGTTTTTGAGTTTTGCACATCTATTCGTTGGGTGACTCTTGATTTTGTGGAACTCACATCGTCCGTATAGGTTATACCAAGGGAGTTTAAAGCTTGGTTCACCATAAGTTGGACTATCATTTATTTTGATAATTTCTTGTTGTACTAGTTCGTGCATGATTACCTCTAAAGTTTCTCCCAAAGGGGTGAATTTCCTTCCTAGTTGGTAATCTTTCCTTTGTAGCTTTTCTTGATTGTTTTTTCCTTGATTTTTCAGAACTCCTTGATACTCTATTTGAGGTACATTTTGATATTTCACATGAGGTACACCTTGGCATTGCAAAACTTCTCGATACTGTGATTGAGGTATATTTTTATATTGCACTTGAGGTACACCTTGGTGTTGTGCGACTCCTTAATATTGTTGATATTGGAAGTGTTGTTGATGTGGATATTGAGGTGTTTGAGGATTTTCAAGATGTTGATATGTAATGTTCTTACTTTGCACATGGCATTGATGATACATCAAATTTTGTCTTTGTTTAACTTCCTCAAGATCTATCTCAATTTTATTTAGGGAATTTTGATGTTCTAGACTTATTCCTTGATGGGGATTTTGAAACCTTTGATGTTGTTGCCTTATTTGATATTGTGACCCTTGATAAGAATGATTTGGGTAATAGATCAACATGTTTTGGGGATGTTTTTATTTTCAATACCCTATCAAAAGGTCACTTGGTTAATATCCTCATGGGCCACTTCCTTCATTTGTGGTGTTTTTTGGTGGGCTACTGGTGTTATTTTTGTTGGCTTCCATTTTTTCCTATGTTATGATCTCCTAGTTGTCATAAAAAACTTGGGTCCCCTATGGGAGAGTGGTGTACTCTCTAGTTGACTCAAATTCTAAAGACTTGATGTTGTCCTACAAATTATGTAAGATATTGGAATTGTCGGAACAAACCTGGATTCTGACAATAGTAGAAGGAATACAAGTTCGGATGATTCTTGGAAGCTCATTTGTACAAGTTATACACCAACCTAGTTTTGGTTTCGTGAAGTGCCCAAATGTGTTTCTTGAGAGCTTTTGGACTTAGATGCCTAAGTCTGAAATGATGACCTATGGAATTTACCTTAGGGATCTTGACCTTGTGTGATATCATGAAGGGGATATTTATTTCCACACGGGTCATGGTAATGTGGGTCTCACTACTGCTATGTCTTCTTTCCCTTCCTCTTCGTTTAGGATAATTGATGCGCTGAGAAACTAGAGGGGTGTTTCGTTCTTCTAAAAAATGAAGGTTCTCAAGTTGCTTATGATGACAATTTGTTCACCTTCAATATATGTGAGACTAGGTTGAAGGATCATTGCTACAAGATTTGGTTGTTGAGCTAGGGTAGTTGGTCGCTAGATGGTCATAAAGTTTGATGGTTTTATGGGATGGTTGTTGTGAAGCTCAAGACCCTAGGGTTTGAGTGTTGTTTTCGAATGATACTACATTTTAGAAATTAAAATGTTGAAGAACTAAGTTCTATATTCCACTTCCTTATCCAGAGGATATGTTGCAGGAAAGTTTACTTGTACTATCTATGAGTTCCAAGTAACTGTTAATTTCATGGACGTCTGAGTGGAGGAATGATCTTAATGGTTTGTTTGATTTTGATTTCAAATAGGTAGGATGGAGATAATAGATGTAGGATTATCTGACCTTCTATCTTTCCAATTATTTTGGTTCAAACAATGATCCTATAAACAACTCTCTCTCAACTTTTTCTCTACGTTTTTGAAGTATGGCAAGTGATAACACAACACTTGGATTGACTCAGCAATCATGGACTTATGTGACCTTCATGTCTATAACTTAGGTTGTGAAATCATAACACCCAAGCCATAGTTCTAAAATGTTTACTTTGATTAATGTACCCTGAAATCAAAGCCAGAATGTTTAGAAACCTTTGAGGAAAGATCCTTTCAAAGGGGTGAAAACATAAGGCTTCTATCACAAGTATGCACTAATTCAAAGGGTTTGTGGTTCAACCATCTCATTCAGAGAGTGTTTTGAATGTGTTATTTTTCTTTAAATCAAACACAATATTTGATATCAAATTGTTTTGAATGTATCATGCTAAGTTTAACATAAACCGGTAATTACAATCCTATGGGATAGACATCATTCTCTTAGCTAGGCCTACCTCATGCTCTGAAGAGATGATTTTGCATGCAACTTATGGTGTGAACCTATAGTTGGACATGGCAAGTAACTTCTCGGAAGTAAATTTTGATGCACCACTTTCAGAGAATGTTTTTGGATAATAGGGTGGCCTCTAAAACAATTTGGTTCTTAGTGGTAACTGTGAATGCAAAAATCTGTAACTCACCCACTAGCCACTTAAGGCTCTTTAACTGTTCTCATTCCACTTAAGGTATGGGATTAGGTGCAGTCTATTGTCAGCATGGCTTGAAGCTACTTTCTTATGAGTTTACAACCTTTAATATAGCCCACCAATAAACGTGCTTCGAGACCTTGCAATGAGTTCTCCAGCACAGGATGTATCTCAAGGCAAGCCCCATCTTTCAAGTAAACTTAAAAATAAAGTGCAATGCTCAAAAATGATCTTTCACTCACCCAATATTGCAAAAAGGTGTGAGGGGAGAAGATAAAATATTTTAGCTTTACCAATCAATGAATGCACAGTGAACAATCCATAGAAATTTGATTCATTTTAAACACCCCAAGCAATGTTATCCCCAAAAATTTATGAGTAAAGAAAAATAAAATTCTTTTTTAACTTACACCAATACGAAATGTTGATGACATCAATAAATTAAGATAGCAATGGTGAAATATCATAAAGAAACATTTGTTAATTTTTATGAGCTCCAAATAGAGGTGTTTCTAAGAAAGACGGCCCTTGTCCTATCTTGGTCAACAAATGTAAAACATACGTGTCAACAAAATGAAAAAAAATTTTGCTCTTTCTATGAACCAAAATTTAAAGATTCCTCCTTATGAAAATATGAAATGTGTTCATTTTTAGAGCCCAAAACTGAAGTGTTTGTTGTTCTTTTTATGAGCACCAAACAAAAATTCCTAACTTAGAAAGCCTTAAATTGGTTCAATTTTAACAATACCAAAATAAGTGTGTGTACATTGTTGTTCAATTTTTACAGCACCAAATGAAAGTTTTCTAAGTTAGTTAAAAGTAAATCAAAAATTGGGACCGATCGTCTTCCCTACAACAAACATGTTAAAGTCATTGGAATCCTACATCAGATCTGTTAATTCTTGCTTGCACATCCAAAAAAACAACATTTAGTGAAAAAACTATTACAAGAGTGCAAGATATATGCATTTTTCCGTCAAAACAACCGCTCAAAACAGGAAATACAAATGCTCAGGAAAAAGACAACTACACAATTTTAGAAACAAATGCTAACTCTATGAAAATAAAAATGCGCAAGTTTCAGACAAAAGAACCATTCCCATGACAAATGCACAGTTCTTCTAACAAAAGCACAGTTCTTCTAACAACTACGTAGTTTTCTTGACAGACAAGCACTCATACTTTTCGAACAAGCGCTCGGGTTTTTTGGACAGGCACGTGAAAACTCTATCAAAAGAATTTTCGGGACCTGGAGCTTCAAAATTGACTCAAACAAACATTAGAGGAGGGGACAAGGGTCCCACCAGGCATGCCAGAATGTCTGAGAGTGAGAAAGGACATTAGATTCTGATTCAAGGACATGAAAGAAAATTGACAAAGAAATCTAATCTACAGCCAAAATGCACAAATCTAAAATCTAAAAACTTCTACACATACGAAATTGAACTATTCTATTAGAAACATGATGAAGAACCTATTCATTACCAAATTGAAAACAAAAGATAGATTTTACCATCATGTAGCAGAGTGTACTCGTTGATGTTGGATTTCTCTTATCACAGTGAAGCCCCCAAAGTTCATGTGCAAAGTGTGGATGAATTCTTGTTGTGTTTGGTTGATCGAAGAAAATGGTGAAGCTTTTTCAATGGTATTCTCGACAGCACTTCATTGCTCAATGTATGTTGATTCTTTAATCCTTATTTGTGAGGAAAGGGGTTTTTTATATAGAAAATGAGATTTGAAATGGACAATCAATATCGTTTTGAATAATATCCAGATCAATGGTCAGAGTGTGTTGAGAGGATTTAGACATGAGAAAATTGTGCAAAGTTGATTGCAAAATTTGTGTGATTGGGAAATAGATTGGCCAGTGAGGGATGTGATTGATCAGTTAACATAATAGATTGATCACTCAAGATTGTTATGGCTTAGTTAGGAATTTGATGTCTTAGTTAATAGAATAGATTGATTAATTAACAAATTAGATTGATCAGTAAGCAATCGTAATTTTCTCAATCAGAAAGTGGGTGAGGAATATTAATTAATTCCTTTTTGGAGTTGAACATGCAAATCAAATTTGATTTTTGCAAACAAAGTTTTATTAGTTGGATTTGGTTTTTGATAATTCATTTGAATAGTTTGATTTAATTATTCAAATTTTAGAGGGAAAGTGTGGTAATTAAATTATTATTTCCAAGGCATTAGGGGAATATGGTGATTTAGCGACGTAATTAAATAATTGGTGTTAGTTAATCAATCGGGACGAAATAGAGTGGGATTAGGACTTTATTAAATAAATGAGATTTATTTAATTGGTCGAAATGATGAAAAAGTGAATTAATTAAATAATGTTGTATTATTCAATTAATAAAGTAATTAGGGTTTTTGATGTCATTTTGATGTGATGCGATGTGGTGTGATGTGGTGCAATAATTTTGAGATGTTATGAGATGATCTGAGACATTACGAGATGATTCTGAGTTGTTTCAAGGTGATTCTGAGATGTTAAGGGATGATTCTGAGTCATTATGCAGTATTATGGGATGATTCTGAGTCATTTTGAGATGTTACATGATGATTTTAAGTCATTCTAAGATGTTACGGGATGATTCTGAATCATTTTGAGATGTTACGCGATGATTATGAGTCATTTCAAGATGTTACAGGATGATTCTAAGTTATTCTGAGATGTTAGGAGATGGTCAGAGATGATATTCCATATCGTTTGATGTTGTTTGAAGTTGCTTGATGTTGTTTGATGTTGTTCAATATTGTTTGATGATGTTCAATGTTTTTCAATGATGTTTGATGATGTTCGATGTTGTTCAATGATGTTTCATGTTGTTCGATGTTGTTTGATGTTGTTAAATGTTGTTTGATGTTGTTTGATGTTGTTTGATGCTATTCGATGTTGTTCAATGTTGTTCGATGATGAATTAATTAAATGATGTTTAATCATTTAATTAATAGATGAATATGAGTTTCAAAATGCTAGTTCACAAGATAGGACATTTTTAGGTGTCTACAGGCTTGATTTGATAATCATATCCAATTAGTTGGTCAGTCCACAGGTCTATTTGTTGTTTTATTCTATAGCAAGGAGACCAAACATTGAATAACATAACATGGGGTAGGTTGATTATGATTATAAATCTTGTGTGGTTATACTCTCCCATTTTCTCATGTATGTATGCCCTAGTATCTTCTGTAGGAAAAACCCTATATGGAATGCTCGAAAAATCTCTAAGTGGGTCATTCTCAAAAAAAATCATGAGGCAATTCTTGAACTTTGGTCAAGGCTTCTCACTCACATTCACTACTGTAGATGTAGCCATTTCTGTTGAATTTAAATTCTTCAAAAACCAAACTTTAATTTAGCTTTAGACAATGATAAATAACTTTTTCTTGCTCAACCAGAACTAGGGTTTGAATGATTTGCATCACAAATTGCATTTGATCTCTTGAATTTACTTCAACTTGCTCTTCTCATTCCATATATATATATATAAGTGAGTAAATTGACTAAGAGTGAATACTTATAACCCTTTGATTCTACCCTTATTCACATTCAATGCACCAAACAATAAAGCTAGTAAAACCCTTCTCTATGCAATAGTAAACCCTAAATCACTCTGCAAGTCTTCACATTTTCGTATTTTCTTCTGGTTTCTTCTCCAAAATATCATTATTGTCTATCCCTATCACATATCTTTATGCCAAGACATGGAACCTTATATTAGTAGGGGTTATTTAATTATTTTTTATTTCTCCCCCTAAGCCAATGCCTAGGTTCAACTCCCTGAGGAAGCATCTACACCGGAGGGTGGTACAGATTCATTTGTAGTCTCTAATTCTTCCTTGTTCTCAGTCTCCTCTTTCTTTCTTCGGATCTTTTACATTTCCTTCTTTAATTCAACTGGATCAATATTTTTAACTAGTTCATTCCTTTTTACTAGATTATCCTTGTATTTCTACTTCTACAAAATTTGGCAATATGTCCAATTCTATTGCAATTGTGACATACAAAATTATTTTGAACAACATTCATTCCACTTATTCTAGATCTACATTGATTAGCCTTATGTCTAAATCCATATCATGTATAACAGTAACCATTGTTATATGTTTTCATCATTTGAATTTTGTATTCATTTTCTCTATGCCCAAATTTCCTATATGTAAAGCATTGACCGATAAAAGATAAAACATTCTTATGCATTCTACTTATACATTCCATTGCTTTATGTCCAAATTTATTGCAAGAATAACAAATACCATTGAAAGATGGGTACCTTTAAGAATTTGGTTGTCTAAACAGAGGTCTTCTAACATTATTTCTTTGATTTTGAATCTTGCCATTGTTCTTATTGTCTTTAGTCTTCTTTGGTTCATTAGCATTCATTGCATTAGGTGTCTAATATGATTTTGAGATTTCTCCTTTTTCAAGTACCAACCCACCTTTATCTTTAGATGCTTTTTGACTTGCAATCAACTCATCAATAATTTTAGAACATTTCTTGAATTTATCTTCATGAATTCTTTATTTCTCCAGATTTAATCTCAGATTTACCACTTCTTGTTCAAGCCTCATGCATTCATCATTTTTTATTTTTACCATTGGATTCAAACATTCCTCAACTCTTTTATTTTCTTCCACTTGCACTTTCAGTCTGGTGATGTTCTCATTTTCTTGTTTCAATTTTTCATTGACCTCCTTATGCCTTTCTCTAAACTTCTTGATTCGCTCTCTCAATTTTTTGATGCAGTCATTTGCTTCTTTAATATTTTCCTTTAGATATTTGTTTTCATCTTTGATTTTTTCAAGATCTTCAAGAGCAACTTTGAGTTCTCCATCTTTTTCAAGCATGAAATCTTCTTTTGTGTATCCAATAGCAAGAATCTATTCTAGATGAATAGGAAACTTTATATTAGTCATGTGTTCAATCTCCAAGGTCTTCCCAAAGAGGTTAAGCTTCTTCCAAGGAACTAGGCTCTGATACCAATTGTTGAAAACTCAAAATACTAAGAGGGGGATGAATCAATATTCTATTCAACCATCCAATTACCACAGCATACTTAATTGCAATAAGAAATTAAAGCATGAAACACCCATAACACATATAACACATGAACACCAAGATTTTTATGCGAAAAACCTAAAATGGGAAAAATTATGGTGAGAATTAGCTCATAATATATTATAATCAGTTATAAGATATTACAAAAAGACTCACTGCCTAGAGGACTCACCATCCAAGTGAACTCATTGTTCACATAGAAAAGAAACATAGAAAGAAGTGATTTCATAGCCAATATTTGAAATGATACAAAGTGAATCTAACATATGTTGGATTCAGTTCCTTTGAAGCTTAAAACATTGACTTAATATACTTTGTCTAACTCAGATTACAAATCTCTGCACTATTTGCTCAAATCTGTAAAATTTTGCATCACTACTTGTATTTGGATCATATACACATTTAAAAATCAATTCCCACAAACTCAAAACAACCTTTTATATATAGAAAAATCATTCACAAACATCAATTAGGTTGGCCTAATTAGATGTAGCCCAAAAACATACAAAACATGCCTTGTCAGCACCCAGTTCAAATCAAAATACCTTCGCACCCAAAACAACATGTAATATAGGTTAGCATGGACCTACAATAGCTCCCTTTTACATTTGCATCACATATTTAATCTTTGCAACTCTTTACATACATTAGGTCAGCCAAGCAAAGACCTAAAAGAAAAACACTCCAACTGATCATCACCATATGACACGTGGACCTAAAATTTCCATGCCGACTAGAAAACATAATGCTTTGATACCTATTAACATTCTCCCAAAACTGCAAGTTCTAACTCAAATCCACGGAGGAGTGCAAACTAGTTAAGTTATAGCCAATACATAGAAAACTGTGTAAACTTTATATGTCGATCTTTTTTTACTTGTATCTTTCAAACCATTTATCCAAATCAAGTGAAATTTTAAATGAATATGCTACTAATTTCCATAAAAAACATATTAAAATTATAGAAATAAATTTATAAGGGTGGACAAATGTAGACCAAATTACTAGAGAGCTCTGTGTATTGAATCTGCTTGTGTAGACACTTAGCAAAAATACTTGACTATTCCTATGTTTGGATCAAACTCTCTTGCAAAATAAATATTCTACAATCATCCTTAATATCCATCATGTAATGTTGACATCAATAAAAACTCATTAATAACAACCTTCTTCATTCTTTCAACACATTGGTCAACC
Source organism: Sequoiadendron giganteum (assembly GCA_007115665.2). Taxonomy (NCBI): domain Eukaryota; kingdom Viridiplantae; phylum Streptophyta; class Pinopsida; order Cupressales; family Cupressaceae; genus Sequoiadendron; species Sequoiadendron giganteum. The sequence goes on from CM021104.1 coordinate 424,312,241, forward strand.
CAAAAGGCATCTTCTTGTAAGCTATGGTACCCCATTTGGTGGTAAAAGTTATTTTGAACTGATTTGATTCTTGGACAAGGATTTGGTTGTAACCATAATATCCATCTAACAAGGAAAAAATTTAAGCTCCAACTAATGTTTGTAGGATTTTTTCCATGGATGGGAGTAGGTAATGATCTTTGAGAGATTATCTATTGAGATCTCTAAAATCCACACAAATTCTAATCTCCCCATTGTTTTTCCTAAAAGGAACTAGGTTGGCTACCTAAGAGGAGTGTTTAAATGGATATGTAATGTTTGCATCTAAAATTTTAGATAGATCTTTTTGCATTAGTGGTTAAATCTTGGGGTTGATAGGCCTTTTCTTTTTCCTAATAGGTTTTGTATTTGGATCTAGTTCAATGGTGTCTTGGGCCAAGTTAGGATTAAAATTGTTAATGTATTTATATTTCCATGCAAAAAAATCATCATATTCTTTACAAAGATTAGAAAAATCTTGTCTTTTGGACTTATTACATACCTTATTAACCTTAGAAAACTTGTCTCTTATAATTTCAATCTCCTCATAATCCTTCCTTGATAGACATATTTATTTTTTCTTTTCTCAGCTCATGATCACTATTAAATATGCTCTCTATTTTTTATTAAGGGTAAAATAGGTTTTGAATGGGCTTAGAAACCCTATACAAAGGACCATAGTGGGTCCAAACCAGGGGGATTTGAAGGGACCTGAAACCGTTACAGCAAAACATTTCCTAGATATAGAACATAGTCAACCAACAACAAAACAACAAAAGTCAAAAGATAGTTAAACAAAATAAAACCAACTACACTACCAGTTAAGACAACATCACTGTTAAATGTGCTCTAGGTAAAAGCACAAACCTATCAGTTTAACTGTAATATTAGTCTATTTCAAATATTTATTAAGGTAAGTAATTATTAATATTACCTTCAATACTTGTTAAAATGGACTAATAGGTGCCCTCTAAATATGCAAAGAAGGAGATGAGTCATGATTAGTAAAAATAATGTGTTATCAATGGATTTGGAGTTCTATTTTTGACTTTAAGTCAAATTGAGATGATTTTGGAGTTCTTTTTGGTTAGACAGCTTGAGAGGGGGAGTTTGGAGCTAAATTAGCTCAAATTGGAGCAATTATAGGACACCTTTTTATGGATTTTTTATTTTTCTTGTGAGAGATATTTTGAGTGCAGTTGTCTCTTCTTGGCCTTTGGGAGTTCATTTTATATTATAGGATGGAAGGCTTATGTTTTTTCCTTATTTCTTACTTTTTTTCTTCTCTTGCATGTTGTAGAGAGACTTAGAGATTTGTAACTCATATATTTTCATATTCTATATACATCAACAATTTTTTTAGCTCATTTTTATCAGTGTTTACAGAGATTCCTTCTATTATTCAATAGAATCAAGTGTTTACCTTCTTATTTTCAAGTGTTGTGTCTCTTGTGGATGATTTTCATGAATATTTGATATGTTTTAGTAGTAAAACCTTTAAATTTGTCTTATTCATGGTTGCATGTATACAAAATTAGTTAATCATCACAGGTCATAGGTTGTGCTAGTGATTTTGTCTTATCTTCCAAGTTGTGAAAATCCTATTTTTCTTTAGAAAAGATAGGTTTATCAAAGCCTTTTATGAAATATTTATGTGATTGGATTGCCCAAACTAATTATGTAAATAGATCCTTTGAGAAGTAATTGTGAATCAAGATGTTGTAGGTTAATTAAATTTTGGTGCAACACCTCCTAGAATTATCTTTTATTTTCATGAACTATCCTTCTTCCCTTTTCCCACAAAAAATTATTAGTTTCTAGGAGATCTAAAGGGGAACCAATCCATAATCTGGAGATGCATCTTCATTATGAGCAACCTACTGGCTTGAAGATGTTCCCATGTTTCACAAGATTTCTACATAGATTTACCTCTTCTTCAATAGTTGTCCTTCTTGTTAACACAAATTTTCTTTTGTCTCCAATGATTTGTTCTTCTGAATGATTTCTCTACACATACATAGGGGTTCTAGGGATCTTTTCCAAAGCTTCTTCCTCTTCAATCTACACTTCTTTTTCCTTAGCCTTTTATTTATCTTTACAATCAAGCTCATCTGATTCATATCCATCTAGCACCACTAAGTTTTGAGAATCTTCATCAATTTTGACACTTGCACTTTCAAAAATATTTCTTAGTCTCTTATTGTAGCGCCAGTAGGATTTTCTTTTAGTAGAGTATCCAAGGAAGATTCCTTCATCGAACCTTGCATAAAATTTTCCTAAATTTTCATCTCTTCTAATATTACATTTACTTCCAAACACTTTGAAGTACTTGACAGTGGGGATCCTTCCATACCACAACTCATAGGCAGTCTTTGTGTTGTTTTCTTTTTCTTGAACTATGTTAAGTGTAGTATGAATTGCTTCTCTCTAGTAGACTTCTAGTAGATTTTCTTATTTCATCATAGTCCTTGTAGCTTCTTGAATAGTCCTATTTTTCCTTTCAACCATTCCATTTTTCTAAGGAGTCCTAAGGGTAGACAAGTGCCTCTTTATGCCATGATTCTCACAAAAAAACTTAAATTCATTGGAGGTGAACTCTACACCTCTATCAAACCTCAAAAACTTGATTTTCATATCCATTTCATTATCAACCATAACTTTAAATGCTTTGACCCTATCTAGGGATTTATATTTTTCTTTAATGTGTCATTTTAGAGTAATCATTAATAAAAATCATGAAATACCTATCACCTTCAAGACTTATTATTCTTGTAGGACAGTAAAGATCTATATGAACCAATTCAAAAAAATTGATAGTACATTGTTTTTTTCCTTTGAAACTTCTTCTTGTTTGCTTTCCAATCTGACAATCCTTGTAGACAACATTGATAGGCTTTGTAATATTTGGTAGATCTCTCATTGCTTGAATTGAACGGAATCTTACCATATTATCAAAATCACTCTGACACGTCCTCATATTCCATAGCCAACTTTCATTAATCTGAGTCATAAAGCAATGACCATCAGTACCCTTGAGCTAATAAACATTTCCATCTGTCCTTCTTCCAGCAGCAATCATAGTTTCAGACCCTTTTTTGCTCTCACATCCATCATCCTGAAACATTAGATTGTATCCTTTGCCATACATTTTTTCAAAACTCAAAATTTCATGCTTTGAACCCTTGACATAGTAAACATCATCAATATTATTATTGCCATCAAAACTGATTGAACCTATTTCGCATATCTTAGCACCTTAATCATCACCAAATCTAACAAGTCCTCCATCATATTTTTCAAATTTAATAAACTTACTCTTATCTCTGAGTCATATGGTAAAAGCATCCACTATCAATGATCCAATAGTTCTTATCTTGTCTAGTATGAAAGGCAGATACCAAAGTACATTCAGTCTTATCCTTTCTCTTTGAAGAGCATTCCTTCACACATCTTTCAGAGTTAGCCGAAATAGATTCATCTTTTAAAGCCATGAACAAGCATTCATCATCATCATCTATATAATCAAATTCATCATCAGAAATACTTCCATCTTCTCTAATATAATAAATTTTCTTAATCATCTTACCTTTTTTCTCCTTGTTTTTTTCATTCATAACTTTGTTTGGACATCTTGAAGTATAGTGACCTATCTTTCCACAACTGAAACATTTGAAAGGAAACTTACCTTTGTACTTTTCCGTACCCTTTTTCATCCTTCTCACAAAGTTAGCTTCCACATTATCAAGATCATCTTGATTTGATTATTCAATCTTATTTGATTTTCCAGCCTTAGAATTAGTCTCAACTTTTGCACCATTATTCGTACCAAATTATCTCATTTAAAATATAGCTAAAGAACCATACAATTGATCTCTAGAATACTGATCCAGATTTGCAAATTTCTTAATAGCAAAAAATTTATGACTGTAAGCTTTAGGTAGGGTTCTAAGAATTTTCTTTACCACTTTTAATTCTATGAATTTTCCACCAAGACCTCTAATTCAGTTGACCACTTCATCTACCCTCTACATGTAGCTTTTAATTTTCTCATCTTCGAACATTCACAAATTTTCAAATGTGATCTTTAGATTCTACATCTTATCTTGTTTGACCTTATCATCTCCTTCATAAATTTCCAATTTTGTCAGATTTCTCCAACAATTTTAAAATTCATAACCTTCACTAATTCAAAGTTTGCAAGACTACTTAAAAGAGCATAGCTTTCTTTACTATTGATTTCATAGGCCTTGATTTCATCTTAGGTGATCAAACCATTTGTAAGTATAGTATATCCATCTTGAACTAATTTTTAAACATCAAATCCCAGATAACTTAAAAATCCTTTCATTCTTGTTTTCCAAAATGCATAGTCCATTTTATAATGCCCCACCATAGAACCCCAGATGACAACACTAAACCAAACTTTAAAATAGAATTTTTTTTTAAAATGCAATAATAGTGGAATGTAAAAGATAACATATCTTAACATATATTCTAACCCAAGTCCTCTAAGGTTCCATGACCACTACTAAAGCATCTATAATCAAGAGCTAGAATCATTTCATTAATCATAATTTATCTATCAATAAAGAGTTCATTTTAATCCATCACATTAAATGATTCTACAATATACATCTCCATAGCATGTTATCCCTTAAACAACATGAAAGATCATCTATAAGAGTAAACCCATAATAGTGGTGTACAATTTTTATGAGGAAGGAAATTTGAGAAAATTCTCACACATTGAAAATTTCATTTTTTAAAGGGTTCGTTTGAACTAGGAGGTTCGCACGAACCCAAAAAGGGGTTCGACCGAACCCCCTTTTGCATGGTGGGTTCGCTCAAATGTTGTGATGCCACATTCCCTTATGGGGAATTCAAAAAAAAGGGGGGTTCGAGCGAACCCCCCTTCACCCTTTCGAGCAAAGGGGGGTTCGCTCGAACCCCCTTTTTTGCCCTTCTCCCCCTCTTCCACCAAATTTTAGCAGAATTCTACCCTTCGAAGCTCGGGTTGAGGATGAAAATGGAGGATACTTCACAAACCCAACTGGAAGATGGTAGTCCTCAGAACGATCTATCCAACGGATTAAATTTTAATATGTTTTGGTTTTATTATGTATGTGTTTTTTTAGTTTTATTAAACATAGGTTTTTCACCAAAAGTCAAGCTCTTTGTTTTGCACATGTGGAAAAATAGCAAATTATCAAAATAAAAATTTTAAAAATACGTTGAGGCTGGGTATTGATGTCCTTGATCCATTTTTTTAAAAAATTGAATTTTGATACATACAAAAAAAGTTATGTTGTATACAGTCCGCCTATGTCTAAATTGCAATTGGTTTGACTTCGAAACTTGATTAAGGAAAAAATATTCAATGAAAAACTATGAGACCAAATGCAAGTGCTATACATCGTAGTTAAAAATCTAAACTTGAAAAAATTAGAATTTTATCCTTTATACAAAAAAAGTAATGTTGTATACGGTGAGCGTCACTTTTTTAAAATGTTGTTTTCTGGAAAAAACCATTTTTCGTGGGAAATGGAAAAAAAAATGCAATCTGATTCCAAAAAAAATGAAAAAAATATGTTTAGAATCTACAAACAAAATGTGATGAGACTCTAGTTTCCATCATCTTCAAATTCCTCACGGTTTAGCCGCTATAGGTGCCCAAATATGATGATTTAGTTAAAAATAATAATTGCAGTGTCTAGTTTGGCCAAAAATTGTAAACCACTATTATGGGATCACCCATAAAGAACTAACAAGTACATATACAAATTCCATTACATGAGAATACATCATTACATTGTTTACAATATTGTTTCCCTTAATACAATTGGGAAGATCACATTAAATTACAACACATGGTACAACTGATATATAAGTCCAATACATATACATCAAGACTATGTTCTCAAACAAGGACATGAACTAGAATTTTCTACACAAAGTACAACCTTCATGCACACAAACAAGCAACAACAAAACCCAATGGAGGAAAAAGCACCAACCTCCTGACCATTTGGAACCCTAAGGTCCACCCCCCATGCTAGGAGATAACATAAGGTCCCACTACAAACAAATAGTCAAAAAACAAAGGCTAACATAAACAAGACTAAACATGGCTCCAACAATACTGCAACAATATTAACATCACATAAACACATACATCGCTTTCAGAGGCATTCACAAAATAGAATGGGTGGAAAAAAAATTAGGGAATACTAGACTGCAATAGGGAAGAGAGTCATCACATGGTTCTAACATGGGTTGTCCTAACAGTCTCTCACTAGACACCAGCCCCATAGGGTGACACATGCAGAACCAACATTCCTTTCATGAGGACAAGGAAGTTGATCTTTCCAACTAGTCCTTCTCAACCCATCCTTAGCCTAAACGATCACTATAGGCATGGGAGAGGAATCCAAATTATCTTGTTTAATGTGAGATCTACCCATTTTCCCCAATTCATTATTTAGGTTATCACTGAATTAAGAAACTCTCCAATGGATTGTCCTAGTCACCACTTTGGGTTCCGGCCCCCATTGAGATCCACTTCCCATATTTGTGACTAGTAAACCCTACAACCAAGCAAGTTAAAAACCATCTTGCACAAATAAAATAATCCATATAAATTCATACATAGTGTAAGGCATTTCTCATCTTGCACACATAATCATAAAAATTCATATACAATGCAAGGCATTACCCATCTTGCACACATAACATAATCATAAGAATCATTACATAGTGCAAGGCATCAACCATCTTGCACACAACATAAATCATTGCAAAACTAATTACAAAGTGAAACCATCAAAAGAACCACACATACAACAATACTCCCTCCTAAGCCTCTGGAAGCCAACTTAACCACTATGCACAAATGACTCCCCCCTTTTAAATAATGAAAAAAATCACCCAAATGCCACAAATCAAATAAATTATTCAATACAAATAATCAACAACATTACATACATGAAAGATATTATTTTCACATTACCTACTATCCATACATCTAACCATTATGCTAAATAACTAATTACAAAGTGAAGTTACAACTTAACTATTAAATAATTGTGAAAATAATCAACATTTATTATTTAGAAAAAGAAAATATAATTTACATATTTAACAAAATCTAATCACTAATCCTTAAATTTAACTAATTATAAATAAATCAATTTCCCTATTGAACTCCCAATTTATTTATCTAATAAAATCAACTAATTACAAAGACAGAAATATTATTTTACTAAAATTATAATATATAAACATATATACATATATATGTATATATATTCTAAATCAAATACCAAACAATAAACATATTCATTGAATAACACACTAAAGACATAATAAGTGAATACCAACACCATGCATATACAATGGTTATCAATTAAACTGCATATAAACCGAATTCCAAACATATTACACCTTATTTGCAATGATTTTTGGCTTTGATTGTGTGAGAATTTTTGAGTTTTTGTTTCGTTTGGTGGTTTTGCATTTTGGTGTTGGTGGTTTTGTACTTGTTTATTGTGGTAATTGTTTTGGCTTGGTGATTTTCATTTTCTTTCGGTTGTGTTCTTTGTTCTAATTATTAATTTTATTTATAGTCCAACATATCTATTTGTTATTCTATTTGGTTTTTAATTATTTATTTATTTAAATTTTTTTTTTTTCTCTTTTGTCTTGTTCCTCTTGGTCTTCGTGCCCCCTCTCTCTCCTCACCTTACTTTTGTTTTTTTTAAATAGCTTTTGGTATGCATCTTTTCATTCTTTCTTTTAGCTTGCTCTCATCCTGATGATGGATCACGGAGTGTGATTCGAAACGATTTTTTTTTTATGCAAAAATTCTCACACAATCAAAACCAGAAATCATTGCAAAGAACATTATGAATTGTGAAAACTTGATATCTTTAATATTACACCTTCCTCAAACATCAAATATAATACATAATCTTTAAATCCAAGCCTGATATATCGAATGCCCAATATACTATATCAAATCATAAATAATGACCATCGAAAAGAAAGCACAAGGTAAGGTAGAAAATCCAAGCAATATTGTATTCATAGAATTTAATATGCAATGCAAATATCGCCAAAATGGAATGAAATATATAGTATCGTCTATCAACATAACTTATCTATTTGATTCCTGATTATGCAGTGGCGACGATATAATTATTTTCATTTAACTTATATATGGAAAATATGATATCGAATGCCTAATGAGAAGCTTATACAGCAAACACCCACCACAACATACTCTTTGGTTACTATAATGTATACAAATCAAACTTCAGGCATAAACATCTTCACATATAAAATGTAATTCGCAAGCCTAGATTTATCCTATAATGGGTTTCGAAACTTTCAAGCAAATATGACTGGCTGCCACATAATGCAAAAATATCGAATATTCTATATATTTGTTTTCCAAAAAAAACACAAGCTAACTGATTGATAAAAGGGATTCGGTTTCCAAACAAGCCCGATACAATGAATTTGAATGCAAATACAGGGAAGGACACACAAAGCAGTATTGAGTATCAATCACAATGCCATTAAATCAAGTTCAAAACCTAAATAGAATCATTGACAAATGAAATCGACATATGATCATTCAACATATAATATGAAATATAAAACGAACCATAAGACAAGAGCAGACAAAGATCTGCAAGTAGCGACCTGGGAGAATAAGAGGCATGCGACTGAGAGTGGGAAGGGCTACGCTGGGTGGCTACCAATTTGGCTAATAAACTTTCTAGCAACTACAAAGTATGAACCTTCAATATGGTTGGGAGATAACACTCAGGCAAATCAAATCGCACCAGGCAGAATCGACAGGGATTTGAAGTATACAATTTGGAAAATACACTCAAGAAGAAATTCACAAATATACATTTATCAAATTTACCTTTCATAAATGGAATCAAATGTAGGCATAAACATGGGAAGTGCTTCCAATCAAAAGAGAATAACGAGGTTGATAATCTGTAGAAAACTCCATGCAGAAACAAATCAATACATAGCTAAAATGCAAAGGTTTTCAAATCATTAACAATAAGCCAAAAGGTCAAGAATGAAAGATACGTTGGAATGTCTATGAAACTTTCAAAACAAGAGACAAATGACTGCAAGAATTCGCCATAATGCAAACAGCGAGAGGAGAAACCATTTACAAGAATGCAATGATTGCAGTATATAGATAAAGATGCATATTTTATGGTTTCAAAGCGAAAATAAACTATATGTTTATAACATTTCCAAGCACATCAAATAAGCAAACGTTCATTTTCCACAGACAAGAGAGGAAGATCTCGGTTGCATTAAACAAAGAAAACAAAACAAGGAACCAAGATAAAGCCAACCTGGAATTCCAATGTTGGTTGAGACGAAATCCAATGCCAAAACGAATCCTTCAATTTTGCAACCCGAATTCTCCAATTTACAATTCAGTTTTTTTAGAATCAATCAATAATTGCCATTATTTCCGCATAAATTTTCTTGCAGGCCCAAAATATTATTTTTCTTCACGAAAAAAAAAAAAACAATTTTCAAGATTGTGCATGTGTTCCAAAAAAAGTATTTCTATCTTTTATAATATTTTAACTAGTTAATAATTACAACATTCCATTTTAATATTTTGTTTTCTATTACAATGTTTTGTCACACTTTTAATTTATTTTATTTTATTTAATATTGCATTGCACTTTTAAAATTATGATAATCCATAATCATTAATAAATACATTTATATCTAATTACCAACGTACTTATTACTTAATAATTTAATTAATACCTTCATTAATAGAACAAATTTAAATCAAACAACCTGTTGGTGTTTAAAATAACAACCCAGCTAGACTTTGAAATTCTCTAAGAGGTAGTCAACCTCTATATTAAAGAACAACAAAGATTAGTAGCCAACTGACAAGATTCAATCAAAGACTAACATTTCCTACATTTCTAGTTTTGCAGGATCAAGGTGGGTAAACCTAAACAATGTTCGAAACTTAATTCACTCATACACTGACATTGTTTTACAAAGCAGATAATTCTCAATGAAACAACACTAAGGGAAGCATTGACAACTTTAAATTTGGCTAAATTCTCAGCAGCTCAACCCTCTCTCAGCCATTAGAAAGCAAGACACACAATAACACAGTAAAATTAGAATGATTTTGCATTTAAAATTGTTATTGAGATGCACAAACTGAAAAAATAGATCAATGTCAATTCTGGGGTGTGGAGTCAAACACATAAAATGAATTCTCCAGCAAACAGTCTTCAACCAATAGATTTAATTTTCTAATGCTTTGCATTAACTGTTAGTGCCTTGCACCAACAATCCTTCTCTTGATAGCAATCAGATTCTTCTTATCAAATCTCATCTGCACACCTGAAATCACAATCACCTGTTCAAAGCATTTTAACTATTTCCTTGAAACAGAACAATGAATAGACAAAACAATCTCATGAAACTTGAGATGATAAATTCAAATACACTTTGTATTATTGAATTTACATGACTGAAAGTGTACAAATGTGGAGACAATCTGATGACATTCATGAATGTGGAAACACATCATGATGTTAATTGCATAAACTGGCTGTATTTATTTTTGAATTCATAAAATTACAGCTTACAGACTCAAACAATGACTCAGAAAATACAAATATCTATCTACCTAGTCCAATACAAAAACTCAGAACCCTTTACAATGAGAGAATAATAGAAGATATAGAAGAATGGAGGAAACAGAAAAAGCCTTAAAACTAATCTGTTGCAGACACATGGTAGCTCCATTCCCATTGACCAATCAGAAAAGAATATCTTCTCCTCTTCCTTTGCAGCAACAAAAACATTCCCTCCAACAACATTTGCTCATCATTGCCCAGCAACAGAAAATATGCCTATGTGGAGAATCTCAATTATTTTCTCCAGCTGCAAAATATCTCTTTTCCCGTGCACATTCTGTTTTTATTTTCTATTTGCTCTTCATTTGTTGCACATTATATTTAAAACCAAATATTAAAGTTTCATAACTTTAATATTTTTGTCTTTTATTTGCTGCAGTTTAATTCCCAGCACATACTTTCCTGTGTTGCACTTTATTTTCTCTTCCCAGATTAAAATATTCAAGTTAAAAATAAAGTCTTTTTGATAGTGAATATTTTGTTTACTTCATAAAATTCTCCCCTTATACCATTTATTTTTACATGCATCACTTTTTAAGAATTTGTCCGGTGAGAGAAATATTACGAGGTAATCAAGTTTTACTCGTGTTTCATTTTTTACCCTAACAACTAAAACATTTACCCTTTCAAATAATAAAGTTGCATAGAGTAAAAGATTTTACCCAATCCACCCTGGAGCTTTTATTTTACTCACCACATTTCTTACAACATCGTGTAAAATAACCATCTTTTAAATGCGGACCTAATTGATTTCATCGGGCATGTTAATTAATTAATAAACCTTACCCAGGCCCACCAACCTCGTGCCTTCTAAATATTTAAATGATTCATTTAAAATATTTATTTAGAGGAGAAAAACACCTTTACCCGTTGAGTAAAATATTTACTCACCCCCCAATGAAATGAAACTCCTATTTCATTTTATCAAACCATTTTAAAAATGGTTGATGAGAATAGAACGGGCCCACCACAATACACTTCACCAAATCTCGCTCACCTCGCATTGCTTTTTCCCTCGTCAGCATTCCTCTTACGAGGCTTGCAAGGTTTGCCCTAATACCAATTTTTGTGTTGCTCGAGCTCTGCAATTCCTCCTCCACCGAGCCTCTTCCCTCGAGCTCCCTGCAATCCTCTTGCTGGTGGATACACCCATGCTTTGTTCAGGTCGCGCCCCTCCAAACAACACACTGGCCTCCAATGTGTGCTCCTCATACTATGCGCGCCCTTCCTTATACTTTGATGGATCTCCTTTCCCTTGCTTGCAGGCGTGTGCCTCCCTTTATTTTGTGTATACCCTGCAAACATGGCATTTCATGAGACCACACACCCGCGCCCCATCGACCAGTTGCAGTTGTTGCCCTTGTCATTCCTTGCTGGTCGCACCCTACCAATTTTCTCTCTCCACCAGGTGCGGGCCTTCCTTGCTGTTGGCCGCCACACTTGCCATTTGCACTTGTTTAAAAGTTTCTAAAGACATTTTCAACGTATCTATACTGTGCAATAAGTTGCAATCATCCCATCTTTGGCTGCCTCCTGTCGGCCATGGCAGCTCCCAATCCAACTACTGGTCGCACCCTTTCATTCCTCAATTCTCAAATGAAAATCTCTATCCTTACTCCCAATGACGCCCACCTTCAAAAGCCCTCATCCATGGGCACATTGTGTTTTGCCAAGCGTGGCTTCAGGTCACATGATGCAAACATGGCATTCCATGTGACCACATTACCGTAATTTTGATACATTCCATTGTACACTGGTGCGCCTACAGTTTCATGCTTTGACAGATGCTCCCAGCCACGCATACCCTTGCACCCTGGCCTATTTCCCTCTTACACTGGTGCGTGAGCCCCTGAATTGTCCTTGGCGCAGGTAGGAAAAAACGGTGATGCAATTTGTGGAATAAGGCATTACAACTGCCAAATGCATCTATTAATTTCATTTGCTCAAAACAGAACTGAAAGATTTTCAATAATCCCCTTATCCACTTCAGTTCGATGTCACCAAATATTTAACAAAACACTTGATAAGAATCCTATCCATTTTTAACGCAAACATTAACATCTGCATTTCCAAGGAATTCAAACATCTCATCATCCTCCGTAGTAGTATGATCTACTTTTTCAGGTTCATCATGCCTTTTAGTAGAGACATTTGGCCTTCTTTCAACCTCCAATAGCATCTCATATGCATTGACCCTTCTCTTTTGCTCTTTACTTTGTCTTGATTCCTCTAATGTTGTAGTATGTCCTTTGTGTCTTTTGTGAGCAAGTGTCTATGCTCAAGAGCCTTCCTTCCATGATGCATTGAAAACTTGAAACCGTTTGAAACAACCATTGATAGACTCATATCACACTTGACCAAACTCAGCATTTACAACTTCACAACAATGCAAAGCATGTCGGGCCTCAGGTGGCCCGACTAAAAAACTTTTTGTTTTGAAACAAACATCACCTTGATATGATTTGACACTGCCTTTTGAATGCTTCTGAAGCTGAAAAGTGAACTGAGTCTTCATCAGAAACTGTTTTCTGCCCCTTTCGAAAAATGGTCAAAATAGGCCAAGTTGGCTCAGGAATCAATCTAGGAAACTGGTCAAACGACCACGTGAAACCATAAAAACTTGCAAGCATATATTCATTTGATACGAGAATACAATGCAAAAGATGGCTCAGAGAAATAGATCACAAGGAACCGGATATTAATCAGAAAAGTTGCTCAGTTAAACTTTTTCGAAACAGCAGCTGTTCTGAACCAATTAAAACTCATTGAGCTACCAATTTGTAAAAATAGTGAATCAACTCCTGGCGAGCTTCCATCAGACATAGTAAATCATTTAGGTACCTTGAGCATGTGTACAAAAGGAATTTTCTTGAAACATCACTGATCGCAAGTTATTAACAATCAAAGTTGACCACTCAGAAAGGCTGTCAGGAATGCAGATGTGAAACTGAACAAACTGCATTCGGTTTCGATCTACTAAAAATAGAAAATCAGATCATGAGGCTCTGCAAATTGACATCTGAGATCACTTAGGTATGGAGAATATGGAACAGCATTCGTTTTGACATGACAGTGAACTGGTTGCAAAAACCAATCTCAAACAGGAAGTAACTTGGCAAAACAAACAGTTTGCAAACAACGAAACAATGTCAAAACCCTCCAGCTCCACTTTTTGAAACTATGTCAAAACTTATTGTGGGAAGCTGAAAACTAACACACATGTTCACATATGTCTACTGAGTATGTCTGCAAATGGGTTTTGCACGACAATCAACAAGGTTTAAATTATAAGCCTTCAAAGTGGGTCAGTCGAGACTGACTCATTAGGGCACTTCTGAAAGTGCAGAAGCAAAATTTTGAAATGAGCATCTCAAATTTGTAAAATTTGAGAGTGCCAACAGTGGCTCTGACTAGGGATGTATGCCCCCTGTGGGCATAGCAAGATTCCAGATCTTTGGGGAGAGTAGACCAAATGCTAAGTCTATCAAGTGCCCTCAAACTGCTCCTTCATCTAACCTTGTTTTTCAACTTCATCTGATGACCCCGGGTCACCAAATGAAAAATGGGGATCAACATTTACCTTTGTCAAACACCAATCTATTAAAAGAGTCGATCTCCCTCCATCTATGCTTGTCTCTGTCAAACCAAACCAACACTGGTGACTTCCTCTTTGCAAATAGAAAAATGTGGTGACCATTGAGATTTGCCTGATTACAAACACTGCCACTGACATATATGTCATTCTTCATTGTATAATCAGTCACAAACTGCAAGCCTTCATCATCACATGACACATATGTGTTACATTCATCATATGTAATATGCTCAGATTGAAAATAACATTTCATGTTATTCATCTCATTGTCATGTTCTATAAAAATACTTTCCAGCTGAACTGGAAACTGAAAAAGTTCAAACTCCTCCAAGTAGCTGACATCGGGATGTTCAACCTTATTTACAACACCTATTTCAAATTTAAAACAGTCATAGGAAATGCCCTCGAGGAGTTCATCAATGTGTTCTTTTGTTTGCTCAAGACCACATTCCAACCATGTGTGAAATGCATCATTGAAACTCTCAACAAAGAGTGGACTATTTCTCCACCAATAGGTTTCATCATTTCTCATCTCTAGTGAAGATGGAGGCTCATCAAACAATGTATTTTCCATTATACTCCTTCTTGACATAAGAACTTCAGCCTCCCTAACATGAATGTCTAAATCCTTCAAGTTTTCATTGCACTCAAACTCGCTGCAATCACTAGAAGAGCAAGTAGACACATCTTCAATATTATTCCCATTCTCAGATTGTTCAGTACACACATCTGACATTTCTTCCATATCCACATAATCTAAAATATCATGGTCAGAAAACTCTTCAAGCTCCATAGAAAAATTACCCAAAAGTGGTGACATCCTTTTACTCAAATTTTCATCATAATGCATAATTTGATCACTTGAGAGTGAAATCATGTCCTCCACATCTTGCATGCTAATGTTATCCTCATCTGATATAAAAATTTCCAAGTCTACTTCATTCAAGCTAGTATGATCAACATAATAAAAATCAGCATGATTTTCAACCTTGGTAATATTGTAATCAGGATTACACAGTTCTAACACATTGAATGATGGATACATAACCTCACCATCAATCTTATCTTCAAACAAATTACCAAATTCATCAAAACCATAGGACTGTAGATGGACCCCCTCTGTGATCTCATAACTAGAACAACTAGTATTTCCATTACATGATGTGATATGCCAAGCATCCGAAACTGTTTTCATCTTTGTTTCACGTAAACAGTTATGAGCAGCAGAAACATAAACAGGTTCATTACCTTCTTCATCATTATAAGGGCATTCATAGTCAACAAAAGAGTAATCAATTTGACCTTCATCAGCATCTCCATCACAAGATGACTTATCACTGCACAAACCATGCTTAGATTCCTTAGAGTGGGTTCTTGAACTTTCATCTTCAATGTCTTGATTATTGATTTGTGAGGAGATGTTTTCAACATTTGCATTATCTTTACGAACCAAAATAGGACATGGAAAGATGTCTTGTACCTCTTTCATTTCTTCATCACATAGGATATTGCAAGAAAAAAATTCATGCATATTCACTTGCTCATCAAACCATGTATCTTCTTCTTCATTGCTTCTGCAAGGATCAGCACATGTGTTGATCTTAAACTGATTACAATTAGTGTCCTCATTCATACAACAAACATCTTCATTTTGAGACACTATATTTTGTGCAGATTGTGATGATGGAGAAATTGGAGCAGCAACATCATTACCCTCTTGACAAGAACTTTTACTAGTTGATCCATGAGTTCCTTTTTCTTGAGATGTGTTAGGATGACCAACACTCACAACCTTATTTCCTTTCATCATTGAAAACCTCAAATTGTTCTCAATATCAAAAGCCATCTGATATGCTTGAAGTAGGGTTGTAGGTTCTTTATCCCTCACCAGATAACTCATATTTTTCCCAAATGCTCCTAAGTACACGACCAAACATTCAACATCATTTGGCCTTATGTTCTCCGGGATCTCTTTGATGATCATTGAAAATCTAAGATTAAAAGATGGGACTAACTCATCTTTTCCTTTCTCCATGTTCATGAAATTTTTCCTTATCAAAATAGGGTTAATCCTTTCTCCAAACTATTCCATGAACACTGCCTTGAGCTCTTCCCATGAATGAACAGAAGAGACTAGTAAATAAGAGAACCACTCTCTTGTATCTCCTCTCAAGGACTGAATAAATAACCTCATGATCACATCCTCGTGATCAATCTCATAATCATCCATCAAATTTATGAACTCTTGCAAATATTTAATTGTTGATTCAGCCTTATCACCAATGAACCTTGGTAACTTATTTTTGACTTTAGGCGGAATGTCATTTGGGTAACCATTAAAGCCACTGAAATTGATAGCTTTGTACCTTTCAGTGCTGAAACATTTTTGACAATCTAGTTGGGAATCATCACAAACCACAATTCCATCTAGAACCATACTAGGGTGCATGTATTGAGGCATCTTGATATTCCCTTTTCAAATTTTACATATCAACTCTACAATTGATCATTCATTTCCCTATTTCTACCTTTCATAACAATCTTAGAATACCATAATGCATGATTCAAATACATTTACACATAATATCTATTTAGTGGGCAAATTTAAAACAAACATACTTCTCCAACAAGATACATAGGCTGCAAATTACAACTCAGAAGTATGCAAACAGAGTATTACTGTTCTTTCCCTCTATTAGTGCTAATAACTCAATAGGGAACTCAATTTTTTCCTAAGATGTTCAAATATGGTTTTCATATACAATTTTCTTGAAAACCAAGACTGAAAAAATACCTGGAAAATTTTCAGTTGCTGCAAATTGTGTTCCTGATTGGTAATATTTCTAGATTTGGAACTTTCTTCAAATTTTCAACAGGTTTTATTAATAGATTTACCACCTCTTTTCACAAAGGACTGAACTTCAAACATTATGAAGCTCTTTCATAGTTAAACTTCTTTTTGAGTTCCTTTCCACCAGCAGAGCACCACATATTACAAAACTGTTTAGGTTCACTGCAACAAATTCTTCTCTAGGGTTTAAATCCTTCAAACTTGAATAAATTCAGAATGACAAATAATTTGACTCTATGTAATGAATCTTAAGGCTAGATTCTACAATTAAAATTTTCTCAAATTCTCCCCAGTAGAATCGCCATTTTGTTGGTGTTTAAAATAACAACCCAGCTAGACTTTGAAACTCTCTAAGAGGTAGCCAAACTCTATATTAAAGAACAACAAAGACTAGTGGCCAACTGACAAGATTTAGTCAAAGACTGACATCTCCTACACTTCTAGCTCTGCAGGACCAAGCTGGGTAAACCTAAACAATGCTCAAAACTTAATTCACTCATACACTGACATTGTTTTACAAAGCAGATAATTCTCAATGAAACAACACTAAGAGAAGCATTGACAACTTTAAATTTGGCTAAATTCTCAGCAGCTCAACCCTCTCTCAGCCATTGGAAAGCAGGACACACAATAACACAGTAAGATTAGAATGATTTTTCATTTAAAATTGTTTCTGAGATGCACAAACTGAAAAATAGATCAGTGCCAGTTCTGGGCCATGGACTCAAACACATAAAATGAATTCTCCAGCAAACAATCTTCAACTAGTAGATTTAATTTGCTAATGATTTGCATTAACTGTTAGTGCCTTGCACCAACAATCCTTCTCTTGATATCAATCAGATTCTTCTTATCAAATCCCATCTGCACACCTAAAATCACAATCACCTATTCAAAGCATTTTAACCATTTCCTTGAAATAGAACAATAAACAGACAAAATAGTCTCATGAACCTTGAGATGATAAATTCAAAGACACTTTTTATTATTGAATTTACATGACTAAAAGTGTACAAATGTGGAGACAATCTGATGACATTCATGAATGTGGAAAAACTTCATGATGTTAATTGCATAAACTGGTTGTATTTACTTTTGAATTCATAAAATTACAGCTTACAGACTCAAACAATGACTCAGAAAATACAAATCTCTATCTACCCAGCCCAATACAAAAACTTAGAACCCTTTACAATGAGAGAATAATAGAAGATATAGAATAATGGAGGAAACAGAAGAATCCCTAAAACTAATCTGTTGTAGACACATGGCAACTTCATTCCCGTTGATCAATCAAAATATCTTCTCCTCTTCCTCTGCAACAACAAAAACATTCCCTCCAACAACATTTTCTCATCATTGTCCAGCAACAAAAAATATGCCCATGTGGAGAATCTCAATTGTTTTCCCTAGTTGCAAAATATCTCCTTTCCCGTGCACATTCTGTTTTTGTTTTCTATTTGCTCTTCTTTTTTTGCACATTATATTTAAAACCAAATATTAAAGTTTCATAACTTTAATATTTTTGTCTTTCATTTGCTACAGTTTAATTCCTAGCACATACTTTCCTGTTCTACACTTTATTTTCTCTTCCCAGATTAAAATATTCAAGTTAAAAATAAAGTCCTTTTGATAGTGAATATTTTGTTTACTTCATAAAATTCTCCCCTCGTACCATTTATTTTTACATGCATCACTTTTTAAGAATTTGTCCAGTGAGAGAAATATTATGAGGTAATCAAGTTTTACCCGTGTTTCATTTTTTACCCTCACAATTGAAACATTTACCCTTTCAAATAATAAATTTGCATAGAGTAAAATATTTTACCCATCCACCCTGGAGCTTTTATTTTACTCACCACATTTCTTACACCATCATGTAAAATAACCATCTTTTAAATGCGGACCTAATTGATTTCATCAGGCATGTTAATTAATTAATAAACCTTACCCAGGACCACCAACCTCGTGCCTTCTAAATATTTAAATGATTCATTTAAAATATTTATTTAGAGGAGAAAAATACCTTTACCCGTTGAGTAAAATATTTACTCACCCCCCAATGAAATGAAACTCCTATTTCATTTTATCAAACCATTTTTAAAATGGTTGATGAGAAAAGAATGGACCCACCACAATACAATTCACCAAATCTCCCTCACCTCGCACTACTTTTTCCCTCATCAGCATTCCTCTAGCAAGGCTTGCGAGGTTTGCCCTAATACCATTTTTTGTGTTGCTCGAGCTCTGCAATTCCTCCTCCACCAAGCCTCTTCCCTCGAGCTCCCTGCAATCCTCTTGCTGGTGGATACACCCATGCTTTGTTCAGGTTGTGCCCCTCCAAATAGCACATTGGCCTCCAATGTGCGCTCCTCATACTGTGCACGCCCTTCCTTATACTTTGATGGATCTCCTTTCCCTTGCTTGCAGGCATGTGCCTCCCTTTATTTTTTTGTGTACCCTACAAACATGGTATTTCATGAGACTACACACCCGCGCCCCATCGACCAATTGCAGTTGTTGCCCCTGTCACAATGGATTTTCCTTGAGGCTCCTACCCTACCAACCATGTGACAAGCAAACACCTCCACATAGTTTTCATAGGCATGCCTCCCTTACTGGTATGTGTGAGCCTCTCTTTCGACTGGCCGTGCCCCTACCAATTTTCTCTCTCCACCAAGTGCGGGCCTTCCTTGTTGTTGGCCGCCACACTTGCCATTTGCACTTGTTTAAAAGTTTCTAAGGACATTTTCAACGTATCTATACTGTGCCATAAGCTGCAATCATCCCATCTCTGGCTACCTCCTATCGGCCATGGCAGCTCCCAATCCAACTGTTGGTCGCGCCCTTTCATTCCTCAATTCTCAAATGCAAATCTCTATCCTTACTCCCAACGACGCCCACCTTCAAAATCCCTCATCCATGGGCACCTTGTGTTTTTCCAGGCATGGCTTCAGGTCACATGATGCAAACATGGCATTCCATGTGACCACATTACCGTAATTTTGATGCATTCCATTGTACACTAGTACGCCTACAGTTTCATGCTTTCATAGATTCTCCCAGCCACGCATACCCTTGCACCACGGCCCGTTTCCCTCTTACAACGGTGCATGAGCCCCTAAATTGTCCTTGGCACAGGTAGGAAAAATGGTGATGCAATTTGTGGAATAAGGCATTACAACTGCCAAATGCATCTGTTAATTTCATTTGCTCAAAATAGAACTGAAATATTTTCAATAATCCCCTTATCCACTTCAGTTCGATGTCACCAAATTTTTAACAAAACATTTGATAAGAATCCTATCCATTTTTAACGCAAACATTAGCATCTGCATTTCCAAGGAATTCAAACATCTCATCATCCTCCGTAGTAGTATGATCTACTTTTTCAGGTTCATCATGCCTTTTAGTAGAGACATTTGGCCTTCTTTCAACCTCTAATAGCATCTCATATGCATTGACCCTTCTCTTTTGCTCTTTACTTTGTCTTGATTCCTCTAATGTTGTAGTATGTCCTTTGTGTCTTTTGTGAGCAAGTGTCTATGCTCAAGAGCCTTCCTTCCATGATGCATTGAAAACTTGAAACCGTTTGAAACAACCATTGATAGACTCTCATATCACACTTGACCAAACTTAACATTTACAACTTCACAACAGTGCAAAGCATGTCAAGCCTCAGGTGGCCCGACTAAAAAACTTTTTGTTTTGAAACAAACTTCACCTTGAAATGATTTGACACTGCCTTTTGAATGCTTCTGAAGCTGAAAAATGAACCGGGTCTTCATCAGAAACTGTTTTCTACCCGTTTCGGAAAATGGTTAAAACAGGCCAAGTTGGCTCAAGAATCAATCTAGAAAACTGGTCAAACAACCACGTGAAACCATAAAAACTTGCAATCATATATTCATTTGATACAAGAATATAATGCAAAAGATGGCTCAAAGAAATATATCATGAGGAACCGGATATTAATCAGCAAAGTTTCCCAATTAAACTTTTTCGAAACAGCAGCTGTTCTAAACCAATTAAAACTCATTGAGCTGCCAATTTGTAAAAATAGTGAATCAACTCCTAGCAAGCTGCCATCAGACATAGTAAATAATTTAGGTACCCTGAGCACATGTGCAAAATGAATTTGCTTGAAACATCACCGATCGGAAGTTGTTAACGATCAAAGTTGACCACTCAGAAAGGCTGTCAGGAATGCAGATGTGAAACTGAACAAACTGCATTTGGTTTCGATCTGCTAAAAATAGAAAATTAGATCATGAGGCTTTGCAAATTGACATCTGATATCACTTAGGTATGGAGAATATGGAACAGCATTCGTTTTGACATGACAGTGAATTGGTTGTGAAAACCAAGCTCAAACAAGAAGCAACTTTGCAAAACAAACAGTCTGCAAACAACGAAACAATGTCAAAACCCTCCAGCTCCACTTTTCGAAACTATGTCAAAACTTATTGTGGGAAGCTGAAAATTGACACACACGTTCACATATTTCTACTGAGTATGTCTGCAAATGGGTTTTGCACGACAATCAACAAGCTTTAAATTATAAGCCTCCAGAGTGGGTCAGTCGAGACTAATTCATTAGGTGCACTTGTGAAAGTGCAGAAGCAAACTTTTGAAATGGGCATCTCAAATTTGCAAAATTTGAGAGTGCCAACACAACCCAAATATCAACAACCATTACTTAAACATAATCAGGTTCAAGACGACAAGACCAACTGACCACAGAAATAGACAACACTGACGAGGTGATGGACCAAATACTCATCCTCTTCAAGGATGATAGCTAGGGTAGGGGACCGCATACTATCTCCGTTCAATAATTCCATTTGGTTTAAGACATGCTCAGACCTGTCAATTTAGGTGGAGTCGATGCCTAGTACCTACAACCTGCAACACACAAAACAGTTGTGCATACATGTATATCAAATCAGGCACACCGTGAAATGGGAATTACAGTGTAGCAGGGTACTCACAAGTGAGTAATGTGACACTGTCCCTTTCACTCAATCACATCAGAAGACAACACTCAGTAATCAAATCAGCTCATAAACAATCGGCTACATAGCAATTAGAGTGATAATCACATAATAATCATGATAAAATAATTGCATACCAATCAGAATAATGCATCTAACATCATACATTGTATCATAAAATATATCAGCTACTTAACATCATCAGTATATACATTTAAATATCACTATTATTTTTACCTTCACTTTCGAGTTCCAAAGCCGACTACTTGCACATCCATGGTGATAATGGAGGGGCACTGCACATTCCATCAAACATAGGGATCTCCTTCTTGTGCACCATACTAGATCTACCTTAAGCAATTAAGCTTGTCTCCAAGGAACCTTGCTTTGATACCAATTCTTGAATGCACAAGACAACTGAGAGGGGGGGAAATCAATTGTACCTTAAAACATCAAAACCATTATACACATTCATTCAACCCTTAAAGGTATTATGTTGATTTAGCATTAAAAGCAAATAATAGAAACTAAAACAACTTAACACCATACACAAGAGAATACCATATTTATATGGAAAAATCAAGAAGAGAAAAACCATGGTGATTATCAGTTCACAATATAAGTAATATCAATATCGAATACAATAGAGCTCATTGTTGGAGGGCTTACTACCCAAATAAGAAAGGCTCATTGCCAAAAGGCCCACTACCAGAATAGAAAAGAAGATAGAGAAGAAGTGTTACATAGGGAAAAACATCTCAATGTAACATGAAATCCACCACAGTATCACCAACACCTTCGCAACATGATTGAAGAATTGTAACCACCTTTTGCTCACTACATCCAATAAACTAACACATGAAATCTCGCATTGCACTTCTCAATTTTGCACTCTACAACTCTACACTTCATATCATTCACATCTCTCGCATCTATCTTATCATCCCTCAACAACTTAATACTTATTTATATCATCCTCAACCTTGAAACCTTTCTCCAAGGTTAGCTATGCACTTCAACTATGCAACTTCAAATTAGGTCAGAACCAAAAACAAATTGTGGCAGGTAGAAGTGAAATTGGACCACACCATTCATTAATTGGGACTCAAATCTATAACAACACTCAATCACATATTTTTATAAACATCAAGCATTCATCGCAAGTAGTGTAGACACTAGGTCGGTTGATACCCATGCAAACACCATTAAATTTTTAAGTACACACTTCCTTAAGTCCAAGGATGACTTGTGAACCACACACCACACTTGAACATGATCTATAATATTCCTCAATCACTCTAAAATCCAATAAAATCATTTGCAACAACTTCCACCTAAAGAATGTACACACCCAATACACTCAGACAACTCTTTCGTACACTGTTACTTGAGAAACTGACTTTTGAAACACC
The DNA here is from genome assembly GCA_007115665.2 of Sequoiadendron giganteum. Lineage (NCBI taxonomy): Eukaryota > Viridiplantae > Streptophyta > Pinopsida > Cupressales > Cupressaceae > Sequoiadendron > Sequoiadendron giganteum. The sequence continues at coordinate 424,335,826 of CM021104.1, forward strand.
AAACCTCAAACCATCTTGACTAAGCAAAGATATCAACACTATCAACACACCCTCAAATTTGTAAGACCTAAAACACAATTTTAGATAAATACGGAGCAAATACATTTATCCCAAACACCTCTGTAATGTACAATTCACACACTGGTGAATACAAATTCTTTTGCACAATAATCTAGCATACCAAATCTTGAATATAAGATCTTTGAACATCTCTCACCAACATATCTGAATCATATGGGTAGATCTTTGACCTAGAAGAAATGTGGAGCAACAAAAGAGCACAACTATATAACCTAGAACACCACTGCAACACATTGTTTCCTCTTTTTATTAAATTTTCTCTAAAGCACTTAGAAACCAAACACTAGAGACACATCCTCATCATCTTCAACACTTCCTCAACCTTAGACAAAATCTTATCAAAGCAACACTAGAGGTTGACACCAGTAGATTTACTAATGAAAACATAATGTAACTAATCAAAGCATGGATAATATCAACTACTCATACTCTTGCAACAACCTCACTGAACAATAGACATCAATGACAACACCAACTACTCATACTTGTAACAATACATACATACATGTATATATATAACTATTTATAATAACCTAGATCATCTATACTTATAAGAATTATACTAAATTTGTAGCATAGTAGGGTACAACTTCTATTTTTAGGCCCATAATCTATAATTATCATTGATATCAAAGAACAAAGGTTCATAGCTCAACAAAATAGATAATTTTTTACAAGCTCTTTTATTATTCAACCATTTACAATGAGAAACAATCATATCATGTGTGTATTTTATAATACCAATTTCCTTTAAATAAATATTTATTTCATCTATAAGGTAAAAAAATATTGTGCCCACCACAAAACACATGGTGCACTCATTCATTTGTTATTGCATATATATATCACATAAAATTTATGTTTCAGCCATCAAATAAATAAGAATATTTTTCGTACAAGGTGTCCTCTATGTTTCCCTATCATATTAATGCTCTACTTCCAAGGTAGAAAAACTAAAAAAAAACATTAAGGCCTTTATTATTTTCCTATTTTATCATGTTCCAATCAAGGAAGAGCATGTCTATTGCATTGAATAACAATTTGGAGCATGAAAACTATTAATCTTAAATTGATCATGCCCACCATCCATGTCACTTGGACAGTTATGTGATAATTTACCATTTTCTCCTCACACGTACCTAGGGCCATTATTTGATTATACTAATTCATTCATTCTATGATGAAAAATATCTTGGGAAAGAGGGAAATTTACCACATATCATCAACACTAAACTCGAGCAACTCCTTGTAGATCATGTTAGTTATCAAAAATATGACTATAATCCTAAAGTACACACTCAACATCTAAGCCTAAGGGTTTATTCCAACTTAGTTGATAATTTAACCATTATGGACTAATGACTAGGGTAGTGTGCACAAAGATGTTAATTCAAAAAAGTGGTCAAACTTTAACAATTATCTAAAACATGCTTGAATTCTAGGAAATAATACATGTGAGAGTTACAACTCACTTGCATTATGGATTGCATATATTTTTCATAAGGAAAGTGTGTTATAACACATATGAATTCTATATTAGACTAAGTTTAAATTTATTGATCTTAAGGGTTCGGCAGTAATTTGGGTGCCAAAATATGTTTTACAAAATGTATACAATTTTTTAAAATGTTGACCATGGTCTACTTTAGATTCATGTATTTTAAGACAATATTATATAAAAGATACTATGACTTGAAATTATGTCTTAGCTTTCTCATTGTTTATTCATTTTATCTAGTATCTAGTGACACTTTCTCAATGCAAGGGTTGTAGAACTAGCCAAATAACACTTGGTTGAGCATTGATAAAATAGGACTAATAAAATTTGGCACTTGACTCCTATATGGGTTCATTAGATCAACTAATACTTGATAAACATGAAACTAAATTATAGTGCAAGTTAGACATGACTAGACCTATGGCTCGAGTATTTATTAAGTTTCATAAATCAAGGTCAATTTAAGTGATCAAAGAAGTTGAATCTACAACACCTCTAATTAAGTGGGATCTTTATTAAATCTACTTTATATGGTTGTGTTTTTTTTTTTTTAAGTGAACTTGATTGGTATGTGCTTTAAATAGAAATTGTTTCCTTTAAAAAAATAACTTACTAAAACAACTAGACCTATATTATAGCCTAACATGAAGCTCTTGAATTGTTCTTGATTTTACTAATAGATAATGACCTATTGTGTGCTATTGATACCTTTCTACATATTTGAATAGTTTCAAAGTTTAATAACCATCTAGGAAAATGTTAATTATGTATTCTTATAACCAAACCATTGACCTAAAACTATTAGCTTAGTAATAATATAGATAAGACCAATAGTCTACAAAAATATATCAAATATATAAATTCTTTTATTTTTTTGATAATTTTGGTAGTTTAAAGACTAGAATGTCAAATATATTTTTGGGTTATATGTAAATTATGTACATAAGTTCAAAAAAAAAAATCTCTCCTAGGGTTTCAATTTGTATATATAACTTTCTAATTTTATATTTAATTTTAATACAAATTTTCGATTAGGATGTACATGTTCTACATTCATATTATTCAAATTGTACATAAATTATTAGGATATTTACATGTGTAGATAAATATATTTTTAAGGTGAAATTCATGTAAATATAATCATTGTAGTTTTATTTAAGCCTAGTATCATTTCTATCAAGTATAAAATTAAATTTCATTGAAATTTAGTGCATAATATTTTATTACAAGTAGTTTGTCGATATTGTTTACATTTTCTTAGTTGATCTATATTGTGTATCATTTTCCTTCCCAATACTATATTTACCCCTTATGTATTAAAATTTATCTATTTTAAATATATGAATTATGCAAGGCCTCAATATAAATAAACTAGATTGGAAGTCATTGAACCTAATTTTCATATTGGAGTAGAGGAGTCCCAACCACACATTGATGTCAAAGAATAGACCCAATCATATATTATAAGTGGTGATGTGGAAACACATAGATAAGTTGATATTTGAGATGGGTCAATATTTTTTCCATGTACAAATGAGTATTTGAAGCTAATTAAAGAGGCTTTAAACAAAAAAATATAAGAGAGATATTGATCATTTTATTGAAATTGATATGGGAATTTCAAATTATATGTTGAACAACCTATTCAAGTTACTAATAGGTCATTAAATATAACTTCAAAGGAAATATATGATAAATATTTTTACAATTGTGATATAAATGTTAGAGCCCAAATATTATCAAGAATACTTACTTGTGATGATATGAAAGACACATTACAATTGTTAGGTGTATATTTCACAAAAAAAAAAAAGGAAAAAACACCTAGAAAAAGATGTTCAAAATATTTCAAAAGGTTTGAGGACCATTGGAAAAAAATTACAATCAATTGATAAGATCATTTCAAGAAGAGTGATGTCGACTTCCATTGTAAGTCTAGAAATATCCTCAAAATATTAAATTTTGTCATTGTCAAGTCAAATTGGCTTGAATAGAAAGATAATAATAAGATATGTGAAAAGGAAAAAGGTTTTGGATGACAATAAAATAGAAGTAAATTAATAATTAATGTGTATGGATCCATATCCTAACAATATTGAAGATGTTATTAGGAATTCAATCTTTAATTTTTGGCACAATCATACTCATCCTTCATCAAATACTAAAGATTTTCTCAAACATAGGATCGGTCCAAATGATTATGAATTTCATATTAAATATTAGTTAGACATAACACAACATGAAATATATATTACATTTTATGATGTTAATCCTCATATCAATATTTTACAAACAATGTTTGAAATGTTGAAGCCATGATATGTGAAGCCAAACAAAGTCTTTGAAACTTAATGTTATCATCACCATATTAAAATTTATCTTTAATATAAAGTGTTTTAAAATATTAGATAAGAAAATGATTGTGCTTAAAATGCACCTCCTAAAGGGTTCAGTGAATTCATAGCATCCATGTTATGTGATAATTTGATGATGTTGTAGATGGACTTTGTAAAAATGTGTAAAAGGACTTTGTAAAAATGTGTGAAAATTTGATAAAATTACCTTTGAAAAATGAAGAGACTATCATGACTAAGATGGTAAATTACAAGAGATATAAATATTTTGTGCCAAATAAAATTTGAAAAAGAATCTATAAGGTTAGATTATATAGAAGAGGAACTGCATGTTGGAACATTCATAGAATTTCTTCATAAATTGATAGAATCGTACTTACAACATGCATTTATGCTAAGTGACAAGAAAAAAGAGTTTAATTTATTGAGAGATACTTTATCACCATGAATAGTATTATCAATAGTTGACTTTGTAAAATAATACTCTTTTACCCATCATAAAGAGATTTAAACAAAACATTAAATTATTTAGAGTAGGTGACTATTATGGTGCATGTGTGTTTTTTATTAAAGGTAAAATAGGTTTTAAAGGGACCCAAAACCCTTTAAAAAAGTGACACTACTAAAACAAGAGCCAAATAAAACAAGAATCCAAAAATCAACAAGACATCAGTAAGACATCAACAAAATAAATAACAAACAAAACTGCCTATTGTAAGTTTTTTAGAATTTTAGTTGCTTCTAGGTCCTATAAGATGGTACACTCATGCATATCAACAACCTTATAAATACTATTATTAATCTCCAAAGGTTTCTTGGCTTGGCTACATGTGCAAGTACCTGGTCCAACAAAAACAAATCCCTATTTACCTTTCATCAAACTACCATTAGCAACAACAAAATCCTTAGCCTATCCAGACTTCTCATCACCCTTCCACTTTCTAGCCTTTTCATTCAACAAGATAAGACCTTTGGAATTATTTTTAAGGGAAGTTTAATTGATCTTAACCACTTTATCGAGGTTTTCATAAACTTTTATAGTCTTCTCTTCCAATGAAAAAATGTGATTTTCGTGATCATTCTTCATAACTAACACATCCTTGGCTACATCCTCTTGAGAGTTCTTTTTATCATCCCTATTGAGAAGGGAACAAAATTTAAGGCTTGGAATTGGGGAATTGATGACAAGAAGGTTGCAGAAAGGCAAAAAGGGAAAAAAGAATTGTGTTTTTCTAGTTTTGTTTCTTTTGATGGCACAATATTTAAAACCCTAAAATAATATACTATCCCGCCCCAAAAAAAACCCTTAAGTGACCTCACTTCAATGTACTTCACTAGGCGAAGGAAATGATTATAAATTATAAAAATAATATTAATAAATGTAAAGCATGTAGAATCAAATACAAGGACATGTTGAAAGCAATGGGAATCTATGTTAATTATGGAAAATTAGTATCTATAATTGTCACTTTAGATGAACTTAACTTCACTTGTGTGAACCTATGTAAGAGTTTTTGTTGTTTTATTTTGATTTGATGTTGGTTAATTTCAATAGGTGATGGGGAAAATAACACGTTGGCACATGGGAATTAAAGGTTACATAATGTATGATTCATGGGATATGAAGTGATCATTTAAATACATGAAAATCGATATGGAATGGAGTGGTTAAGTTGCATGTAGTGATATGATAGGATTGTGGTTGTGATTGTTGAAAGGAAGTCGAATGAGCGAAAATAGAATAGTTGCAAAAAAATATATTTTTAACACCTTTAATAGTTGCAACTAGAGAAGCACATAGAGAATAATGGAAATAGAATAGTAACAACGCATAAAAATAGTGACACCAAATATACTATGGGGAAAACCCTTTCAAGTAAAAAACCCCACCCTCCAAAAGCACAGTACTTCTCTATTATATCAAAATAGGAGTTACAACATATCACTAAGTATAAAGCTTCTTCAACAAGTGCTTCAACACAAACACATTTTCTAGAGTAATACTGGCAACACTTCATTACCTACAAACAAACTATGCATTCTACAATTTAAGGCACTTAATAAATATAGTATTACAAGCTTCAAGAAGCATCTAGAAGGTGAAGGGCATCCAAATCTACATGGAACAATATTCAATGCCTTAGACATGCATTTGGACACATGTACAACATTCCCTTACACCCCTAACAAGTGTCTAATAAGAAAATATTATTCTTTCAAGCTTGGGCGCCTAGAATATGCTTAAAAAAGGCTATGAAATATACCTTACACATCTTACAACTGTCATAGAATATTTCATAGCTGACATCACTTACAGCTATAAGATAATTTGTCATAACTGCTTAAAAAAATAACAAATTCTCTTACACTTTTTCATAACCCATCTTGGGTGCCAACTTCCTCCATGCATTCAAGGATTCCTTATGACACGTCATAGAATCTATTATATGTCATAGATTCCAAAGTGGGATGCCTATATCCACTTGGGAAGATGATGTGTCATCCAGTCACCTCCAACAGGGATGCCACCCATCTGGTGGGTCCCAGTTTGTGACATGACACCATAGGCATTTAAATAATACAAATAAATAGATTAATTACATCAATTAAGTCAATGTTAGGAATCTAAGGTTGAGACACCTTAATCCAAACATTCTCCCACTTGTTGAAGACCTGCCAAGAGTCATACAAAATCATCTACTCAAGGCCCCAAGGCCCATGGAATTGAAACACCATTTGAACTTCTATCTGTTCATTGGTTTTGTTAGTGCATCTGCAACATTCACCAAAGTGCCAACCTTCTCCAGGTTCACCTTTCCATCTTCTACCATATCACGAAAAAATGATACTAAACATTGATGTGCTTTGTTCTGGCATGGAAGGTAGGATTATTTGCTAAACAAATTGCACTTTGACTATCACAACAAATAGTAATTTTTCATGCATCTAAATCAATATCAAAACACAATCTCTTAAGCCAAATGGCTTCCTTAGAGGAATGAGTAGTTTCCATATACTTTTCCTTTGTCATGGATAACACAACTACAACCTACCGCTTACTCATCCAACTGATAGCACCACCAAACATCATAAACACATAACCACTGGTGGATCTTTTGTTGTCAATGTCGCCTACCCAATTTGAATCCATATATCCTCGAATGCTCATAGAATGTTGAGGTTCAATGAGATAACCATGAAAACACAAACCATACTCAAAAGTGCCCCGTAGATATCTAAACACTCTCTTAATTGCATCCCAATGCACCCATCCAAGATTAGCCATAAAATGGCTAAGGACTCCCACTGCTTAGGTAATTTCTAGTCTCGTACATAACATCACATACATCAAACTTCCAACTGCACTTGCATATGGTACTCTGGTCATTTCCTCCATCTCAGTAAGATATTTTGGACAATCATTCACATAAATCTTCTTTCCTTGCATAACAGGAACAACTAATTTTCTGTAATCTATCATGTTGAATCTCTCCAACATGGATTTTACATACTTGCTTTGTATTAACCAAAGCTTTATGTTAATTTTTTTCTAGATCATGATTTCCATTCCCAAAATGTACCTAGTTGCACCTAGGTCTTTCATCTCAAACTATGCTAACAACTGAAACTTCAAATCTGAAATCATACTTTTACCATTCCCAATAAACAACATATCATCTATATATAGGAAAATAATGAGAATGTGACCATTATCAGTTTTAAAGTATACACAATGGTTATATTTAGACCTCTAAAATCTCAATGACAATGCATAGGTATCAAACTTTTGATACCACATTCTAGGAGACTATTTCAAACCATAAAGAGACTTCTTCAGTTTGCAAACCAATTTTTCTTTACCTTTTTAATGAAATTCTTTGGTTGTGACATGTATATCTCTTCCTCCAAATCACTATGAAGGAATGTTGTCTTCACGTCCATTTTTTCTACTTCTAAGTCATATGTTGCTACAAGTGACAACAAAATTCGGATAGATGTCAGCTTCGCTACAGGAGAGAATATATCTCCATAATCAATTCCCTCCACCTAGGAAAATCCCTTAATGACCAATTGTGTCTTATACTTCTCAACATTTCCATCAAGACCACACTTTTTCTTGAAAACCCATTTACAACTAGTAGGTTTACATCCAGTGGGCAAAGGTACCAGATCCCAAGTCTTATTTTTCTTTAAAGAATCCATTTCCCCATCCATGGCTTGCATCTAGGAATCTGAATCATTCGTACACATAGCCTCTCTAATAGTCCTAGGCTCATCTTTATTCGTAATCAAGGAAAATATGCAACTAGAATCCAATAATGAATATCCAAACCATTTCGATTGCCACCTAACTCGAGTAGACCTCTGCAAAGGCTAAGGTTGAGGTTCTCCTTCTTCTTCAAAAATTTTAGAGCTACTTGAGCTCTCCTCACCATTAGGTCTAACAGGAGTACTTGGTTCTTCTTTCTTCAAAGTAGGTGGAATTTGAACTACCTCCTTCTTATGTTTCTCCTCTTTCTTTGGTTGCAACTCAACAGACAAAGGTTTCATCTCTCTAAATATCACACTTTTATTGTAGAGAACCTTCTGAGCTTATGGATCCCAAAGCTTGTACCCTTTCATACCAACACCATAGTTGATAAAGATACACTTAACAGCCTTGTTCTCTAGCTTAAACCTCTTCTCAAACAAAACATGAGCGTAAGCTTCACAATCAAATACTCTGATATGTCTCATCGAAGGATTTTTATCAGACCATGCCTCCATGGGTGTATTATAAACAAGCACTGATGTAGGAGATATATTGATCAAATAACATGCAGTGGCTACTACTTCAACCCAAAAAAATTGTTTAAGGCTAGCACTACTCAACATACTCCCAGCCCTCTCCATCAACATTTTATTCATCCTCTCTGCAACTCCATTTTTTTATGGAGTATAGGGAGTTTTCTTATGTCTCTCAATCCCATGCTCCTTACAGAACTTGTCAAACTCTACGGACAAAACTCACCACCATTATTAGTTCTCAAAAAATTAATCTTTATGCTAGTCTAATTTTCTACTGAGGCTTTAAACTCCTTAAATCAACTAAAGAATTCATTTTTACTTCTAAGGAAATAAACAAATTTCCTTCTACTATAATCATCTATGAAAAATAAAATATATATATTTTGATAACGAAGGAATATTTACAAGACCAAAAACATATGAATGTACATAGTCCAAAACCCTAGAAGACTTATGAGAACTAGAGTAAAAAGAAACATGATGTTGTTTTCCATATACATAATGTTTGCAAAAGTCCAACTCAAGATTAAAATCATCAAGGCCTTCAACAAGTCTCTTACTTTTTAGGTTTCTAAGACCCTTCTCACCAATGTGACCAAGTCATTGGTGCCATAAAATTGTCTTCTTTATAGGAAGCTTCATTTCTATGAAATGAGCACCCTTAGGTACCCAAAATTCATGACCATCAAATGTAGTTGCAACATGCTTCTTCTTTGCACAATCAGATGGTGAGGATGAAGAATCTAAAGGTCTTTTTTTCTTTGATACATCAAAAGAAATATTACACTGTACAGTTCCTACGTCAAGTTGAAACAGAGTGCCAATACAAACTCCTTTAGTTAACACCAACAGCTCCTCTTGTCATCTTGTATCCTCGACCAGAGAAAAAAACTTGCACTCCCGAATCATTCAGTTTACTTATAGAAAGAAGGTTTTGTGCCAAACCTGAGATATGTAGGACACCATCAATCCTCTTCACTCTTTTATCAGAAAATCTAACTTTGACTCTTCCATGGCCAACAATTTTCAAGTGATAGTCATCACCCAAATACACCTCTCCACCATTGTACTCCTCATTCTTCAAGAAATAATCTCTATGAGAAGTCATGTGAAAATATGGACCCGAATCTATCAACCACACATCATCCAATGCATGGGTTGCCAAGGATGCAATAAATGTTTCTCCATCATCTTGAGATGATTTCTTGGATTCAAAATTGGAGAGACTTTTTTTCTTCTTCTTCTCCTTCTTGCAATCTTTTTGAATGTAACCAAATTCACCACAATTCCAACATTTTACCTAAAAATTCTTACCAGGAGATTTAGATCTCCCCAAAGACTTTGACTTAGATTTCTCATATTTATTTTTGCTTCTCTCTTTTGGTCTTCCGCGGATTGCAAGGGCCTCCTTAGCCATCTCAGAAGACTTCCTTCACATCTCTTCAGATAATAATGAGGCAACAACCTCATCCATCTTAAAGGTGGAAGTAGTGCTTCCAATAGCAATTCCCAAGTGATCCCAAGAGTCTGGGAACAAACACAAAAGGAGCATGCAACGGTCTTGTTCATTGATTTTGTCTCCAATAAAACCCAGTTGTGGAACCAACATGTTAAATGCATTTAGATGATCTGCTACAAACCCTCCATTGTCCATTTTCATAGAATAAATCTTCTTTCTCAAGAAAATATTGGTTACCAAGGATTTATCCTGATAGACATCACCAAGCTTCTTCCACAAAGAAGTGAAGGTTTTCTCTTCATGGACATTCAAGAGGATGAAATTAGCCAAACAAAGTCTAATAAGACCCTTGGCTTTCCCATCCATAAGATCTCAATCTTCTTCTTTCATGCCTGATGGTTTGGTTCCAAAAATAGTAGCCCATAGGTCGCAGTCTATGAGCATGTCTTCCATTTTGAGCTACCACAACTCAAAATTACCACCGTTAAACTTTTCCATTTCAATCCTCCCAGATGTGTCTTCCATCTCTTTCTTGCAACAAGGTAACGAAACACACACTTCTACAAAACTCCCATTGAAATAGAGATTAGCTCAAAAACCCTTCTACCCAACAAAGGAATTGGCCAAGCTCTGATACCAACTGAAAGGAAGTCGAGTGAGTAGAAATATCTTCCTACACTAATCTAATTAGGAGAGAGTTATAAAAAAAATTATTTTTAACACCTTTAATAGTTGAAACTAGAGAAGCACATAGAGAATAATGGAAATAGAATAGTAACAATGCTTTAAAATAGTGACACCAAATATAACATGGGGAAAACCCTTTCGAGTAAAAAACCCCACCCTCCAAAAGCACAATACTTCTCTATTATATCAAAATAGGAGTGACAACATATCACCAAGTACAAATATTCTTCAACAAGTGATTCAACAAGAACACTTGTTTTGGAGTAATACTGGCAACACTTCATTACCTACAAATAAACTATGCATTCTACAACTTAAGGCACTCAAAAAATAGAGTATTACAAGCTTCAAGAAGCATCTAGAAGGTGAGGGGCATCCAAATCTACATGGAACAATATTCAATCCGTTAGACATGCATTTGGACACATGTACAATATTCCCTTACACCCCTAACAAGTGTCTAACATGAAAATATTATTCTTCCAAGCTTGTGCACATAGAATATGCTAAAATAGGCTATGAGAGATGCCTTACACATCTTATAACTATCATAGAATCTGTCATAGCTAACAAAACTTATAGCTATAAGAGAATCTATCATAAATGCCTAAAAAAATAGCAGATTCTCTTACACTATCATAACCCATCTTGGGTGCCAACTTCCTCCGTGCATTCAAAGATGCCTTATGATGCATCATAAAATCTATCATATGTCATAGATTCTAAAGTGGGATGCCTATGTCCACTTGGGATGATGATGTGTCATCCAATCACCATTAACGGAGATGCCACCCAGTCGGTGGGGTCCCAATTTGTGACATGACACCATAGGCATTTAAATAATACAAATAAAATACATTAATTACATCAATTAAATCAATGTTAGGACTCTAAGATTGAGACACCTTAATCCCAATAGTTTTATGTGCAAAAAAATTAGAATGAATGTGGATGATATGAAATTAAGTTGGTGCAAATATTTGATTATTTTGATAGGTGAGTGCTCTGGGTACCTTCAACAACCGGTCTCGATCTGAACTATTGCATCTTTTACTCATGAAGCTACAGACCCCTACTGCATCGTGGAGTGTTTTGGAAAAAATATTGTTGATTGTGTCACATGTGTGGTGTGTGCACATGAAGTTGGATAAGGAATTATACCCGAGTGACCTCAAGAGGTGAGATGTGTAGCTCATCTATTGAGTCACTTTGAGAACTTGTATTATTCTCTATTGAATTTTCAACTTGCAGTAGAATTTATGTATTAGAATCACTGGTTGGGGCATATTGATGCATTAGAGAAAGAAGTAAATCACATTTTTGTGCTAGCTTCTTGTAAATTTTTAGTTTGTGTCCATTGACCAACAGGGAAAATATAACTACATCTATGTTCTAAAATTTGACTACTACATTTGGAAAAATTTGATGTATCTCATATGGTCCAAACCATTTGTATTGTAGCTTCCCTTTATAATATTTATACCTATAATCATATAATAAATCCCAGTCACCCTTGTTGAATTCTTTAGTCTTTATAAACTGATCATGCCATTTAGGTCTCTGCTTTTGAATTATTCATGTATGATGCATGGTTGTCATTTTAATTTCATCTAGCCGATTTATATTGTGTAGCCTCTCCTTTTGTGATGTTGTCAAGTCCATATTTAGTTCAACCACTATTGTAAGTGTCTTGTATTCAAATTCAATGGGCATGATTGTTATTTTACCACTAATTCATAAGATGTGAAGCGTGTGGTTGTTTTCCAGGTTGTTCTATAAGCCCATACTGCCTAAAGTAACCTAGTTGCCCAATATTTTCTATGAATCTACACTATTTTGGTCAGGATATTCTCAATCTCTTTATTTGTGACCTTCACCTACCCATTGGCTTGGGGTGATAAGGTGTTGATTTTCTATGCCGGATTTCATATTCCTTAACCAATTTAGTAATGAGTTCTGAAGTGAATTGGGGACCTTTCGATCAATCACAATTTCTCTAGTTACTCCATACATTGTAAAGATGTCTTCATATAGGAATTTAGCTACATTCCTATCTCTAGAAAATTGCAATGCCTTGACTTCAACCCACTTTGTCAAATAATTTGTATAAACTTAAATGTACTCCTTATTATCAGATGTTGGTAAAATTCGGCCAATGAAGTCTATCTTCTATTTATCAAATGGTGTTAGTGCCAACTATGGCTGAAAATTCATCTCATCTATCCTTATTGGCATGCCCATCCTCTAACATCTATCATAGCTCCTTGTATACTTTACTAAATCCTTATCAAGATTTGGCCAATATTAGCCAATTGTTAGGATCTTGAGTGCATTCCTTTTGGCTGCAAAGTGACCCCCACAAGGTTCATCATGGAAACATTTTAGGGTGTCAAAAACCTCATCCTCTCTTATGCATCTCCTCATTATATTATCTTGATCTCTATAGAATAGATAACTAGCAACTCAAGAATATGGAAAGATTTTGTGCACCAGTTGTCTCTTTTCTCTAGGAGAGAAGTGTGATGGTATTTGTCCTGCCACTAAGTAATTTCAATGTCAGCAAACCAAGGTGTGTGTACACTGAGACCAAAAAAATTCTCATTTGGAAATGAATCATCCATAACACCTTCTTCTAACTGTGTTGGTAATCTAGATAGAAAATTTGCCACCACATTAGCATTTCCAAGCATATCCACTATGGTTATATCAAATTGTTGTAGTAAGAGAAACCATCTAACTAGTCTACCTCCAACCATAGGTTTATTCATTAAATACTTGATTATAGTGTTATTAATGTGGATAAAGACTGGATACCCTATGATATAGTGCCTAAACTTGTTGATTGCATAGACAACTACCAACATCTCTTTTTTTGTAACTATGTAGTTAAATTCCTCTCCTTGTAAGTTTATATTGATATAGTAAATATCATAATCCTTATTACCTTCCTTTTGTCCCAATACTGCTCCTATGGAAAAGTCAAAAGCATCAATGTGTATATAGAAATTTAATGTCTAGTTTGGCCTTCTCAAGATAGGTGCTTTTGTCAGGGTTACCTTAAGTGCTTCAAAAGAGTGTTGACATTTTGTGGTCCATTCAAATTCTATATCATTTGTGAGTAGAAAAAATAAAGGTGCTACAATTTTATTGAAGTTCTAAATGAATATTTTATAGTAGCATGCATGCCCTAGAAAACTCCTTACATCTCTTTATTTATATGGCACAAGGAGTGTGAAAATTATCTCAATATTGTTTGGATCCACTTAAATCCCTTCACTTGATATAAAATGTTTGAGAACAATCCCTTGGGTCATCATCATGAAACATTTCTCATGACGTAGAGATAGATTATGTTCTTGACACCTTTTCAAAACCTTTTCTAGATTCTTGAGTGCTTCTTCATATGTTTCTTTATAGGTTATGAAGTCATCCATGTAGATTTACATGGAGTCATGAGCATAATCTAAGAAAATAATTAGCATTACCCTTTGGAAAGTGGTTGGGACATTCCATAGTTTGAAAGAAATAACATAATAGGCATATATGCCCCAAGGGAATGTAAATGTGATTTTATCTTGGTCCTCTGGAGGTATTTTTATTTGATTATAGCCATTAAATCTATGTAGAAAGCAGAAGTAATTTTTACCTGCTAGGCAATTGTTATCACAGAGATTTGCACCCGCATGCAAAGATGTAAAACTTTGCAATCCCGTGTAACATTAGACTAATTCCAGGATGTGGGTACCCTATATGGAACTAGACCTCTGTATTCTAGACTAGCTTCCTATGTGATTTTCTGATTATGGACTAAAAAGTTGATTGGAAAAGGGGAAAGGATTAAATCTAATACAAAACTGTAAGTTGAACTATGGTGGTGCACCGAAAAAAACTAATGTGCAGACTTAATCACAACTAATATTCTCATAATCTATTAACACAACTTAATCTGGGCACCTTAATCACACAAGTAATTCAGTAAAAGGCTTAGTTCAACCTTTATCTTACTAAGTAAAAATGGGGTTTTCACAAATTAAGAGGAAAGATAAACTTAACAAGCACAATTAATGACCAGTAATAAACTGCCATCGTGCACATGTATTAATAGGTGAGATAGAAATTTAAAGGTTTCTAAGCAAAACACATTAAATTTGCATCAAATCACTGCAAAACACAAAGCACCAGAGACTAAAAAGGGAAACATTGATTTAATCAAATACTTGACAAAAATTATGTAATTTGACAAAGTCTATTAACCTATAATAACCTGTTGAATAATCTATTAAACTCTGAAAAATGAGTTACATGAAGTATCTTCGCTAAAGGAAAAGGCATAAAATAAGAACTAGTGAAAAAATGACTCAGTCATTCACTATATGCAAAAAGCCTCTCAAAGGCATGTAGATGAAACTGAAAGTCAACTCCAAGTGCCAAAATGATAACTCCAAAGTGAAATCTGAGTAGAAGCAAAAATCCTAAAAAGAAGAGCTCAAACTCATGCAAAAATGAGTGAACTCAGGCTCAAACTCGAGGTCAACTCATAGTTGACTCATGGGGCACTCGAACTGAACTGAAAACCCCAAAAATGTGAGCAAAACATGCAAATAATTGCCTTGTTTATGTCAACTTGTCCATGCACATCGTACTCAGACAACTCCATTATTAATTCCTTGTTTAACATGCGCGACTGGGGTAACTTTGAGTTAATGTTTGCATTTAAAAATAGTTAAGTTAATTAAATGACTTATATTGCATCATTTAACTAACTAACTTCACATAGTTTTATGCAAACATTAACATTTACATTTAATAAAAAAATGTAACCCTACCCCAATACCTAAACTCTACTCTTACATATGCGCCCCATCCCACATAAAATGGGGGCTTAGCAAATAAATACAATGAAACATACCTGAGGCAAAACAAATCGGATAAAACCCACGGCCTTAGTATTTGTAGAGGCATGAAAACTTATAAAAAAATGTGACAAAAGTCACAAAATCTTCAATGAGTTTAGGGTATGAAACCCTAAAACCCACGACATTATTATTTTCACTTCATTCCCTTTTTGCACTTAGCAAAAACCTAGCAACCGCTACCATGAAGAAGATGGGGTTTGGACTAGAGTCTTCAGGAACAAGCTAGCTAAGATACTCAAGTTTTTTTGAAGCTAAAACTTTATGCAAAATAGTTCAAATTGTAGGTAAGTTGCAATTTTCAAAGAAACTCATGAAGATTTTACTTTTGATCTGTAACTTTGAGAAAGAAGAGGCCAAGGTTTCCCATACTCTAAGCTTCAATTTGTGTAGAAAATTTTGTTATTTTCTCATTGTAAATGCTTTCATAGGAAAGAAACTCCTTCTCCTTTTGTGCCTCTATCCTCAATCAATCGTCTATTTTTTCTAGTGATTGTATGGTCGCGGCTTATTATTAGCTTCTATTTGGTAAAGCATGATAATGAATGAATTTTCTTTGCTCTTGCACTCTGTGAAAGAAAAATGGAAACTTTGTACATCTTCTCCATGTAAGACCACGACCATACCTTGATTCTAGGTATTTCTAAAACTCTATACAAACTGGAGCTTCTTCATTTTTCTATATTTTGGTGCAAAAGGAAGAATTTTATAACCCAGGTCGTGGCTATTGAACTTTTGGGTATTTGATTTACCTGAGCACCACCATGCTTTTGGTTTGGAGCTGAAGCTTTGAATCTTATGTTATTTATGAGAAAACCCCATGAAGCAAAGGTAAGTCTTCTATGTATCTTCATTGTTGAAGGCCACAACCATAACCTTATGCTTTTGGGTTTTGCATTTATTGAAGATGAAGTAACTCCTTACTCATTTTTTGAAGCACCTTCTTGGATTTTACAATCAAGCCATGGCAAATGATTTTTTGGGTGCTACTCTTTTTGTGTCTTGAGTAATATGAGGGTTCTATTGTTTCTCTTATTCTAGGTTTGAGCTATTATGTAAGAGCTAGAACTATTGGCCTTCATTGTCCAGCTATGTGAAAAATTGAGGTTTTACCTTGTTACAATACTGCAGGCTTAATCTTCTTTTTGCTTTTGACCATAGCACAGTCCACTACCCTCATATTTCTTTTCTTTTTTATCATGAGCATTGTTTATGATAGAGGACATAAAAACAGCAACATGATGCTCGCTAAGAGAAGTTGCTAGTTAACTAGAAATAACCACTTATAGAAGTATCTTTGTTAAGTAAGTGCAAATGACTCAATCTAAACATGAATTTCAAACTGCTCACTGTGTGGAATAATTTTACATTAATCATGATTGTCACTTAAATTCATCCTAGGCTCTTGCAAATATTATTTTCTTTTGCTTACATGGTTTCCTTATTCATTTTCAATAACCTTCCAATCTACATGATATGCATATATCCTTTTGATTGTTTTGTGACATTTCATGGAAGAAACTACCTTCCACAAACTTGAAGTATATCATTTTCCCTAGATCTATCATGTTGCTTGTCTATTTAGAGACTAAAAGTGAAGACCTTGAAATTATGCACAAATAGTCATGTTAGAAGGAAAGCTTGTTCACTTTATGACTGTCCTTTCAATGGAAATATTTGAAAATACTTTGATATCTTTGTTTTCATCCTTTGAGGTTTTTCTCAATGTAGTATGATGACTTTTCTTCTCCTGCTTTAAGCTCCTTGTCTACTCTCTTAATCACACCTCAAGATACTTGATAGATTCTTGCATTTAATTATGAGATGATGATTACCTATATGGATACTTTGTGAGCAATTTGAATTTTTGAAGGTTCAAAAACTTGCCCCTAAAAGGTTATACACTTGAAGATCAACTCTCATTGTTTGATAATTCTTTTAAATGAAGAGTGATAAGTTGAGCTTTGTTTGTTGTTTCCACCATAGTGATATGAGGACTACTGCTATAAATTTTCTTTTGTGACAATAGTCCTTTTAATGACTGTAATTAGATATCTAATAATTCTCATATAATGATGTGAATGAGAGCTATCCTTTTTGATATGTTGAGCTCAACCCTTGTGGGAGCCCATTTTTCTCCACATATCTAATGAAAATTGATCATGAATATAATGAACCTGTTCCTACACAGTGAACAAACATAGCAAAATAATTCAATTTAAAAGCTTCCATTGAACTTTGTGCCTAAATCATGTGCCTCTTGCTTGATCTAGTCTTTTGATGAATGCCTAATTGAATGTGTATTACATCTTTGTTGGCAATGTATGCATGAGATAGGATGTGATTCATCATTGCTCTAACACCACATTTTTACAATCTTGCAGATGTATTCAGAGCTCGGAGCTGCTGCAACATGGAGACATGAAAACTGAAGACTTTGAATGTGACAACGATTCGTCATTCCAGGTAATGATGAATCACCTTCTCTCTTATACCTATATTATCTTCAGTTGTGTTATGCACATTTCTTTTTTTTTGTATTCATTATTTTATTATAAAAATCAAATTAAGCTACTCCCACAACTTGTGTGGGACTTTGGTTTGTACAATATGTATAAAACAACAAACATTATGCAATTTTATGATTTTCTTTGTTACAATTACTTGCATAATAATACTGAAAATTCAAAATTATTCAGATTTGTTTCAGCAATGAATGCTTAGTAGAAAATTTTGTAACCACTTGTGTACCTTTAATGATGAATTCAATTTAGCTCTACCTGTTTTGAGGTGTAGCTAAAAATAGGTAACAATTTTCCGACCTCTGCGGAGTGTTTTCCTACTAAACACCATAGACCGGTTGCCTTGTATGTCCATTGGGCATGAAGTCCGTTTTTGTCTTGTTTTGACCCAGATAAATTTTTAACTTAGTTGCAAACCACGCAAACTAAAAGAAACTACTGAAACTATGTTTAGGATAGAGTTAGGAAAACCCGTGCAACAACTGCACTTTACTAAAAGCAAAAAAAATTGAAATGAAACGTGCCATGTGGCACTTATTGAAAGAAAAACCGAAATTGAAACTACACTACTATGTATAATTGCAAACTTTGATGCTTAATAGAACTATTTGAGATGAATCTTGTTGATGAGGATCGACAATACCTCTCCATGCATCCTTGAGAGTTGGAAAGCGTTATGTTCTTTATTTTTTGTGATAATGTAGGGGTCATCCCAAATGGCATCAAACTTGGTATGTTTGTCGGGTTTTCCCTTTAACTCATCCCATTTGAAGACTAATTCACCCTCATTGAAGACTCTTGCTATTGCTTTCCTATCAAACATTTTCTTCATCTAAGAATGATGGATTTGGAGCTTCTTGTCTAGTTTCTTCCAACTCTGTCAATTGAGCAAGTCTGACTTGCATTGGTTGCTCCTCAAGTAACTCCAGTTCTTTTATGTAGCTCAAAGTTGGTAACTCTATTGAAATAGGCAACTTGGCCTCTTTGTCGTAAACCAAAACATATGGTGAAAATCCTAATGATCATTTTGGTGTAACTCTATCAGCCCAAAGGGCTAATTTAAGTTTATCATGCCATGACCTCTGATTATCCTCAATAGTCTTTTTTATGATCTTAATCAGATTCTTATTTGTTGATTCAGCTTGTCCATTACCTTGGGGGTAATAATTGGATGAAGTATTCAGATAAATAATATTCTTTACTAACTAATTTGAAACTCTCAAACCAATAAAGGCTAATGTATTATTAGAAAATAATTGAATTAGGTGTACCAAACTTGGAAACTAAGTCCTGATAAAATTCAAAATAGATGTTTCATTTGCATATTTTAAAGCAACTGCTTTAGTCCACTTTGTAAAGTAATTTTTTGTTGTAAGAATCCATTTGTGACCTGCACTTTACGGTGGGTTAATTGGACCGATGAAGTCAAGTCCCCACTTCCCAAATGGTTGTTCAACCTGAGTTGGATTCAGGGGCAGGGTTGCAAGCTTTTGTTTTCCTGCAAACAATGAACACCTACTTCACTTTCTCACATAAGCATGAGCATCCTTGAACAGATATGGCCAATAATATCTGGCTCTCATTATTTTTAGATCTCTAGTACATGGTGCAAAGTGACCTCTAGCAGGTCCATCATGAAATTCCTTGAGAATTCTTTCAATCTGATTTGGGTAAACACATCTGAGGAATACTCCTTTGAAGTCATTTTTATAAAGAACACCATCTATTTTTGCATATGGAATTGCTTGTAATCTGTAATATCTTTGATTTGATTTTTCCATACCTTCTGGACAATCTCTAGTATGCAAGTAATGAATCATTTAATGGATCCAATCAGCTGAAGTAGTTGTAATAGTAGGTTCTTCTTCAAAATTTAGAACTGTAGTGACTTCTTCACTGTTGTTCTCATTATTTTCTGTAAGTTGCTCGCACAAACCCTTACCTCTAACAAGCTTGGTAACCTTTATGTTGATGTCATATTCCATGACTTTGGTTATCTAACCTGTTCTCTTGTCGTTAATATCCTTACTTAGCAAAAAATCTTTTACTGTTGGGTGAGCTATCAACAAATGTATTTTATTATTAGACAACATATGTTTGAATTTCTTGAGACTCCCCACTACATAGAGCACATGTTTCTCAACAAATGAATACCTTGTTTCATAATCATGCAAGACTTGACTAAAAAATGCAATGGGTTGTTCAAGTCCCTAATCATTTTGTTGACATAACATGGCATAAATTGTATCAACACTACCAAACGCATACAATATAAAATATTTGTCAAAGTTTAGATTTATAAGTGTTGGGGTTGTTCTAAGTGCCTCCTTGATTTTCTCAAAGTTATTCTTACCTTCCTTTGTCTAGCTGAACTACATGTTCTTCTTTAGCATGGTTGTGAGAGGTTGCAGTAGCACTGTAATGTTAGGAATAAATATCCTAATGAAGTTTATTCTTCCTAAAAAATTTTGTAAACCTTTTTTGTGAGCAAGAAGTGGCAAAGCCAAAATAGTTGCAATACATTTTGGGTCAATAGAAATACCATCTTTAGAAACAATGTAACCCAAAATTTTACCTTCGTGAATAGAAAAATGCTTTTCCTTGGATTCAAAGAAACTCCATACTCTTTGCATCTTTCAAAAATCTATCTAAGATGATCAAAGTGTTTATTAGAATTTTGTGAGAAAACGGTGATATCATCTAAATAAACAAGAACAAACTTGTTTATCAAACCTTGGAGAGCCATATCCATTGCTCTTTGAAACGTTGCTCACGTGTTTGACAATCCAAACAATATATTTCTATAAGCCATAGTACCCCACTTTAACCAATATCTAGTTATAACCCGAATATGCATCCAGCAATGAGAACCTTTATGATCCTGAAACAACCTGCAGTACTTTCTCCATTGAAGGTAGTAGATAGTGATCTTTGAGTGAAGCTCTATTTAAATCACAGAAATCAATGCACAACATTATCTCTCCATTCTTCTTGCTCTATTTAAAGGTTGTCTTATACTGGTCTTCCTCTTTAACCAATATCTAGTTATAACCCGAATATGCATCCAGCAATGAGAACCTTTATGATCCTGAAACAACCTGCAGTATTTTCTCCATTGAAGGTAGTGGATAGTGATCTTTGAGTGAAGCTCTATTTAAATCACAGAAATCAATGCACGACATTATCTCTCCATTCTTCTTTCTGACGGGCACCAGGTTTGAAACCCAAGAAGTGTGCTTGATTGGAAAAATGATACTACCTTCAATCAACTTGTTCAATTTTGTCTTCATCAAATGTTCTAACTTTGGATTCAGGGGCCTCTACTTTTGTCTTACTAGTTTCACGTTGGGTTCCAGCTCAATGGTATGTTAAGCTAACTCAGGGTTGAAACCCTTTAGATCCATATTCCCAAGCGAAGATGTCACTGAATTCTTGGAAAAGCAAGACAAAGGCTTGTTGTTCTTCCTTTGTACAGATTTTACCAAGCTTAAGGAGCTTGTCTTTGAATATCTCAATTGGTTCATAATGCTCCTGCTTCACTATGATACTGGATTTATCTCTTCTAACTTGATCATCAGTGTTAAAGATAGATTCAAGAGTAACTAGCCCCTTAGGCAATTTATTAGATTTCAACTGGAGAATTTGGACACCATATTGTTGTTCAAGTTTTTGTTGATTATTAGCATAAAACTCTACTTCTTCGATCAGAAAACTGATGATTTGTTGATCGCTATCAAAAATTTAACAACTGATAGTATTACTAGGTATAGAAGGCCTCACTACTACCTTGACATATTTTTGTACCTCAATGTTGTGTATATCAATAGGAATGTCATATTGTGAACCTATGGCAGCTAATCTATATGCTTCCTTATTCTGATTTCTGGGAATTGACAGCAGATTAAAAGCACTAGAATCTTCAATTAAGTCCTAGGTTTTATTTTTGTACAGCTTAAGCAAGTCCTTTTTAGTTGTATTCACATTTACTACTTGATTTGTGACCAATTTTGAGTCACCAAATACTTGCAAACAACTAATACCTCTTTTCTTGGCCTATTCTAAACCATGAATCAACACTTCATACTCTGCTACATTGTTTGAACAACTAAAAGCAAAGTGAAAAGCTAAAGAATACCTTTCTCCATCCGATGAAATTAACATATCCCCTCCACCACCTATTTTACTCCTTGAACCATCAAAATAAAGCTTCCAAAGTTGATTATTCTATTGTTTAGGTTGTTTATCATCCTTAATCAAATCTGGAATAACTATGTCAGGTTCATGAATCATATAGATCCCTAAACCTACCTCATCCATGTGACAAAAGGGATCAGTATCATGATCCTCAGTTGCCCACTCATCAAGATTTATAATAGGTATTCATCCAATGGGCGTATCAGAGTCTAGGGTCATGGACTGATCATTTTGTTCATGAATGGCTAGGTTTGCATTTATAGCACTAGGCACATATGGTTCAATATGATTCTTAGCTTGTAGTTTTGATTTGATAGTGACTCTAGTACCATATCTAGTTCTAAAAAACATGTGTGACCAATCGGATGGCCGATACCCACCCAAATTTGCAGTAAAGTCTCTAGAAAGGTAGATGGCAAAGAGAGGTGGAAGATCTATTTTGAATATATCTTGTGAAATTGAGAAATTTGGGAGAGCATGCAAGGTAAGGGACAAATTTATAATGTCGATAGATTTAATAGTCGTACTGTCCAATAGGACAACTCCTTTTGACAGCAGTTCATATGTCAGTCCCAACCTATCCATTAATTGCTTTGGCATAATGGAACTACTGGCTCCTAAATCAATCATGCAATTATGTTATAAATTACCACCAATAATCAGACTTACATAGAATGGATGTGGCTTTGCCTCTTGATTTGATTTCTCTTTTTCAGTTTCACCACTATTTGCAAGAACTACCCTTGACTAATCCTTATTATTCTCATCTGAAATTGAAATTTTAGCCAGGGCTTCTTGCACCAAGTCCTTTTGCCTAGGAATGTGTAAGGTATCCAACATTGACATGCTAACAGTAGCCTTTTTTATTTGATCTACAATATTGAAAGAATTACTACTTACTTTTTTTTGAACTTTCGGAACAATAGATTTTTCTGGTACTTGAGTTGGTTGTAATTGAGCTTTTGGTTGTTCCTTAGCAACTACAGCTAGTTGTCTTCATAAAAACTATACATTATGTGGTATTGAAGGTTGATTTTGATCTCTTTTATCTTGTTGTTGGTCTTTTTCAGCTTGTTTTTCATTGGAAACAACTTGTTGTCTTAAATCAACTACCCTTTTTTTGACCTTGTATTAGCTGCAATTGAATCTTGAGGCTGATTTACCCCATAAAAGTCACTTCCTTGCCAATTTGGTAGGGCAACATCAAGATCTCCTTGATCGTTCTGAGAACTTTGTTGGTTGTTGGTATCTTTTACCATATTATTTGAAGTAGAATAGTTGTTGTGAACCATAAGAGTGTGGTTAATCACTCCATTTACACACATGGCCTGATCGTGAGGCTGATTACATAGATAACACCATACATTATCTTGTGCAAAATTATTTTGCATAGGTACAAGCCCTTTTGAAGATTTGGCATCATTTTGGTTGTATGGTGGCCTAGGAATAAAATTCCTTCATTGTCCCTGGTTATCTACTTGGTAAGGTGGTCTATTAGGCTAGAATGGTGCTTGATAAGGCTTGAAATTCTAACCTTATTGCCTCTTCAGAGTTACTAAGTCATTACTGGTTGTCTGCAATAGCTTTTTCATCTCCTATTGAGTACCCCTAAGCTCTTGAAAATCCGATTGTGCTGGAAAAGCATTATTCTGAACAACTGGTTGATAGCCTAAGGCTAGTTCAACTAGAAGTGAGGCAATAGGAGGTATATGAATAGGCATCAAAGGATGAATATTTGGAAAAATTGGCATAGGAGGATTTGGTGCAATTTTACCAGCCTGTATAAGGTTGTTTTCTGCTCTAATAGCAATGTCATATGCTACTGGTAATGTTAATCCACCCATTGATTGTATCATTAAAGCAATATCACTATTTAAGGCTCTGAGATAATAAAGAAAAGCATGATTAGGTGTTGGCCTTACCGTTGCTGGAATTCTATACCAGGTCTTTTGAAACCTAAAATTAAAGCCAAACATTTATTCTCGTGGGGCTCTTTTGATAGTCGGCATTTGCTCCACCAAAGAGAGATTATCATATTTGTCTGAAAACTGCTTACTTAACTTATCTCCCAAATCATCCCATGTTGCAACAAAATTCACTAGTAAGCCACAGAACCATTAAAGTGCTTTTCCCTTAAATGATGTTGCTAATAGCCTCAATGCCACATTCTCTTGAGTCACATGATTAACTCCACATAGTGAAGCTACGTCTCTGATGTGTTCAATTGGCGTATTCTACTCACTAGTAAAAATAGGCAGACTTTAGAGGGCAACAACTGGTATATCATCATGTTGATCCAAATTCAATGGGCTTCCCCGATTAAATGGTACAAATGCATGTGCTCTGGCCTTTGGAGCTGTTGGTATTGTGATATTTACAGCTTGCAAAATTGGTACAGGATGTATCAAAAACACTGGAACTAAAAGTATAGCAAAACTTGGTGAACCTCTTGAAGGCGAAACCGATATTTTGAAACTTGGTGAAGCTAAATGTGAACCTGGCTGCCTTGTTGATGGTATGCCTCTCCTTCTTTGTGAAGATACTAATGATTTTGTTCTAAAGATAGGAGAAACTGATTTGTTTCTCGAAGGCCTACAAAATATTCTCTTGGTTTTCCTTCCTCTTCTCTTTGGTGAAGACAACTATAAGTATTCAAAAGGAGAAGAACTTCTTCTCGTCTAAACATTTCTCATAAGCTACTTGCACTTGATCTGCTCAAATATTAAGAAAGAGTCATGAGGTATATGAAACTTTAACCTCTGAAAATCTGAAGTACTACTTTATATACCAAAAGAGTAGCTTGAAACTGTTGAATTCTTACTTTGAAGTGTGATTTAGAGTCCCACCAGGTGTGCCAAAAACTTTTATCATGGGGATTTGCACCCACATGCAAAGTTATAAAACTTTGCAATCCCATGTAACATTGGACTAATTCCAGGTTGTGGGTACCCTATATGGAACTAGACCTTTGGATTCTAGGTCAGCTTCTTATGTGATTTTATGATTATGGACTAAAAATTTGATTAGAAAAGGGAAAAGGATTAAATCTAATACAAAACTAGAAACTGAACTATGGTGATGCACCAAAAGAAACTAATGTGCAGACTTAATCACACAAATTATTCAATAAAAGGCTCAATTCAACATTTATCTTACTAAGGAAAAATGGGGTTTTCACAAATTAAGAGGAAAGATAAACCTAACAAGCACAATTAATGACTTGTAATAAACTACCATCGTGCACATGTATCAATAGGTGAGATAGAAATTTAAAGGTTTCTGAGCAAAACACATTAAATTTGCATCAAAACACTGCAAAACACAAAGCACCAGAGACTAAAAAGGGAAACACTGATTTAATCAAATATTTGAAGGAAATTCTACAATTTGAAAAAGTCTATTAACCTATAATAACCTATTGAATAATCTATTAAACTCTAAAAACTGAGTTACATGAAGTCTCTTTGCTAAAGGCAAAGGCAAAAAACAAGAACTAGTGAAAAAATGACTAAGTCATTCACTATATACAAAAAGCCCCTCAAAGGCATGTAGATGAAACTAAAAGTCAACTTCGAGTGCCAAAATGATAACTCCAAAGTGAAATCCGGGCAGAAGAAAAAATCTTGAAAAGAAGAGCTCAAACTCATGCAAAAATGAGTGAACTCGGGCTCAAACTCGAGGTCAACTCATAGTTGACTCATGGGGCACCCAAACTGAACTGAAAACCCCAAAAAATGTGAGAAAAATATGCAAAAAATTGCCTCATTTATGTCAACTAGCCCATGCACATCGAACTCAAATAGCTCCATTATTAAGTCTTTATTTAACATGCGTGACTAGGGTAACTTTGAGTTAATGTTTGCATTTAAAAATAGTTAAGTTCATTAAATGACTTATATTGCATCATTTAACTAACTAACTTCACATAGTTTTATGCAAACATTAACATTTATATTTAATAAAAAACTTAACCCTACCCCAATACCTAAAATCTACTCTTACATATGCGCCCCATCCCACATAAAATGAGGGATTAGAAAATAAATACAATGAAACATACCTAAGGCAAAACAAATGGGATAACCCACGGCTTTGGTATTTGTAGAGGCATGAAAACTTATAAAAAATGTGAAAAATTTCACAAAATCTTCGATGAGTTTAGGGTATGAAACCCTAAAACCCATAGCATTATTCTTTTCTTTCCATTCCATTTTTTCACTTACCAAAAACCTAGCAATCGTTGTCATTGAGAAGATGGGGTTTGGACTAGAGTCATTAGGAGTAAGCTAGTTGAGATCATCAAGTTTTTTTTAAGCTGAAACTTTATGCAAAACAATTCAAATTGTAGGTAAGTTGAAATTTTCAAAGGAACTCGTGAATATTTTTCTTTTGATCTGCAACTTTGAAAAAGAAGAGGCCGCAGTTTCCATACTCTGAGCTTCAATTTATATAGAAAATTTTGTTATTTTCTCATTTTAAATGCTTTCATAGGAAAGAAACTCCTTCTCCTTTTCTGTCTCTATCCTCAATCAATCGTCTATTGTTTCTAGTGATTGTATGGTCGCAACTTGTTCTTAGCTTCTATTTTGTAAAGCGTGATAATGAATGAATTTTCTTTGCTCTTGCACTCTGTGAAAGAAAAAATGAAAACTATGTACATCTTCTCCATGTAAGGCCATGACCATACCTTGATCCTAGGTATTTCTAAAACTCTATATAAATTGGAGCTTCTTCATTTTTCTACGTTTTGGTGCAAAAGGAAAAAATTTATAACCCAGGTCACGGCTATTGAACTTCTAGGTATTTGATTTACCTAAGCACCGACATGCTTTTGGTTTGGAGTTGAAGCTTTGAATCTTATGTTGCTTTTTGAGAAAACCCCATGAAGCAGAGGTAAGTCTTATATATATCTTCATTGTTGAAGGTCGCGACCATAACCTTATGCTTCTGGGTTTTGCATTTCTTGAAGATGAAGTAACTCCTTACTCATTTTTTGAAGCACCTTCTTGGCTTTTACAACCAAGCCATGGCTAATGATTTTCTGGGTGCTACTCTTTTTATGTCTTGAGTAATATGAGGGTTCTATTATTTCTCCTATTTTGGGTTTGAGCTATTATGTAAGAGATAGAAATCTTGGCCTTCATTGTCCAGCTGTGTGAAAACCTGAGGTTTTACCTTGTTACAATACTACACGCTTGATCTTCTTTGCTTTTGACCATGGCACGGTCCACTACCCTCATATTGCTTTTTTTTGTTGATCATGAGCATTGTTTATGATAGAAGAACATAAAAATAGCAGCATGATGCTCACTGAGAGAAGTTGCTAACTAACTTGAAAAAACTACTTATAGAAGTATCTATGTTAAGCAAGTGCAAATGACTCAATCTGAACGCGAATTTCAAAATTCTCACTATGTGGAATAATTTTACATTAATCATGATTGTCACTTAAATTCATCCTAGGCTCTTGCAACTATTATATTCTTTTGCTTACATGGTTGCCTTATTCATTTGCAATAACCTTCCAATCTGCATGATATGCATATATCCTTTTGACTGTTATATGACCTTTCATGGAAGTCACTGCCTTCCACAAACTTGAAGCATATCATTTTCCCTAGGTCTACCATACTTCTTGTCTCTTTAGTGACTGAAAGTGAAGACCTTGAAATTATGCATAAATAGTCATGTTAGAAGGAAACCTTGTTCGCTTTATGAGTGTCCTTTCAATGGAAATATTTGAAAATACTTTGATATCTTTGTTTTCATCCTTTGAGGTTTTTCTCGATGCAGTATGATGACTTTTCTCCTCCTGCTTTAAGCTCCTTGTCTACTCTCTTAATCACACCTCAAGATACTTGATAGATTCCTAAATTTAATTATGAGATTATGATTTGCTATATGAATACTTTGTGAACAATTTGAATTTTTGAAGGTTCAAAAACTTGCCCCTAAAAGGTTATACACGTGAAGATCAACTCTCACTATTTGATAACTATTTTAAATGAAGAGTGATAAGTGGAGCTCAATCTGTTGTTTCCACCATAGTGATACGAGGACTACTGCTATAAATTTTCTTTTGTGACAACAGTCCTTTTAATGATTGTAATTGGATATCTGATAATTCTCATATAATGATGTGAATAAGAGGTGTCATTTTTTATATGTTGGGCTCAACCCTTGTGGGAGCCCATTTTTCTCCACATATTTGATGAAAATTGATCTTGAATATAATGAACCTATTCCTACACAGTGAACAAACATGTTAGAAAAATAATTGAATTTGAAAGCTTCCATTGAACTCTATGCCTATATCATGTGCCTCTTGCTTGATTTAGTCTTTTGACGAATGCCTAATTGAATGTGTATTACATCTTTTTTGGTAATGCAGGCATGAGGTAGGAAATGATTCATCATTTCTCTAACACCACCTTTTTACAATATTGCAGATGTATTCAGAGCTCAGAGCTACTACAACTTGGAGACACAACAACTGAAGACTTTGAATGTGACAAAAATTCATCATTCCAAGCAAAGATGATTCACCTTCTCTCTGATACCTATATTATCTTCAGTTGTGTTGTGCACTTTTTTTTTTATATTCATTATTTGATTATAAAAATCAAATTAAGTTATTGTCACGACTTGTGTGGGACTTTGGTTTGTACAATATGAATAAAACAACAAACATTATGCAATTTTATGATTTTCTAAATTACTTGCATAATAATACTAAAAATTCAGAAGTAATCAGATTTGTTTCAGAAATGAATGCTTAGTAGAAATTTTTGTAACCACTTGTGTACCTTAAATGATGAATGCAATTCAGCTCTACCTATTTTGAGGTGTAGCTAAAAATAGGTAATAGGAATCAAGCACTTGGTCAATGAAAGGTAGTGGAAAGTGATCCTTTCTAGTGGTTGTGTTTAGCTCTCTATAGTCAGCACATACCCTCCATTTTCATCCTTTCTTGGGAATATTAACTAGAGGTGACACCCATTGACTGTCAAAAATAGGGTAAATGAATTCAACATCAAGTAATTTTTGTAGCTCGATTTTAACTATTTCTCTTAAGGTAGGATTCATCCTTCTTTGGGGTTGTCTAATTGGTTTGAAACTATCATTTATGTAGATCCTATGCATGTACAGGGCTAGATCAATTCCCTTCCTGTCGTGGTAGTCCAATGCAAAGGCTATTGTGTGTGCCTGCAACATAGTTTTTAGAGAATTATGATGTTCTAAAGTCAATTTATTGTTAACATTCAACATTTTGCCTAGTATGATTTATAATATCTTGGATGTTGGTTTTACAAATGAAAGGTCAAGTCCACTAATGTTTGGGACACATTGTTGTGGCAATAAAGAATGGAAAAGTTGGGATACTTTTTATGATGAATTTGCAAGTATAATGTTTTGCAATGGATTCTATAGGTATGAAAGACAGTATTGTTGTTGCAGGTTTCTACCATATTTATTTTGTATGATGTGGAACATCTCTATGCAGTCCCATAAACCATCTCATGGTAATATCTGCTACTAAACAATTAACCAGCCTAACTAATGACTCGACCAATGACTTATACATATAGGCATGGGGGAGTTTATTAAAATAAGGACTCTAAACTGAAATCATAAATTACCACTCCCTACATAATAGAGTGTGATATATATTGAACAACTAAACTATAATTGAAAAAGGAAGAAAAGTCGAAATAGAACTATAACTCTACTACAATAAGAACTGGAATGTGGACTATTGAAATAGTCATGTTAGACTCCCAACTATAATAGAGTTATTCACATTCATATTCTTTATTAAATTTCATGATAATGCACAATCATCCTCAATGAGTGCCTCCATCTGTACAATTATTGTGCTCAAATTATTTTGGAACCTCCCCTGCATCATTGTCTAGAAACTCCTTTGGTTGTGGGTTGTGCCTCCTAGTTGTTGCGGGCTATAGTATACCTCCTTTGGCTTCTTAGCTATAAAGAGTTAGTTCATACAACATCTAAACAATACCAATAACCATAGCTTAAGCATAAATTTACATTGCAATTCATACATACCCACACATCAATTATATAATAATTATCTCATTATAACCATATTTCCATATACTTTAAATCAGGTTCAGGTTTGCATAATGAGCATAAAAGGTAGTAAAGTTTAGGAATATGTATGAAATAAGTGTCTATAAATGTCTATGAGTATGCATAAAAACATTAGAAAACTAACTAATAACTAGACTCATCACATTTGTGCTTGGTTTTGTTTCTTCTGAAAGGGAGACAAGTTATCTGTCGACATTGGATCATGTTTTGTCTTTAGGAACTTACCATTTTTGCAAGTGATTATCCATTATGGGGGGGCTATATAGTCTCTCTATTTCCCTCTTATGGTGGTTTATTTATTTTAATGTATCTTTATGATGGATTTATTTCTTGGGGAGTATTGATGTTGAGACCTCCAAACATCACTTCTTCTATCACTTGTACATGATTTGCATTGCATCTCTTTTTTGAGGAGGAGTTTTGTCCCACTGGGTTTTCTCCTTTTCTCTGTTTGTGAGAGATTAGTTACATGATTTTTTATGCATGGGTACCTAACATGGCCTCGTTTTCAAGACCCATATTGCATCATTTGCATAATATTCTCTCCCTAAGTCACACTTATGAGGGGGTGTTGGTGTGAATAAGGTTATTTAATAACTATTCATTAGTGGGGACCTATTCATAATGATAAGTTTACTTAGGAGTTAAGTTATCCTAGGTGTCATTTCTAGAAGTTATTTATAATGGGGCCATGTCTCATTATTTACTTTTAGTCATTTAGGCATTTAATAGTTATCTCATGCATTTAATATTTTCATTGAGCATATAATATTCGTATCAAGGTTAGTTATCATACCTCATCACACCTTGCCTATATATTCCAAGTGCTTGTACATTGTATTGTCATGAATATCGGATCAATATATGAGATCATCTCATAATCATATTTTCAAGTTTATTGAATAATATCAATTCTTAGTATTCATGCAAGCTCATGTTGCAACACTTTCTTATGGATGGTATATTTCGTGGTTGATCCTTTGAAGACAACAACTTTATTTGGGTTCATTAACATTTCCAACAGGGAGAACTTTAGGATAGGTGACATTAAACTTGCACTCCTTATAGACATGTAAAATTGACTTAACACCTATCACACATCTCGAACAACATCGAACAACGTCAAATAGCATCAAACAATATCAAACAACATCTTGTAACATCTCAGAATGACTCGGAATTATCCTGTAACATCTCAAAATGACTCAAAATCATCCTGTAACATCTCAGAATGACTCAAAATCATCTTGCAACATCTCAGAATAACTCAAAATCATCCAATAACATCTCAAAATGACTCAAAATCATCCTTTAACATCTTGGAATGACTCGGATTTGTCTCAGAACATCTCATAATATCTCAGAATCACCTTGGAACATCTCGAAATTATCTCGTAATGTCTTGAATCTTCTCATAATCATACCGCAATGTTCCCACATTACACCACATCAAAACAACATCACAAACCCTAATTCCTCTATTAATTGAATAATACAACATTACTTAATTAATTCACCTTTTCATCATTTTGAACAAATTAAATAAATTTCATTTATTTAATAAACTCCTGAAAACCATAATTCCTCTATTGATTAAATAAAATAAAACTATTTGATTAATTCACGTTTCATCATTTCGACCAATTAAATAAATCATATTTGTTTAATAAAGTCCTAATCTCAACTTATTTCATCCTAATTGATTAAATAATGCCAATTATTTAATTGCATCACTAAATCACTTTATTCTCCTAAGTGGATTAAATTATTAAATAATAATTTAATTATGACACTTTCCCTCCAAAATTTGAATAATTAAATCAAACTATTCAAATCAATTATCAAAAATCAAATCAAACTAATGCAACTTTGTTTACAAAAGTCAAACTTGATTTGCACGTTCAACTCCAAAAAGGATTTAATTAATTAAATCAATTAATTCATATTCCTCACCCACTTACTGATTGAGCAAATTGCAATTGTTGACTGAGCAATCTAATCTGTTATTTATTCAATCCAAATTGTTAACTGAAAAATCTAATCTATTGACTGATAAATCACATTCCTAACTAAGCCATCAAATTCCTAACTAAGCCATCTAGATCCTGACTAATCAATCTAAATCTTGACTGATCAATCTAAATCCCTGACTAGCCAATCTATTTCTCAATCACCCAAATTGTGCAATCAACTTTGCATAATTTTCTTATGTCTAATTCCTCTCAACACACTCCGATTTTTGATCTAGATATTCTTCAAAACAATCTTGATCGTCCATTTCAAATCTCATTTTCTATATAACAAAACCCTTTCCTCACAAATAAGGATTGGAGAATCAACATACATTGAGGAACGAAGTGTTGTAAAGAACACCATTGATAGAGCTTCACCATTATCTTCGATCAACCAACCAAAACAATCAGTCATTAAGCTTTTGCACACAAACTTTGGAGGCTTCGTGGTGATAAGAACAACCCAACATCAATCAAATACACTCCACTACGGGATGGTAAGATTGTTTTATTCATGTGCATTCAATACTGTAATCATAGATTCTTTTATGCACGTTAAGATAGCTTAGTTTCATTTTGTATGTGTAGATTTAGATCTTAGATTAATGTGTTTAATCTTAGCTTAGATTCTTATATTAGCATGTTTTGATCTGTCTTCTGGTCTAATGTTCTCCCCCTCACACATTTTGGCATGCCTGGTGGGACCCTTGTCCCCTCCTCTAACATTTGTTTGAGTCATTTTTGAAGCTACAGGCCTCGGAAACACACTTGACGGAGTTTTCACATGTTTCCTCAAAAAACCTACACGCTTATCTGACAAGAAAATTGTGCTATTGTCTGAAACTTGCACTATTGTCTAACAAAAAAATCATGCTATTGTTCAAGAACTGCACTATTTTCAGGGGAATGGCTTTATTGTCTAAAACCTGTGTTCTCGTTTTTTGACAGAGTTGGCTTTTGTTGTCTAGTTTTAGCAATTGTTTCTAGAATTGAGCAGTTGTCTTTTTCCTACACGTTTGTATTTTTTTTTGAGCAGTTGTTCTAACAGACAAGTGCACGGATCTTGCACTATTGTAATAGGATTTTCCACTAACTATTGTTTGTTTTTGGATGTGTAGGTAGGTATTGGTACATCTGATGCAGGATTCAAGTAAAATTAACATGTTTGTTGTAGGGAAGACGATCGGTTCTAGAGTTTGATTTACTTTTAATTAACTTAGGAATCTAAATTTGGTGCTCTAAAATGAACAAAAACAAACTCATTTTTTATTTAGTGTTTAAAAATTGAACAAATTCATGCTTTCTTAACTTGGTAATCTGAATTTGGTGCTCTAAAAATGAACAAAACATAAACTCACATTTGATTTAGTGTTTAAAAATGAACCAGTTTCTTGTTTTCTTAACTTAGGAATCTCAATTTGGTGCTCATAAAAAAATAAAAACAACAAAAAACACTTCAATTTTGGGATCTAAAAATGAACTAATTTCATGTTTTCTTAACTTAGGAACTTTAAATTTGGTGCATAAAAAGAGCACAAACAATTTCCATTTGTTGACCAATTAGAGACAAGGACTGTTTTCTTAGAAACACCCAAATTTGGAGCTTAAAATGAATAATTTATTTCTTTTGTATTGCACCATTGCAATTTTTGAATGATATATTCAATATTTCCTATTGGTGCAAGTAAAAAGAATAATTTATTTATGTTATTCACATATTTATGGGGATAACACTGCTCAAGGTGTTTAAAATGAATCAATTTATTATGGATTGTTCATTGTGCATTCATTGATTGGAAAAGATAAAGTGTTATATCTTCTCCCCTCACACCTTTCGTGATCTTGGGTGAGTGAAAGAACAGTTTTGAGAATTGCACTTTATTTTTAAGTTTAACTTAAAGAGGGGGCTTGCCTTGAGATACATCCCACGCTGGAGAACTCATTGCAAGGTCTCGAAGCATGTTTACTGGCGGGCTATATTAAAGGTTGTGAAATCATAAGAAAGTAGCTTCAAGCTGTGTTGACAACAAACTGCACCTAATCCCATGCCTTAAGTGGAACGGGAACAATTAAAGAGCCTTAAGTGGCCAGCGAGTGAGTGACATATTTTCGCATTCACAGTTATCACTAAGAACCAAATTGTTTTAGAGGTCACCCTATTATCCAAAAACATTCTCTAAAAGTGGTGCATCATAATTTACTTCCAAGAAGTTACTTTCCATGTACAACTACAGGCTCACACCATAATTTTTGTGTAAAATCATCTCTTCAGAGCATGAGGTAGGCCTACCTAAGATATTGGTGTTTATCCCCTAGGGTTGTGATTGTTGGTTTATGTTAAACTTGGCCCATTACATTCAAATAATTTGACATCAAATTTTGTGATTGGTTTAAGAAAAAGAACACATTCAAAAAAAACATTGAATAAGATGGTTGAACCATGAACCCTTTGATTTAGTGCATACTTGTGAAAGAAGCCTTATGTTTGCACCCCCTTGGAAAGGATCTTTCCTTAAAGGTTTCTAAACATTCTAGATTTGATTTCAGGGTACAGTAATCAAAGTAAATATTTGGGAACTATGGCTTGGGTGTTGTGATCTCACAACCTAAGTTATAGACATGAAGGTCACATAATTCTATGCTTGTTGATTCAATCCAAGTGTTATTTTATCACTTTCCATACTTCAAAACATGGAGAAAAAGTTGAGAGAGAGTTGTTTATAAGATCATTGTTTGAACCAAAACAATTAGAAAGCCATAAGATCAGATTGTCTCACATCCATTATTTTTGTCCTACCTATTTGAAATCAAAATCAAACAAACCATTAAGGTCATTCCTCCACTCAGATGTCCATGATATCAACAATTACTTGGGACTCAGAGATAGTACAAGTTTTCCCGCAACATATCCTCTAGACAAGGAAGTGAAATATAGACATTAGTTCTTCAACATTTTAATTTCTAATAATTAGTATCATTCCAAATCAACACTCAAACCCTAGGGTCTTGAGCTTCACAACACCCATCCCATAACACCATCAAAATTTATGACCATCTAGTGACTGATTGCCCCAGTTCAGTAACCAGATCGTGTAGCATTGATCCTTCAACATAGTCTCACATATATCGAAGGTGAACAAATTGACATCATAAGCAGCTTGAGAATATTCATTTTTCAGAAGAACGAAACACCCCCAGTTTCTCACTGCATCAATTGTCCTAGACAAAGAGGAAGAGAAAGATAACATAGCAACAAAGAGACTCGTATTACCACCACCCACATGGAAATAAATGTACCCTTCATGATCTCACACAAGGTCAAGATCCCTAAGGTAAATTCCATAGGTCATCATTTCAGACTTAGGTATCTTAGTCCAAAATCTCTCAAGAAACACCTTTAGGCACTTCACAAAACCAGAACTAGGTTGGTATATAACTTCTACAAACGGGCTTCTAGGAATAATCCAAACTTGCATTCCTTCTAATATTGTCAGAATTTGGTTCTATTCTAATAGTTCTAGTATCTTACATAATCTGTAGGACAACATCAGGTCTTTAGAATTTGAGTCGCTTAGAGAGTACACCACTCTCCTACAGGAGACCCAAGTTTCTTATGACAACAACGAGATCATAGCATAGAAAAAATGGAAGCCTACAAAAATACCACCAGTATCCCACCAACAAATTCCATGAACGGTGAGAGTAGCACTTGGGGGTATAGGCCAAGTGACCTTGAAACTCCCCAAAAGAGACCAGTATACAAAGACACTTTCGTTGAGGAAGAAATAAACCACAAACAAAAGGAGGTAATGGAACAAAGTAACCAAGATCCAAATGGATTATTTATAGAGGAGGTAAGTGGTGAAGAAGAGATAAACGAGGAAGAACTATTTAAACATTCTAACAACCCCAATGTCTTCAAATTAATGGATAGGTTGCTAAGAAAGGACCCAAACTCCTATTTCTTCATGTTAGCACAAATCGTTGCTAAATTACCCATGGACTTCAATGTAGAAACTCTCAAAGACCCCAATCGTATTCCCTTAGGGGATAGCTTGGTTGTGAGATAAATAACCCAACCTCCAAAGATGTTGAATATGCCACCCGTGTTCTCACAAAACAACAATCTACCCAAAAAGAACCCCTTGTTTAGAAATCTAACTCAAGTTGAACAAGCAACAATGGTACAAATGTACCAAGCAGGTCCATCTCAATATGAACCTCAAAATAACAATCCACCTCTTGGGAAGTATATACCTCAGAACACATCAAGCATCGACCCTTCCCAAAAAAATCAGTACCATCAACAAGGTGGAACATAGGGTCCCCCTCTGAACATTCAGTACCTTCATTAGGGTGGACCATAGGGTCCCCTTTCAAACCAACAATACTATAAACAAGGTGTCTTGCCAATGCATCATTAGGTTAACCTTCATTTTAATCCTACCCAGCAAGGTGTGCCACAGAGCACCCTCAATCAGTCATCCCAACAACAAGGTGTCCTGCCAATGCATCATCAGGATAACCTTCATTTTAGTCCTACCCAATAGGGTGTTCCACAAAGTGCCCTCAATCAGTCATCCCAATAACAAGGTGTCTCACTAATGCATCATTGGGGTAACCTTCAATTTATTTCTACCCAACACAGTGTGCCACATAGCGCTCTTAATCAATCATCCCAACAACAAGGTGTCCCACCAACACATCATCAAGGTAACCTTAATTTTAGTCCTACCCAGTAGGGTATGCCATAGAGCACTCTAATTCAATCATCCAAACAACAAGGTATCCCACCAACCCATCACTAGGGCAACCTTCAATTTAGTCCTACCCAGTAAGGTGTGCCATAGAGCACCCTTCTTCAGTCATCGTATCAACAAGGTCACCCACAAACGCATCATCAGCACAGCCTTTTGTATGTTCCACCCCAACAACAAGGAGTTAACCCTCCTTATGCAAAACAAGGAATTGACCCTCCTTATATCCCATACAGCTATCAAGGTCCTATACATTTACAATACTTGATCTATAACCAAAACCTAGTAGGACATCAAGGTTATTACACATAGGGTTTGCAAACACATGTACCCAAAATGAAGATGAAACTAAGGCTAGATGTTGTCACCCAACAAATAGCAGATATGCAAATAGGAAAACAAAAGAAGACCTACACTCTGCAGGAAATTTGTCTATTCCCATTTGATCATTCCATCACAACACTACCCTTTCCAAAAAACTTTGAGATACCTAGATTTGAAATAAAGTACAGAGGAGTAGGATACATGGTAGAGCATGTACGATACTTCTTGGTATCATGTGTGGAGGTACAAAAAAATGATTCCTATCTCATGAG
The DNA here is from genome assembly GCA_007115665.2 of Sequoiadendron giganteum. Lineage (NCBI taxonomy): Eukaryota > Viridiplantae > Streptophyta > Pinopsida > Cupressales > Cupressaceae > Sequoiadendron > Sequoiadendron giganteum. Next base: position 424,373,802 of record CM021104.1, read on the forward strand.
GCTCTTCCCATGCAACCTTACAATAATGTGCTTGGAAAACATGTTATTTATGGAAATTCATATTATAACATTTGAATAATGATTTTATTTACTTGAGATTTCTATAAATTTTGTTTTTAAGGGATTTAATGTATGGAATTTGTGATTACAGGAAATACAGATTGTGATGCAAAGTTCGGGTATGGACGATCATACAACTTGAATTGCAGATAGAATCATTTCCAGATTGGATTACTTACTCTAGGAGGTTATAATGTAGAAGGCTTTGAGTCCACTTGAATGCTAGAGATCCTGATATTATACATGCGGTGGAAGCAAATGTCAATCTCGGGGGAAGCCAATTCCCGAGAGTAACATATCTGAAGCAAGACCAAGTAATGGAACTAAGCGATAAAAAAATCATTCTGAATGTATGGGAAGTTCTAACATGCTATCTTGATTCAAGTTATTATCTTGGAAATAATAAAAGATTAAAACTTGAAGAGCTTTAATGAGCAATTGAAGTTAATCTTCAAGGAATTCAATTGCAATTTCCTGGTCAATCATATCTTCTATGTGCCTTGATATGATTATTCCCTTATATTTTCTCTCATGTATTTCTCTTATCCTATATGTGCCTTGTGTTTTATAAAAGGCCAGAGGATTTCTTTTTTAAGTCCAAAATTTGTGGATGTCGAAAGAGCCAAAACTTCTCTAAGTTTTGTTATTTTTTCCTATTTTTTGCATCATTTTGGTCTAAAAACTTGTATTCACATAGACATTGATTAATATCATAGCCAATTTGATAGCTACCTATCTCATGAATCTTTTATACATGGTTTTGTTAGTTCATTTGAACAAGCCTGTATGCTATGTCGTTTAAGGGTGCATATAGAAACTACTTGGTTTCCAAACTAAAACCCTCTCTTTAAAAGTTTGCACCATTTTGTATGTAGCTGTGAAGCAATCTGGTGAAGTATAAAGCGGTTTTCTTTGATTTAATTAATTCTTTGGGGCATGCGTGGAGAATAACCTGGAGAAATTTTAATTTCAATATTTTTTGTGCTTTATTTTATAATAGATGTTAAATTATTTGAAGATATTCCAAAAAATAGATGAATGGATGGAAATTTATTGAAAATATTTTGTTCTATATAAAATTACTAAATATTTAAAGCTAAATCTACTTAAGTGATAGCAAATGAAATTGTTGATGTTCATGAAATATTATTTTAAATCTTTTGATATCATGATACTTGTTCTTGAGATTCAAATTGAAAACTCGGTGTCTAGTAGGTATGTGATTTCTAAACAACATATTCCCTTTGAGATTAACAACAAACTCACATCATACTCTGAAGTGAACCTAGTACAATCAAGACCTAATTATCGAAGACTTGGGATTGAACTGAGTCAATCTTTTTGTTTTGTTTTGGAAGATTTCCCTTTTGAGATTGTCTTGTTCCATATCTTTCAAGAAGAATAGGCTTCTTTATGGTTTGTCTATGAAGATTTTTTATTCACTCCTGTTGTTGCGAGTGAAATCATTGTCAATAGGAACTGGCGCTAGGAGGGCATATTTTGATTTTTTCTATATAGTCTTGAGTTTTAAAGCTTGTAAAGTGAAGTTAAATACAAGCTAGTATTTTAGTATGGAAGTTGAGAAACTTGTGAAATTTTTTAACCAAATATTATATCCTTTGAGTTTGCTCACTTTTGGTAGAGTCGTTGAATGTAGAATTCATGATACAACTAATCAATGTGAACTAGATTGTGAAATTTTCCTAACTAGGGTAAGCTTGGCCATGTGTAAAGTGATTTTGTTAACATAATAAGTTCTAACTGCTAGACGAAAGGAGTCATTAGTGAAAATTGTGTACAACCCTAGTAAAATTAGAAATATTAAAAAATCAACTAATACATCAGAACAGTTGGATAAGTGCAATTATTACAATGAAAATCATAACACGTTGCAGGAAAATAAAAGAGAATGTCAAGATTTCAAAATATTGCATCAGAAACGAGGTAACTAAATTGATGAGTCATCATTCTCCTTATACGTGGAAAAAAAATGAAGAAAAGGAATGGGAAAATCAAGTGAGAGACGTGTATATTTTATCCCAAATAAAAAATTTACAAGATAAAAAGTGATATTTTCCTGATTTTATGTAAGATATAGAGTATCATTCTCTTACTTTCTCTCTCTCTAATGATAATATAAACTATGATATTCTTGGTCTAACAAAGTGCAAAGTGAAGATAGGAACCAAGACATGAAATTTTTTGGAGGAGAAAGTCAAAAAATGGACGCAGTTGTTCATGGAAATAAACAAAGTACAAAAATGAACCATGAACCAGGGATGAAAGAAGGTAGACTATGGTTGCATCAAACAAAGTGTGTGCAATCAACCTTTAGTGAGGTTTTTTTCATACATACGCATCAAATCATTGGTAAGTACACCATTGAATTTATGATTATCAAATGCAGAAAGTTTAAAATGATTCAATTTTATAGTAGGATTGTTGAAATGCTTCTGAATAAATTTAAAGATAAGCCTATTGTAATTCGTACTAAAATGATGATGGAAATAATCATAGAAATTAGAATTAATTATTTTTTTAGGGTTAATCATTTGTTAGATTAGATGCTTGCACTACAACAAATCCCTGTGATTAGCTCCCATTTTTGCTTCCACCCATTGTTTCAAAGTATTTTTCTCCAATTTTCTAAAAAAATCGGCGCTATTTGTTGGTTCAGCGCTATTTTTGGTGTTTATTGAGCCAGCTAGAACAAGCAGGTGCTAAATTTGATGCAAAGTAGCACCGAATTTTATGCCATGTTTAACACCGGGTTCAATGCCAAATTTAGCACCAAGTCTAGTGTTGAGTTTTCGCTGAGTTTAGCTCCCAAGTGTAGCACCGATAATAGCACCTAATTTAACACCTAATTATGTGCCTGCTTTGGAGCGTACTTTAGCGCCTAGTCTATTGCCGAGTGTAGTGCCCTATTTTTTGGTTGAATTCATGATTGATTGGTCCTATGTGCATATCTTAGGGATTAGAACATATTCAATAAATAATATTGGCAACACTAGAACATATCGGTAGAAGGGAATGCAATGTCCCACCAATGGAGTGATACATTATACAGTAACTAAGTTCAACATGTGGTGAAAGCATATCGAGGGAACAAAAGGCTATCAGGCCAACATAAAGTCTAGTTCCCTCGATGCAACGATAAAAGGCTGAAGGCATCGAAGGAAGTGACACTTATCGGCGGAAGGCTAACAAGAGTCTCCCCGATGACCCAATAAGACCATGAACCATCAAGTACATGTTAAGGAAGGATATCAGAGGAACTAGGGCACATCGGGGAGACATTATCTAGCATCCCGCCGATACCCCAAAAGGAAGGAGTTCATTGATGAAGAAGGTGGTTATCAATGAAAATGGAATCATGGTCTCATCGATGCAATGATGATGATTTTTTTGACTGATGTGATGTCTCATTTATATCATTGAGATATTCAAAATAAATGGTTTTACTGATGAAAAGATTGATAAAAAGTGGAGCATTTATGAGCTAGAGCTGAGTGAATTATACCTCAATTTGATCACATCTTTTCATTAAGAATTGAAAAGGATTCGCTGGACGCAAGAGGAGAGTAAAGGAGGTTGGGAATTCACCATTACTGCATAGCTCAGAACCAGTGAAAGTGAATCCAAGTAAGTATACAAAAACCAACTAAGAAGTTGCTTCTATAAAGACTTATAAGAAAATTGAACAATGGAAGAAAGCTCAGAAATGCAGAAAATTAAGAAACAAAAAATAGAAAAAAGACTTCTAAACCAAGACTTAATTGACCAATGTCTGGGGTTAGGGACGAGACCTAAAAGGAGTGCATAGACAAATCCTTTCATGGATAATTTTTGGGACAATCACAAAGGTTTAGGAGATGTGTGGACACCATGGTGGGGATATGAGCTATTCATTTACCATTATAGGAAACAGTATAGGTTTCAACCAATCTGCGACCCACGGAGATTGAACCTAGGAAGATTAGTGGTACCCAATGTGTTTGTTAATACAGAGCTAGTTAAAGCTCTAGCCAACAAATATGACCCTAAAAGAAGAGTTATTCAATCACACGATGGGTATGACATTCTCATTATCTCCAAAGATCTCATATCTAATATTTTCCAATTGGAATGCTCTCTGAATTTACCATTTACAATCAAAGACCTTCTAATAGAGTACCATCAAATCGACACGAGTTATAAAAGATGGAAGCTACCATTACATAGGCCCAGGGATGAAGGTAGCCAGCTCAGAAGATTTTCTAGTAATGAAAACCCTCCATTTCATGAGAATTTATTTGAAGAATATTTTCAATATACATATTATTCAGCTAGACAAGTCTTAGGAGTAGAGGTCCCACCCCTCATGTCAATTACCCCAATGGTCCTAGTTGTAGACATACAAAGCAAAGATACCAGACCATTTGACTATGTTGGTTATTTAGCCAATTCTCTAAACCAGGGGATGGGAAGGTTCAAAAGCAACAGTGATAAAATTCATGATTTCAAACATTACTCTTTTTTTATGAATTTTCTTCTACATGAAGGACAAGTTAGAAGGTTCTGGGGAGAATAATTAAGGATAAGAGATGTAGATGAAAGTGGGAATTATAAACTTGTATAAATGTGGACTTCCATATGGAATAACAGATATGGTAGATCACACTATCTATACTTTGAGGAATATTTTGTCAAGCCATTGTTGAAATTGTTGGGACATCCATGTAATCATAACCTGTCCCCTAAAATACAAAAATTCTTGAGTTTCATAACTAGGGGGATTGGTATGCATTTCCTGATTACACTGTGATTAGATTCTATGGGTTTGAAGGAGCCCCACATCTATTGCCAAAAATAGTTCTAGACAGAATAGCCTATTTGGAAATTATGAGACAATTGACTAAATCTGATGTAAAACATCTTAAGAGATACAATAAGAATTCTATCATGCCTAGCACTTTGTGATTTGGAGATTTTACAGTAGTCACCAGTGAAGGGTATGAAGAAATTGATACAAAATTGGCAAAATACAATTTATTGTTGGGTAATGAAAGAAAGAATTTTGATATAGAGGGTTTTATTCACAAGGAAAAATTGTCACAAGGAATATCAAGGTATGAACACCAATTCTCTATTGATGATGTAATAAGAAATTATGATGAGACCTCAACAAAAGACAAGATGACTACATATAACAAAGTTGTGCTTGCAGAGACCTGGAAGAAAGGAAATGTCTCATCCTATTCAGGGGCATCTAATGAAGTACATGATCCTCTGCAAAGAATTGAGCAGCTCATCACTCATGTGGATGAGCTAATAAAATATGTACCCCCAGATGTATTTGAAGCACCTCAGAAAACTTATTCAGGAATGCAAGTTGAAGACACAGAGCCTCTTGATTACATACCCTCACAACCCACTCCATAAATGAACTTCTCTGTAGATACAACCATGAGTGAAGAATATGAAGAAGAAAATAATGAGGAGGATGATGAGTTCAAACAGATAAGTGCCCCTGTAGTTATACAATATGAGCCACCTCCAGAATAAAACATTGTCAGATTTGAAGCATCAGATGAACTCTCTGATGACGTGAGAGTCAAGGTCATGCAAGAATTTATTTTTGGCAGTGATTTTGCCAAGAATTTTGAATTTAAATCATTTGTTTATGAGAATAAAGGCATAATGCTAAGACAGAGGATGAAGAATATCACTCCTGAGCAGGAGGCAGTTGCCTTGGAAGAGTTGAGAAAAGAAATAGACAAAGAGTTAGAATCTATCACCTCTAAAAGGGGAAAATAATTACTTTAAGAGGATGGGGTACTACTCTTACTAGGATGGGATATCATCTCTGCAATAGTGTTCAAAAATTTTAGGAAAAGAGGAGACAAAACAATGCATCTAATAGAAGAGGCAAGTGATAAAATGTACTTAGGATCAGGGTACAACCTAGATGAAGCCACCCTGCTAATTTGGGCATTGTATCCTAGAGATAAAAGGCCTGCTCTCATCAGTAATCCAAACCAAGTGTTTGGACATATTTTGGTCCACATGGTAGGGGAAACTAACCCCATTGAAATAGCTAAGCTAAACATAAATGTTGCAAAATTCACTAAGGCACAGATTGAAAAACTGGTAAAAGAAAATGATAAATTAAGGAAGGAGGTGGCTAGTCACAAAGATAAAACATATTCCTTTTCCAGATCAGAATTATATTCCCTTTGGTTAGAGAGTGACAAAAAAATATTGGATGCATTAGTAGATGTAGCTTACTGGAAACATTGTCATCAGAAGTCTCAAGAGAAATGCAAGGAGCTGGAAATAGGAATAAAAACCACTAAATATAATGTTGTGTTTGAGATAATCAAAGAAAGATTCAACATGATGATGGATCGTGTTGATGAATATTGGAAATTGTTTAAATAAACACACTCAACACTTGTGGAGAATGAAAGATTGCAAAGACGGACGATTGAAAAAAGGGAGGAGCTCCAAAATGAGAAAGCCATGAAAGGTCAGATATTGCAGACATACAATAATTTGGTGGAATCACACAACAAGTATGACAATAGGATCAAAGTGGACCTTGACTATTTCTATTTTCATCTCGCAGTCCATGATAGCCTTGGAAATTCTAGCGATAAAGATGATTGGAAGGATGAGCTCGCCATGTACCTACATAATGCATTGCAAGAAATAAACTACAAAGAGATGGTGTTACAAAATACACTTACTTGAAAATATGATGTATGTGGAATATGATATGAAGGGTGCAATTGCCAACGTGGAAACTTATGCTGAGGAGGAATACACTCGTCATATCTCTGCCATCAACTTATTCATCAACCAAACCAGAGATGCAACAAATACATAGGGGCAACCATTGGAGCTTAAAGACCAATCGACATCATAAGGAAGATACACTCTGTAGGTGGTGTATTATCATGGAGTAGGATCCTTGAACAGATCTTAAGTGGTCACAGGCACCTACTGGAAGATTAATGGATCAATGCATTCATGTGCTAAAGTGTTATGTTTTCATTTATGTTCATTAACTATTTGTCATCAAACATCATAACTATTTGTTATAATGCATATTATTTGAAAGGAAATATAATGGAGATGACTGATTATGATTCGTAATCCATTTTCAGTGTTCAATTGACGTGTCAATTTTTCATGCTTATTTATTGCTTTGTTGTCTCCAAAGTGATCTTTTCAAGTTATTTAAATCTGTAAGATTTATCAGGGCACATTTGTTGTTACTCTGTGGATGATTTGATTGGTTTTTGGTTAGGTGTGAATTAAAGTCCTTTCAAATAATTTACTTTAATTGGTTCTTATTAAGGATTAAAAGTTCTTTTAGAGATTTTTTTTTAATTGGTTTCCATCAACTTAAGAATTAAAATTCCTTTCATACTTCCACAATAACTTGAGGGGATAACACTGGGATTATTAAAGAAGAGCACTGCAATATCAATTGAAGCAATATAATGGAGAACATCTTATTATCAGAGATTCTCCATGACTGTGTCATCATTCTGTATTTTTCTTATGTTTTCCATACTTATTTCTTCTTATATTTGAATGAATGTCAGTTATTGAGCCTCAATATTGCGCTTATGTGAATGAATACACTAATACGGTAAAGAATTTATTGTGGATGTCGATAGAGCTACTAATTTTTTTGAAAATTTGAGCTTATTTTGCCTTGTTACATGTTCAACATAAAAATGGAAAGTATTTAAAAATAATAAAGTTAACAAATTTGCTTATCTAAATAATTGTGAGTTATGTGCATTAATATTTTATTAACTTTTGTGTCTTCATGAACATATGTTGATACAAAATGAAAGGAAGAAGCATCCAAGTAATCCTAATTTTTTATGCCAACAATTCATACCAAAGATTGAACAATTTAAGGATATTGCAATAGGTAATTTGTATCGACAAATAATATGACTGAAGCATTTCGAAGTTTAGGCCATAAGAATCATCCTTTTTTAAACATGGATTGCAAATAATTTTGAAAATTTAGAAGTCTTGGTCATTAACATTATTGTCTGCTACAATGTCATTCAGTGTATCATTGTCAATATTCATATGTTCTTTCAAGTAATTAATATTATCATCATCCTCATCTTCATCATCATTGAAATTTGACTGTAGACTATCTATATTGTTATCAGATGTATTTGGATCATCAATTTCTATACCATCCATATTGTTGTCTTCCATAACATCATCTAACTTTGGACTGTTGTTTTCTTGTGCCTGAACATAACCATCTTCAACATCATCATAGATGTTAATTTCTTCAATGTTCTCTAATCCCTCTCTCTCATTTTGTTGGCCATCATTGTTTTTCTCAGTATCCACTAATGCATCATCAAATACATGCCTTAATCTTGGATCATAATGTATGAAAAACATCCATTTCAGGTCCAAAATATCTTCATAGAAAAATACCTGCACATGAATGAAATGCATATATTAGGCGTATGTTATAACAGTTTTACTGATGAATAAACACATATATATATTCACAATAAACTATGAATTAATAGATAAATGATCACTACCGCTTCTTGTTTGAGTTAAAGAAATACCTGCTCATAATGAATTGGTAGAACATAAGGCTCCTTATCCTCCAGTAGGAAGCATTGGGAATCTATAGAAAACAATCCACTATGGGTATGATGTCTTTGTGTCCTCTCAAATTCTTCATACCATCTACAATTAAAAATACAACATTTAAAAGAGAGATAATCCAACTCAATAATTTATTGTATTTTCCCAACATATTGTAGATTCCCTTCAATTATATTATTATCTTTTGAGCTTAATCGACTAGATTGCTTGAAGTCAACCATGATGCCACAATTGAAGGATCGTCTCTTTACATCTACACTTTTACACAATAATTTTGACCATATGCCCACATTGTTGGATATTTCCTCGCCTATGAAAGACCATTTATTTATTGAAAAAAAATATAATGCCGAATATTAAAATAGTTAATAGTGTCAAAAATGTAAGGAAACAACATTTTGTAAAATTCCAACTCTACCTTTCTTTCACATCCTCTAGACATGTTCATTTCATCTTTTGTTATGTCTAAATCTATACCTACATCTTCTATTTAATTTTGTTCAGTAACCCATTCTAGTGTGCAATCTTTGCCCCATTCCCCAAGCAGATCAATGGGAAGTGGAGTATTCCTTGGGTTCAATCTCTTAAACTGTCTCTTTGCTTATAACACTTCTTCTCTCTTTTTATCATACAGATCAATCAATTTGTTCATAAATTCCATGTGGTACATAATGAACTTGTCAAGTATAGAACTTTCATCTACACCTATTACATGTCAACATGTTAATTTCAAACTCCAAATGTCATGTTGATAATTTGACAAATAAATTATAGAGTAAATTAATGATTGCAAGAAAAACAACCACATTGATCGTGAATTTACTTACTAATTTGTACTTCAACACCATTAGATTGTGGTTTTTCTCCATCAATAATATCTTATGCTCGTTCTTCATCCCAAATGTGTGGCCCATCTTCAAAATCCTTACCAAGGAATTCACACAAGAAGAAAAATGCTTCATTCAATACATACCCTTTAGCCATGCAACCCTCTAGATTTGCTTTTTTCGTACATATCTTTTAAGAGTTTTCATAGACCTCTCAAAGAAAAACATCCACCTCGTTGATACGACACCCTCCAATTCAATGTCATCGACTAGGTGTATAAGTAAATGGACTTGTAGGTCCATGAAACTTGTAGGGAGCTCCTTCTCAAATACAGATACAATTTCTACAATTTCCTTCTTCCACTTTAGCACTTCACATTCGTGGATCTCCTTGGAGGTCACCCACCTAATATAAGAATAGTAAATTAGTATGAACCTTTCGTCAAAAATTAAAATTTAATATAATATCTCTATGTCTCTCACACATGAACATTTCATATAACCACATACCTTGTAAATACTGACAATCAACTTATGGTATTCCTTAAGTCAACTGTAAGATAAGAATCCCCCCTAATTGTCAATGAAATGATATACTATCAAACACATTTATGAAAAGGTCATTAGTAATTTTTTCTCACACAACAAAATATCAAAATATATTTAGTACTTAATTAATGTTACCAGTAAATGTTAAATGATGATATATAATACCTTCATTAAATTATGAAAATCATGTGTTTTAAATCATGTGATATGTCCATCAACTGTAAAAGCTTTAGCCAATGATGAACCATAACCAATAGGTGTCCTTATTGAACGAATGACATTTTGTAGTTGGTCTAGCTCTTTTTTTTCAAAATCCATGGAGCTTCTACATATGTTTCATTTTCCCTATTTGGCCACAAATTTTTTCTTTCAAATTTGGTACATGAAAGAGAAATATCTCTCCTCGAAGACAAGGTGTCCTCTTTGCTTGATATATGTCAAAATATATAATCTGGGAGATTTTTGAAGATGTGCATAGGATCTAATAGGTGAGATATTAATAGATCCTTCCATTAAGGGAGCTCATAAAATATGGATTTCCTTTTCATTCCTTTTGGCATATTGACTAAAACTTGTTCTGGTTCTTGAATTGAATCACCCCGATCAAAAAAATCCTCCCAAGATTTCAATTCAACATCTTCATAATTCTTAAGCCAATCACTTGGACCCATAATCATGGGAGGGCCTCTATTTTCAACTTTTCAATCAAATTGATTCTTCAGGCGATTTCTAAACCTATGATCTAGTGGTAGAAAAACCTTGTTGTTTGTGTAAATAAATTTATGTAGATCTTTAGAATACTGCCCTTGAAATTGTTCTGCACATCTTGGACATGAAAATATCCCCTTTGTTTGAAGCCCTGCAATTCAACAAGTAATGTTAATAACATCAAAAAAATAGTATAAAACTAAGTATGAAAATTGGGATGAAAATAAATTATGAGTGTAAATACGTAAATATTTTATCTTACTAGAACAAACACCAAGTCTTGGGAAATCATGAATAGTCCAACATATCACACCATACAACATGAAGGACCTATTTGATGGAGGACATGATATGTCATACATTCTTATGCCTTTCCATTTGTATCTCATCAATAAAAGGGGCAAGATAAACATCCATGTTTTTAACTTGATGTTTTCCTGGAATAATGAGAATCAACATAAGGTGCTCCTTTCTAACACTTATCCATGGGATAATATTGTATTCTATCAATCTGACTAGCCAAACACTATAATTTGAGCTCAGGAAAGAGAATGGGCACACTGCATCAATTGCAAGACCAAACCTGATACTACGGGGTTCATCTTTGAATTTTCTTGGTCATTTTTCCTCTATGTGTTTTATTTCTTTGGATTCAACTGGAATTTGCATGAATCCATATTTACTCATGTTCTTTGCATTCTATTCCATCAATTGCGCAAGTGACTTGCAACGAAATATTCGTTGAAGTCTAGGTATAATTGGCATGTGACATAAAACCTTCTTTGGAACTATAGAACCTTGTACATTTGTACGATATCTCTTATCTTTGCATATAGGGCATTCTACCTTGTTCTAATATTCATCTCTATATAAAATTCAATCATTTTTACATGAATGAATTTGTTTATATTCAATCCCCAACTCAACCAACAATAGATGTTCCTCTCTGCAAGTTGATGGCAACACATTCTCTTCAAGGAATATTTTAGTTTTTAGTGCCCTGTAAGATTGCCAGAGATTAAATCAATTGAATTTCTGACTTATGATGAACATGTTTGATATGTCAATCTATACTATGACTGTTTCTATACAATATATGGTTTTAAAATCCCCTTAAATAAATATAAATGAAGTCAATGAATGTTTACGAATTGTGTACACCAATTAATAATGGAAAGTAAAAAATAGATTTCAACTCACTTCAGTAGGATAGTGAATCCTTTTTCTAACCAACCAAATAGTGACTTGATTTCTAATAATATTAATGTGCATGCCAGTTGTGAGGTTCTACTTGCACCCGATTTGAACACGGGTATCTTCGTCGCTTGCTTGATGGAGTCTTTCAACTTATTATCATCAACATTATGTTGGTGGTAATTACCCCTGCTATCATCGTTATTGTCAGCCATATGATCATTATTGTCATCATTGTTTCCATCCCCAAAGAAACCTGAAAGAATTTCATTCAATCCTTCTTCGTGCACTGCATTTTCACTATCATCATCATCATCATTAAGGCCACTAGGTGGCATCTCATTAGTGTTTGCAGATCTCATCAGCTCTTCAAATTTCTTAGTTGGTAGTAATCTCTTCAAACTTGCTCTTTTCACCCTCGTATGGTTTAAAGGATGGTTTGGATCATCCCGTCCAAATCTTAATAACCCAGTTGGATCATGGGTATTAGTATGTTTTTCATCAACATCTTCTACCTATCAACAAACACAAGCATTATTTAATGTTTGGCAACAATTGGATAAATCATAAATGTATCAATTTCAAAGAAATATAATCAAATATGGCTTAAAAATATAAATATAAATTGTATGAACATATATACATAGATTGAATAATGGAACGTTATTTTATATACTACCTTTTTTATACAATAATTTAAATAAAACACAATTTTGACGACATAGTGTATAAAACATTAGTCCACTCATTTATTATTCTTTGGTTTTCTACCCTTAAGAACATCCTTAGGGAGACCTTGTTCTTCCATTTTATTTCATGCAGGAGTGTATTTTAAGAAGGGGTAATCAATCAACAATTCATCCCCAATGGTAAGTTCCTTAATATCCTCAACCATTATCAATATATCAACCTCTCTTTCCATATCTCCATCTTAATCATTTATAACCTCAACAAATTGACAATTCGATCTTACATTAGGGTCCCTTCTCTTACTACTATTTATAAATCCTACAATATTTTTGTGTGCGTATGCACGTCCATCTATATACATAAGATGAGCTCTATTAATTTATTTTCCACTTTCCAATTGGAGATGATGTGTATACATATTCGAATTTAGACCATATGTTGATATGCTAGGCTTATATTCTGCTAGCCTTCTCCATTCACCACTATAATATGATGGACCATAATATGGCATTAATCTCCTAGTGGTTTGTTCTGAATTGTTTCTATGTTTAGATCCCACATGTAAATTTTGGACAATAAAGAGGCCTAGATTCACTCCATGAATATTGGAGGGTCGTATCATGTAGTTGTATCCCCAAAACTGAAACACCTCATACACTCTAGGAAGTGTTTGATCACTAGGCCAAGTGCAATATAGTTGATGATCAAATATCTCTTTGTAAATTGATCTCAAACTCAAGGTAAATTCATCATCTCCATCACATTCATTCTCATAGGGTATGCAGTCCACCTTCCCCCTGTCTTTAAGCAAATTATGCATCTTTAAACTGATTCTTGTTTTCATCAATTCCTCATCTTCCGAGTTGGTATATTGGCACATATTTTTGTTAGATGTATCATTTGATAAATGATCATTGCCCTCTAGGTTGGAAGTCGGTGATCCTGGAAACTTTAAACCAAGAACTTTATCCTGCAAGTATCCTTTGAGAAAAAAATTAGTTATTTAAATGATGTAAAACAATGTTTAAACAAAGAATACATGTTATTTATATCAAATTAGAAAATTCCTTACCACAATTCCTATTAGATTTGAATCGATTGTAGGAGGAATACTACCGACTATAATCTCATCATATATGTAATGTCTTTATACAATTGCTTGTTTGAATTTTTTCTTTCCACGACATACAAAACATCCACAAACAACAATTTTCTCAAAGTATTCATCCCATGTACTATAGTCTTGACCAACCTCTTGTTCAGTGTAATCATTTGTTGTGTTTGGAATATCCATTGTCATATCCTTGAACACTCACTTTCATTTACGTGATTTAACAGTTTTAGGTCCATGCCCACATACATATCTTCTTATTTTGCTAGTTGACCACTAAGGCTTTGTATTTTCTCCAATATTCGTCTAAAATAATCAACAACATACATTAATTTATGTCAAGATTGGATAATACATTATAAATTTCAATAATACAGTGAAAAAATATGGATGTATCACAAAATTCCATCAGATCATTTTTTCCTAAGTTAAGTCAAAATTTGAGTACCTAATGTCCCGCTTCATCTGTTATGTCCTCATTTGATATGACATGATCTATTGCCATGGCCTCATCTCGCCCCTATAATACACAACATAGTAAATAATATTTACTACACCAATTATATCATTTCAATGAATATGCTATCCAACACAAAACCTCACTTCAGTCATATATTTTCTCAAAGTATTCATCCCATGTACTATAGTCCTGACCAACCTCTTGTTCAGTGCAGTCATTTGTTGTGTCTGCAAGATCCATTGTCATATCCTCGAACACCCATTGTCATCTACGTGATTTAACAGTTTTAGGTCTACGTCCATGTACATATCTTCCTCTTTTTCTAGTTGAACACTCAGGCTCTGCATTTGCTCCAATCTCCATTTAAAATAATCAACAACATGCATTAATTTATGTCAATATTGGATAATACATTATAAATTTCAATAATACTGTGAAAAAAATGGATGTATCACAAAATTCCATCAAATCATTTTTTCATAAGTTAAGTCAAAATTTGAGTACTTGATGTCTCGCTTCAACCATTGTGTACTCCTCATTTGACATGACATGATCTATCATCATTGCCTCGTCTTGCCCCTATAATACACAACATAGTAAATAATGTTTAGTACACCAATTATTTTCAACGAATATGCTATCCAACACAAAACCTCACTTTTGACATATATTTCACACTTTAGATGACTCATCTAGTTGTATAGGTGTCATTTCTAAGTTCACAAATCTAACCTCTATTAGTTTTGCACCCACAAAATTGGCATGGGATAAGGAATAGATAAAATAGGGAACTATGATTTCTCCCTTGGAATATATGAAGATGAAGTCATTTAGGATCAATTTATTTATCAACTTCCAAGAAAAATACATCATTTTGCACTTCTAGGTGCTAAATTAGGTGCACTTTGCGCTGCCTTTTGCATCCCAAATAGATTACATTTTTTGGTTGAAAAGCGGTGCTAAATTAAGAGCACTTTGTTACGCTGACTATGGCACCGACTACTAAACCAAGAACAAAAATTGAAAACTTCCTATGTCAAGAAGGAAGAAATGACAAGAGAAAAAATCCGCATGAAGGAAGAAAGGACAAAAAAGGGAAACATGACGCGAAGGAGGGCTACTAGCAAGTAGATCATAAATTTGATTTAGTTTGCAACATCATACGTAAGGTTACAATTTGTTTTTTTCGTTCCCAAAAATATTTTACAAAACAATGAGCTCATGGTTTCAAATTGATTGTGCACACACATTCATTTTCTTTCTAATCAGCGGATGCGACTCGAGCATGGGACATATCTATGTTAACTCTCAATAAAACCACACTCTGTGCCCTTTTTATCCCCCAAAGATTACTGTAGACACTGAAAAAATGTTCTAAGATCTACAAGCAACATTTTTCCTTAGTCATCATCCTCTAATAATTAAATAATTTTAATTATTTAATTATTCCTGATCATATTCCTTTATTAATTAAATGATTTTTTAATTATTTAATTAATTCACTTTCCAATCTTTATTCTATTCCGATCAATTAAAATAAATTAATTGCGTCACTAATACCCCTTTCTTCAATAATTAAATAAATCATTATTTATTTAATTATTTATCTTTCATCACATGTTTACAGTCAGATAATAATTATTATTTGACCTTTTATTCTTCTATAATTAAATAATTGATGAAATTATTTATTTGTGTCATTCTTCTCCTTTAAATAATTGATCCAAATCAATTATCCATATTTAATTTCTATCTCCTCCTTTAATTAAATTTATGAATTTAATTAAATCTTCTTTTTCATTTCCTCCAAATAAATTATTTATTTGCCACTTGTCATCCTCCTCCATTTTCAAATAAATTATTTAAAATAAATTATTTATCCCTCCATTTTGGTCAAAGATCCCCTGTCATTATTTCATGTCCTAGTCTACATGTCCTGCATGTCTGTCATAGCCATCAGGTGTCATATCTTTTCCATGCATGGCATATTCTGGCTGCATCAATTTTCAACCGTAGATCTTGGCATCTTTCTATAAACTTGATCTTGGCCATCCATTTCGTAACCTCCCTCTCATGAATCCTCATCCGTTGATCTTAGAATCTTTCTAGAAGATCAATCTCGTCCATCCATTCAAATGGTTATCTATAAAAGCAACTCTTCTCCTCCATTTTCAATTGAACAACTAATTATCTCCAACTTTCTACTTACTATTTTGCAGGTATTTGGACATGTGAAGCAACAAATCTGAGGGCAAAGATTGCAAAAAGGAGAAATAGGAGAGCAAGAGAAGTGATTCAAGATCAAGCATGGGGAGTATTTTGATTTAATTCTTTTATTTTCCTTATGATTTCATTGTTTTCTCTTGTCTAAATGAGGTTAATAGTTTAGAAGTGTTGGTTGTCACTTAATCTAATCTATTTTATTTTCCCCATCTTACAATTACCATTCTATATAGGTGCGCAAGCGTTGATTTTTTTACAATACATTTGTTTCATTTTTCATATATTTATATCCTTTCAAATATATTTCTATTCTATACAGGTGCACAAGCAATTGATTCATAGGCATTTAAATTTAGAAAGAGAGTTATTCAAGGTAAATCTTTCATACCACAAACTAGACAAAAACTTTCATACCTGATAGTGTGTACTTCATTTTCCTCCACAGAGTGGACGAAAATAATTTTCCCTAGGTCACCTCAAAATGTCAAGCGATAGAGGGAAGAGAACAAAGGGAGCAGACTCTGGCCACGATGAGGTAATTCATTTTCAATTTATAGATTTGTAAATGTTTCCCTTGTTTCTTTCATTTTTACTTTTTAGTTTTTTATTTTTAAATTTAAAAGAAGAAATTTATTATATATATAGGGACATGCGACTAACAAAGATAAAGAGGCATTTGCTTCTATATTGGGGGTAGAGGTAGTGAACAAATTGGATGATGTGCATTGGACAATGCTTGCCAGGTACATAGAAAACTGATCTAGTGAAGCCCCTCAAACATTGCAACTAAATCAACAGTGTCAAAGGGAATCAATTGATTCCCCAAGCAGTCTTGGATCAAGCAAAAGATCCAAGAGGAAATCAATAACAGTAAACTCTGGGAATGTAGAACAGGGAGTCGAGGCTTCCACTGTCCCACCCACTCTTGGGACATAGATTTCTTCCACCACAACAAGTTTTCAATCTTGCATTGGTACCTTCAATAGCAAGATAGAATACGATGTGGTTTCAGGGGAAGTCCGAATGACAATTGCTGGAAAAGGGTTTGTGAATAGGTTGAAGGAGTCATGCCTTCAACGGTTCAAAGACCATCTACATTTTTCATTCTCAAAGATACCCATACACCTGCAAAAAGCAGTTATCAATGACATGGAGACTGAATTTGGCATAGGTTGGTCTTTGAAGAAGGTAAAGCTATGAATGTCTCAAAATTGCAAGATATTTTGGTGCAACCAAACAAAGAAGATAAAAAAAATCCCTCCCGAACTAAGGCTCAAAAAAATTCCACTTGATGTAAGTCTCAAAGTATGGATAGAGCTTGTAAAATCTTGTGAGAAGTCTGTAGCATGGAGGAAGTCCGATGAGGAGAGTACACGGGTATTTGAATTTGCTCATAAGATTATATCAAATGTATTAAACGATTTTTAAATTTTATTTGTGCATAGTTAAATTGAATTATTATATGTTTCAGGACAAGGCCTCCAAGGCTAGGCTTCAAAAACTTTGTGCCACGCATCATAGTGGCCAAAAAGGTTTACAGGCCTTGATCTGTAAATTTGTAAGTATATTTAATATGTTAAATGATTTTTTTTTAATTCCCTAGGAAAAAGCAAATAATTGCATATAAATTAGTTTAACTAGTCCATATGCCATGTTTTGATAGGAGGAGAAATATGGCTGGAACCCAAAGCAATTTGAAAAGGAAAAGTTACAAAGAAAAAAGTGGGTCGATTTTTTAATCTGGATGGAGAATGAGGTATCAATAGTCGACTTTCAGTTTCAATAACTTAGTTGGATATTGTTGTGTTAATATGTCAATTTTCATTTCTTGCGTTGAGTTGTTTATTGATGCATAGGATGAGTTCTAAAGTGATTCTTTGTTGACCCTAAATCCCACTCAATTGTCCCATTATTTCATGTTGAGGAAAAAAATATTTTTTTCCTTAAAGGGTAGAGGGTGGAATTCATGCCTTATTTTCATCGCATCTTGTAATTAATGACCATTGTCTTTTAATATCTCTTAAGTGTTCTCATTTAAGATATGAGTTGTATCATTTGAGAAACTTAGTCCCATGTTGATTCGATTTATATTATTTTCTCTCAAACATGGTATCTCAAGGAGTGCTTCCTTGAATTCATGTTGCCATTCTACTAAGTGATCCACATGCATCTTTTCCATTCTTCCTCACAATGTTGCCATTCTTTTAACATGTAAGAATGTTTTGATGCATCTTGGTAGGAATCCTATAGATCTAACACATCCTTGTAGTCTACATCACTTTGCATAGCTAACCAACCACTTAATTTTTCCATCTAATTTAAAAAAGGGCAGTAAATTCCTATCTTCCAAGTTAAAAAAACTCCATAAATAAAGAAATCAAAAGTAAAAAACCTGCAACTTGATCTGATTAACATAGAGAAGCATGTAATACTAGACTTCTTAACATTCAAAAGATAAATGAAATGTCCTTAAAACCAAGTAGATCTATCCGAAAAAGCTAACTAAAAACACAAATGTGCTCCCGCATAGAATGGCCTAATGGTTGGTTGTCATAGAAGTCAAACTACCAAACTAACAACACTGATCAAGTTAACATATATGCATCATTTGCATAAACAACTAAACCATTTATGTGCATGAATAAATAGTAGAAGGATGTATATGAACTCAATTCATCTGACCTTATGCCTCTTGACAGGAAATCCTCTTGAATCTCTAATATCAAGTGCCCGAGATATCCCTATAGCTTTTACCTTTTGTCATTGTCTTTCCTCTTCACTATCAGACTTGTCTCCTTTTTCCTTATCTGCATTTCTGGCTTTGACTTCTAATTCATCCCATGTTTTACCTTCCTCCCCTTCATAATCTTCTTCTTCTTCATCATCCTCATCTAACTCCACAAGAGATTCATCTTTTGAACCTTCCTAATCTCATTCTGATTCCTCTTCTACATCAGGGTTCATATCCTTGATCTGACTCTTCTGAATTATCAGAATCATAATCACTAGCTTCCATATTCAAAAATTCCCAACCACCATCTTCAATAAATTTGTCTAGATCATCAGTAATAGTCTTCAAAATTGGCCTCCAGTTCAAGCTCATTCTGCTTTCATAATACTTTATATCCATGGAGTTTAGCCATTCCTTAATGCCATCAAGCGAAGATTGAGGAATGACATCAATGGAGTTCAACCATTTCTCTAACTCGCTTGACAAATCCTTGAAAATATGCATTGATTTTATTTTTCCTGACCCTCTCTTGTTGTTCTTCCTCAATTTCATTGGGATCATACATTGACCTTCTTACGCCTCCTAAATTTTGGATCGCATCCATTACCTCCACATAAAACTGGACATCCTTGGTCTTCTTGGTTCCCATGCCATGATATGGTTATGCAAATTAATCATCTTTCGTCCTCTTCCATGAAAACCAAGCTCTCTAAATGGTATATCAAACTCTAGTTCAAAATATTTTAGATGAGGCTGCTCCCATAGCTCTCTTACTCACTTGACAAATCCTTGAAAATCTTTATTGATTTTATTTTCTTGTCCCTCTCTTGTTGTTCTTCCTCAATTTCATCAAGATCATACATTGACGTTCTTGCCCCTCCTAAAGTTTGGACCACATCCATTACCTCCACATAAAACTGGACATCCTTGGTCTTCTTGGTTCCTATGCCATGATATGGTTATGCAAATGAAAATTAATCAAAGCAATCATCTTTCTTCCTCTTCCATGAAAACCAAATTCTCTAAATGGTATATTAAACTCTAGTTCAAAATCTTTTAGATGAGGCTACTCCCATAGCTCTCTTACTCGATTGAAAAATCCTTGAAACTTTGCATTGATTTTATTTTTCCTATCCCTCTCTTGTTGTTCTTCCTCAATTTCACCAGGATCATACATTGACCTTCTTGCCCCTCCTAAAGTTTGGACCACATCCATTATCTCCACATAAAACTAGACATCCTTGGTCTTCTTGGTTCCCACGCCATGATATGGTTATGCAAATGAAAATGAAGAAAATTAATCATCTTTCTTCCTCTTCCATGAAAACCAAGCTCTCTAAATGGTATATCAAACTCTAGTTCAAAATATTTTAGATGAGGCTGCTCCCATAGCTCTCTTACTCGCTTGACAAATCCTTGAAAATCTGCATTGTTTTTATTTTTCTTGTCCCTCTCTTGTTGTTCTTCCTCAATTTCATCAGGATCATACATTGACCTTCTTTCCCCTCCTAAATTTTGGACCACATCCATTACCTCCATATAAAGCTGGGCATCCTTGGTCTTCTTGGTTCCCACGTCATAATATGGTTATGCAAATGAAAATGAAGCAAAATAATCATCTTTCTTCCTCTTCCATGAAAACCAAGCTCTCTACAGTGTATATCAAACTCTAGTTCAAAATATTTTAGATAAGGCTACTCCCACAGCTCTCTTATTCGCTTGAAAAATCCTTGAAACATTACATTTATTTTATTTTTCTTGTCCCTCAATTGTTGTTCTTCCTCAATTTCATTAGGATCATACATTGACCTTCTTTCCTCTCCTAAAGTTTGGACCACATCCATTACCTCCACATAAAACTGTAAATACTTGGTCTTCTTGGTTCCCACACCATGATATGGTTATGCTAAATGGTATATCAAACTCTAGTTCAAAATATTTTAGATGAGGCTGCTCCCATAACTCTCTTACTCACTTTACAAATCCTTGAAAATCTGCATTGATTTTATTTTTCTTGTCCCTCTCTTGTTGTTCTTCCTCAATTTCATCGGGATCATACACTAACCTTCTTGCCCCTCCTAAAATTTGGACCACATCCATTACCTCCACATAAAACTAGAAATCCTTGGTCTTCTTGGTTCCCACGCCATGATATGGTTATGCAATTAAAAATGAAGCAAATTAATCATCTTTCTTCCTCTTTCATGAAAACCAAGCTCTCTAAATGGTATATCAAACTCTAGTTCAAAATCTTTTAGATGAGGCTGCTCCCATAGCTCTCTTAATCTCTTGACAAATCCTTGAAAATCTGCACTGATTTTATTTTTCTTGTCCCTCTCTTGTTGTTCTTCCTCAATTTCATTAGGATCATACATTGACCTTCTTGCCCCTCCTAAATTTTGGACCACATCCATTACCTCCACATAAAACTGGACATCCTTGGTCTTCTTGGTTCCCACACCATGATATGGTTATGCAAACGAAAATGAAGCAAAGTAATCATCTTTCTTCCTCTTCCATGAAAATTGAGCTCTCTAAATGGTATATGAAACTCTATTTCAAAATATTTTAGATGGGGATGCTCCCATAGCTCTCTTACTCGCTTGAAAAATCCTTGAAACTTTGCATTGATTTTATTTTTCTTGTCTCTCTCTTTTTGTTCTTCCTCAATTTCATCAAGATCATACATTGACCTTCTTGCCCCTCCTAAAGTTTGGCCCACATCCATTACCTCCAAATAAAATTGGACGTTCTTGGTCTTCTTGGTTCCCATGCCATTATATGGTTATGCAAATGAAAATGAAGCAAAGTAATCATCTTTCTATCTCTTCCATGAAAACCAAGCTCTCTAAATGGTATATCAAACTAGTTCAAAATATTTTAGATGAGGTTGCTCCCATAGCTCTCTTACTCACTTGACAAATCCTTGAAACTCTGCATTGATTTTATTTTTCTTGTTCGTCTCTTGTTGTTCTTCCTCAATTTCATCAAGATCATACATTGAACTTCTTTCCCCCTCCTAAATTTTGGACCACATCCATTACCTCCACATAAAACTAGACATCTTTAGTCTTCTTGGTTCCCATGCCATGATATGGTTATGCAATCACAATGTTAGCAAGGAGCAATGAATAATTCTATGTTTTGGGGTTACCAGTCTGTAACTGCAAATTATGAAACCCAAGTGATACATTAAAACCCATTCCAGCCTTCACAACTTTTTCATTTATTGAATTCAAACTTAAACCAAACTCTCAAAATTTGATCCCTATTCTTGTTCTTGCAGACTTTGTAAGATGAGGAAAACGTTCAAGGCCATCTCTTTAAACTACCTCCATAGCTGCCTTATATTAACATACATGAACATGATATGATTATATACATGAAAAGGTCACTTTAAAATAGTATAATCAAAGTAAAAAATGTCCTGAAGAGCTATTCATGGTTGGCCCATCAGGGGAATGCCATAATTCCTTGCATTGTTGTTTATTTGTTACAACAATGTGTTTACTTTTGTTCAGTCTATCGGTATATCGGGGAGAGCACCTTAGGAGTCAGCCCGATAGGGTATTGTTACTCTGATACTAGGTTGTGAGTTATTTTCATCTAGCCAATATCAGCAGGGTTGTGATGGGGGTTCTGCCGATGAAGCATTGTTAGGCCGATGGTATTGAATTTCACTAGGAATGAGGAAAAGACTACAAGATTTCAATTTTATGGGTGCAATGGAGGCTATAATATGGATCTGGTCACACAAATTTCTAAAATTTGTATTGATCATAAAATTAAAGTGTGGTGTATTTTTGTGGTATATGGAAGGTAGGTGAGGTAGAGGCTAGTGGAAAATGCCAGATTTTTCTAGTCCTAACACCTTGAAACTCTACATTGATTTTATTTTCATGTTCCTCTCCTGTTGTTCTTCCTCAATTTCATCAAGATCATACATTGACCTTATTTCCCCTCCTAAGTTTTGGACCACATCCATTACCTCTAGATAAAATTGGATATCCTTGGTCTTCTTGGTTCCCATGCCATGATATGTTTATACAAATGAAAATGCAACAAAGTAATCATCTCCTTCTTTGTTGGCTGGAAGAATGCATGCTTAATGTTTTGATACATGATATCAACTCTCTCTTCTACTCTCATGGTTGAATACTGAAATCCATTATGGTGGCCCTCCAAAGTTCCAGTCATCTTTATTCCTCTTCCACCAAATGTTGGTCTGATCCACAAGTCTGCCAGCCTAATTGCCTTTGTTTTTGAAAGTTGTAGTTTCTCCTGAGTCACCAGTGTAGCTCTCTCTACCTTTTCAAACTATTTCATTGATATAGATCGTCTGTGGGATTTAATAATTTGTACCACATGGTTGATGTGTTTTCAATCCTTGGATCTAAAGAAAATTTCCTTAACATAAATATTGCTAGGGAATTTAAATGTTGGCATGTAATTGGCATTAAAGTCGATACCTGGAACATTGAAATTATCCTTATATAAAAATTCCCTCCATCTTGTCAGCTTGTAACACTCTTGATGGTGGCTACATGAAATCTGATTTTGATTCCTCTTCTAAATCAAAGGGTTCATATCCTTGATCTAACTCTTCTGAATTATCAAAATCAGAATCACTAGCTTCCATATTCAAAAATTCCCAACCACCATCTTCAATAAATTTATCTAGATCATTAGTAATAGTCTTTGAAATTGGCCGCCAGTTCAAGTTCATTCTGCTTTCATAATACTTTATATCCATGGATTTCATCCATTCCTTGATGCCATCAAGTGAAGATTGAGGAATGGTTTCAATGGAGTTCAACCATTTCTCTTACTTGCTTGACAAATCCTTGAAAATTTGCATTTATTTTATTTTTCCTATCCTCTTTTTGCTCTTCCTCAATTTCATCTAGATCATACATTGACCTTCTTGCCCCTCCTAAAGTTTAGACCACATCCATTACCTCCACATAAAATTGGACATCCTTGGTGTTCTTGGTTCCCACGCCATGATATGGTTATGCAAATAAAAATGAAGCAAAGTAATCATCTTTCTTCCTCTTCCATGAAAACCAAGCTCTCTAAATGGTATATCAAACTCTAGTTCAAAATCATTTAGATGAGGCTGCTCCCATAGCTCTCTTACTCACTTGACAAATCCTTGAAACTTTGCATTGATTTTATTTTTCATGTCCCTCTCTTGTTGTTCTTCCTCAATCTCATTAGGATCATACATTGACCTTCTTGCCCCTCCTAAAGTTTAGACCACATCCATTACCTCTAGATAAAATTGGACATCCTTGGTCTTCTTGGTTCCTATGCCATGATATGGTTATGCAAATGAAAATGAAGCAAAGTAATCATATTTCTTCTGATTCCATGGAAACCAAGCTCTCTAAATGGTATATCAAACTCTAGTTCAAAATATTTTAGTTGAGGCTACTCCCATAGCTCTCTTACTCGCTTGACAAATCCTTGAAAATCTACATTGATTTTATTTTTTCTTGTCCCTGTCTTGTTGTTCTTCCTCAATTTCATCAGAATCATACATTGACCTTCTTTCCCCTCCTAAAGTTTGGACCACATCCATTACCTCCACATAAAATTTGACATCCTTGGTCTTCTTGGTTCCCACGCCATGATATGGTTATGCAAATGAAAATGAATCAGAGTAATCATCTTTCTTCCTCTTCCATGAAAACCAAGATCTCTAAATGGTATATCAAACTCTAGTTCAAAATATTTTATATGACGCTTCTCCCATTGCTCTCTTACTCGCTTGACAAATCCTTGAAAATCTGCATTGATTTTTTTTCCTGTCCCTCTCTTGTTGTTCTTCCTCAATTTCATCAGTACCATACATTGTCCTTCTTGCCCCTCCTAAAGTTTGGACCACATCCATTACCTCCACATAAAACAGGACATCCTTGGTCTTCTTGGTTCCCATGCCATGATATGTTTATGAAAATGAAAATGAAGCAAAGTAATCATCTTTCTTCCTCTTCCATGAAAACCAAGCCCTCTAAATGGTATATCAAACTCTAGTTCAAAATATTTTAGATGAGGCTGCTCCCATAACTCTCTTACTCGCTTGAAAAATCCTTGAAACTTTGCATTGATTTTATTTTTCATGTCCCTCTCTTGTTGTTCTTTCTCAATTTCATTAGGATCATACATTGAACTTCTTGCCCCTCCCAAAGTTTGGACCATATCCAATACGTCCACATAAAACTGGACATCCTTGGTCTTGTTGGTTCCCATACCATGATATGGTTATGCAAATTAAAATGAAGCAAAGTAATCATCTTCCATGGAAACCAAGCTCTCTAAATGGTATATCAAACTCTAGTTCAAAATCTTTTAGATGAGGCTACTCCCATAGCTCTCTTACACGCTTGACAAATCCTTGAAAATTTGCATTGATTTTATTTTTCATGTCCCTCTCTTGTTGTTCTTCCTCAATTTCATCAGGATCATACATTGACCTTCTTGCCCCTCCTAAATTTTCGACCACATCCATTACCTCCACATAAAACTAGACATCCTTGGTCTTCTTGGTTCCCACACCATGATATGGTTATGCAAATTAAAATGAAGCAAAGTAATCATCTCAAAATGACTCAAAATTATCCCATAACATCTCATAATGACTCAGAATCATTTCGTTACATCTCAAAATGACTTAGAATTATCTCATAACATCTCAAAATGACTCGAAATTGTTCTGTAACACCTTAGAATGACTCAAAATTATCATGCAATATCTCAGAATGACTCAAAATCATCTTGTAACATCTCAGAATAAATCAAAATCATCCTGTAACATCTCAAAATGACTCAGAATCATCCCGTAACATCTTAGAATGACTCAGATTTGTTTCAAAACATCTCATAATATCTCAGAATCACCTCGAAACATCTCAAAATTATCCCGTAATGTCTCGGATCGTCTCAGAATCATACCACAACATTCGCACATTGTACCACATCAAAACGACATCAAAAAGCCTAATTCTTCTATTAATTGAATAATACATTATTTAATTAATTCACTTTTTCATCATTTCAGACAAAATAAATAAATTTCATTTATTTAATAAACTCCTAAAAACCATAATTCCTTTATTGATTAAATAAAACAACATTATTTGATTAATTCACATTTCATCATTTCAATCAATTAAATAAATCATATTTGTTTAATAAAGTCCTAATCTCAACTTATTTCATCGTGATTGATTAAATAATGCCAATTATTTAATTACGTCACTAAATCACCTTATTCTCCTAAGTGGATTAAATCATTAAATAATAATTTAATTATGACACTTGCCCTCCAAAATTTGAATAATTAAATCAAACAATTCGAATCAATTATCAAAAATCAAATCAAACTAATGCAACTTTGTTTGCAAAAGTCAAACTTGATTTTCACGTTCAACTCCAAAAAGGAATTAATTAATTAAATCAATTATTTCATATTCCTCACCCACTTTTTGATTGAGTAAATTATGATTGTTGACTGAGCAATCTAATTTGTTAACTAATCAATCCAAATTGTTAACTGAACAATCTAATTTGTTAACTGATCAATCACATTCCTAACTAAGCCATCAAATTCCTAACTAAGTCATCTAGATCTCGACTGATCTATCACATTCCTAACTAAGCCATCAAATTCCTAACTAAGCCATCTAGATCCTAACTAATCAATCTAAATCTTGACCGATCAATCTATCCCTGATTGGCCAATCTATTTCTCAATCACCCAAATTGTGCAATCAAGTTTGCATAATTTTCTCATGTTTAATTCCTCTCAACACACTCCGACCGTTGATCTAGATATTATTCAAAACAATCTTGATCATCCATTTCAAATCTCATTTTATATATAAAAAACCCCTTTCCTCACAAATAAGGATC
Source organism: Sequoiadendron giganteum (assembly GCA_007115665.2). NCBI lineage: Eukaryota > Viridiplantae > Streptophyta > Pinopsida > Cupressales > Cupressaceae > Sequoiadendron > Sequoiadendron giganteum. The sequence goes on from CM021104.1 coordinate 424,400,921, forward strand.
GAATAATTAACATACATTGAGCAACAAAGTGTTGTCAAGAACACCATTGATAGAGCTTCACCATTATCTTTGATCAACCAACCAAAACAATCATTCATCAAGCTTTTGTACATGAACTTTGGAGGATTCACGATGATAAGAACAACCCAACATCAAGTGAATACACTCCACTACGGGATGGTAAGACTGTGTTACTCATATGCATTCAATACTGTAATCATAGATTCATTTATGCATGTTAGGATAGCTTAATTTCATTTTGTATGTGTAGGTTTAGATCTTAGATTAATGTGTTTAATCTTAGCTAAGATTCTCAGATTAGCATGTTTCAATCCATCTTCCAATTTAACGTTCTCCCCCTCACACACTCCTAAGCCATTTTATGTGTCTTCATGTTTCTTGAAATGTGTTCTCAGGGACATGAGAGGATACACACTTGATCTTGATTAATAATGACATTTCCTCCTAAATCACACTCAACATTTCATCGTAATTCTATCCCTCGATCTAATGAATCGTCATTTATCTGATTAAGTCTATCACCTCCTTTAATTAAATCAATCAATTTAATTTAATTAACCTTATCTTTCTGTTTAATTAAATAATTCATTTTATTTGATTAAATCCCTAAATTCTTCTTATTAAATTAAATAAATTAAACCTTATTTGATTTAATCTAACATATTCCTCTTTGGTTAAATAAATCTATTCATTCATTTAATAAATCATTTCCTCTCAATTTAATTTAAATTAATTCATAAATCTAAGTCTAAATTGTCACATCTCCTAATTCCTCATTAAATTAATCAAAACTTTGATTAAGTTAATCCCTCTCATTAAAATCCTCTAGAGAATGCAACTTGCACATGAAAACATATTTAATTCATTTATTAAATCTCTATTTTCCTTCACAAAGCATCAAAAGAGAATATTCCCTCATTTGAATTCAAAAAGCCAAGTGGGCTTGGTCCTTCCAACAAGGCATTCAATGCCTCTTACATGTCCTTGTGCATTGAGCCAAGTGACATTAACTCCACTCTTCTCTCTCCCCAACTTTCAAATTTGAATTTCAAATCTCCCCCTCTTTGGCACATTGACCAAAATGTGCTCATTCCTCAACCATTCACATCTTGACAAATGGCACTTGGCCATTGGATGTTGAATGATCCCACATTGCTTATTTCCACTATCTCTTCCATTTTGGAATCTATAAATGAGAGACTCTTCCTCTCATTCAAACATCCACAACTTGAGTAAATTTACTCTACTCAACTTTATCCTCAATGCAAGATCTTAGCTAGGTTATTGCAGGTTTTCTCAAGAACTCACATTGTTCTTCATCATCAAGTGGATCAATCATCAACAATCACACAAAAGAGTTGGGAAAGGGCCAATTGTAACACTTCATTGGCACCAACTCCCCCATGGGATCTCTAGTTTGCTCACTTAATTAGGATTTACATGCTTTTTCATATTTTATTCTTCATTTATTCCTATTTTAAGTTTTGTAAATGGATTTCATGGGGAATCCTTGTTTTACCTTGCATATGATCTAATATCATGTTTGTTTGCTTTGTTTATGTAGGTATCAAAATGGGGTTCACATTTTGGCACTAGAAGGAGGGAAAATCTCGAGTTCAAATCACGTTTTTTTTTTAAATTCCGCTATTTTTCCATTTTTTTGGCAAGTTACAGGTTCGTGGCGTTGTATTGCACCGCATTTGCAAGTGCGGTGCTATATTGTACAGCCTTAGTTCAAACTCCGCCGCACCCACTAACTCCGCCACACTTGTGCTCACTGATTCTGCAGAGCACCACACCTAGAGAACCGTGTGGTGCTATATAGCACCGCACCTATTCCAAAGAGCACCGCACTTGCAAACAACGCCGCTCCCAAAGGGTGCCACATATGATTTTTTGATTTTTGACCCAATTTTAAAATGACCGTATCTTGATCATTTTTTAGTCTTTTTCGAAGTTTTTTTTGTTTGAAATGGGGTAGAATTTCATAAGCTATCCAATGGTTAGGTGTTTCTCAACTTTGATAGAGTTAAAATTTTAAAACTTTCACCTAATGTCAAAACACCATGAAACTTGGTCTAAGTTTTAGGGTTTATATGCTTAATATTTTATCTAACCCTCGTATCTTCTTATTTCTTGATTTTATATAACATTTGAATCTTGTATTGTAGGTTTTAAAGGATCATGGAGCATGGAAATGAAAGAATAAAAAATTATCACATGATTGTAAAAAGTGTTTTTTAACACTTTGGGAGAAATTATAATCCCTTTCCAAAGATTTGTTTACTTTCATGCTCTTAGGACACTAAAATTTCTTTTGGGATTTAAAAAGAACAATACAAATGTTGCTTTCAAATTTTGCAAACAAAAGGCTTAAAAAGTACCTTAGAAAAATATACTAGATTTTGTTTAAAGGTTAATAAATTGAACAAGGCAAACTCACACTTCATTTGGTGCTTAAAAAGAAGTCATCATTGCTTTGAGGTTTAAAATGAACAAATGTTTTCCATGTTTTGCAATCTTTTTTACAAGTTAATATCATTCAAAATGTGTATGCGCTTCTTTCGCACTTCATTGCGATCTTGAGAATCAAAAACATTTTGGTGATATTAGGTTGTTAAAAAGACTGCCTCCACATTTCAATTTGGGCACTTAATAAATGAACAAAATATGCGAGTGTGAATAAACTTATTGCAAATGTTCTCCTTTTGTTTTTAAACAAAGGTTGATCGAACTACGAATATGTTTATTTGCTATTGTTTATCTTAGAGGGCCTGCCTTGTGGGAAAAAGTAATCACCCAAGGGAACGACTCAACTAGGAACACGCTAAAGCCAAGCGACTTCCACTTGGGATATAAGTGTGGATATTGGAACAAAGGCCAATATCACGAGGATTATTCCGACGAGATGGACAACAATGGACTCTCGCCAATGTTGGATAATCCCCCACAAATGGAATGCCCGAATTAGAACCCTTTGTCTAGAAAAAGGCCAAAACCTTATCTATCTTGTTGGTGCAAAAGGTCATGTCCTTTGAAGCTGCCCCACGTTATACATGCGATCTTGTTGTGGAAATGGAAAGTATGCTATGGGAGATTCATGGGTACTAATGCTTGGTTGACCTGAATAAGTGAGTGTCGTGGAGGGGAGCCAGTGTGGTCAAGCATTTATCCATTCGCACAAGATATGTGCAGCTAGATTTATCCAAGTGGGAACCCAACAAGATATTGCCTCATCAACTTAGGATCGTAAAAGTGCTTGGAAGAAATGCATTGCTTGGTCCTCAAAACATTTGCAAAATGAACATTCACAAGACCTTTAAATTTCAAACACCTTGTGGGAAACAAATACCTTTTGATGAATTTGGACACTCTTGCTTTCCCTAGGGATCATATTCCTAGAGGTTTCTAAGTGCACAAGTTCTATCATCATTTGTTTTCAACAAGGTTAAACATAAGGAACTTTTGCCCTATTTTCCTTGATTTCCACACAATGGACCTTGTGGGATGAGAACAAAAGTGGGACATTAGACACATAGTTTGAAAAGCATAATCAAGAAAGTGTGTGTGGTAAAAGGAATCGAACTTAAGCAAGATAAAAGACAAATTGAATCACACATGTGCTTGATCCGTTTTTAGTCATTTGGTTTTCATGCAAACATTAGTTTTTTGGCTTGAAATACTTTTAGGGAAAAACATGTTCTTCATTACCTTGGTCTTGTAAGTAGGTCCTCATAGGGTCATCTAGGATCAATTCAAACACTTCATCTCTCAAACATCAACCAAATCTCATCTCACCAACAACTTTTGGAACCTCGGAAACATCACTTATGCTAGCCTTTTGGAAAATCAAAATCACCTTGTTTGACTTAACACACCTAGTCAAATTATCAATCTTCTTGAACAAATTTGCCTCTAGGATAACACAACTTCCTGAGGTCTACTAGTTCATGATCACTTTGTTTGGCTTAACACACTTAGCCAATTCATTCTCTTATGCGAGTTTTCCCTAGGATAACACAACTTCCTAGGGTTTACAAGTTTACCATCATCTTGTTTGGCTTAACACACCTAGTCAAACTATCAATCAAAATCAAATCAAACCAACTCCTAAAGTCTAGCATTGATCCAAAGTTTCTAAAAGTTCAAAGCACCCATATCATTCACCCCTTTCATCCTCCATCTCATCATTGGTCCTAAACACCTTAGAGTTTCACTCTCATAACAAGATCACAACACAAGAGGGACATGGAATTTAAACTTGATTCATCCATTATGAGTAATCTGATTCAACCAAACTATCCAAGCCTTACAATGCCAATTGATTATCGAAACTCACATTTATACATGGCATCATTATCTCCTCCAAACTTCAACAATACGAATGTGAGTATGCCCAATCCAAAGTTTGCAACACCTTTCCCAATGGTAATTTTAAATCCAACTCGAAATTTGCAAATCTATCAACCAAATGCTCAATGCATGATTTTTCCAAACAACATTATCCCACCAAATCCATACATGCCAAATACAAGTTTGTTGAACATGAACATTTCAAATCCATACTTGGTGAATTTTGGGATAGATACGATTACAAATCAAACCAATGTTGTTCAAAATCCAAGCAATATGTTGACGACTCTAGATATTGATCTAAGTAAAGGTAACACCATGCAAAATCAAAGTTACCTAAATCAAGGCAATGTGATTCTCAACCACAAAAATGTTCAAATTCAACCTATAATGCCGAATCAAAACATCATACCAAATCATCCCATCTTGCCATTGGTATCACAACAACAAGTGGCAACCATCCAAGCAAACCCAACAATCAACACCATTCCCAATCTGCCACCACCAAAACACAACACGACCAATTCATTCTCCATCATGTTGCAAGCCGCTCAAGAAGCTTCCCACAAAAAGGCACTCCAAAAACAACAAGTTGTACAACTAGCTGCTCAGCAAGCACAAGTGGATCAAGTAGCCCAGCAAGCTCAAGCCCAGCACCAGGCTCAACATGAGCAAACACAATTCAAGGCATTATTGCAAGCAATCCATCAACAAGCAGGTCAACAGCAAGCCCATAACAAGCATTGTTGGCACAACAACAACACGACCAACAACAAGTGTTGTTGACTCAGCAGAAAACACATGCCTTACTCCCACAACAGAGCTTGCAAAAAATTCCCATCACAATCATTAAAAATGATGATCAAGATCCTTCGACCAATGATCATGTTGAAAATGTCTCTACATCACCTAATGAGTTAGAGGACATATCTCAAGAATTCACTCCAAAGCATGATGAACAACTTTCACCAAGGTCTAGCAATGATCCTTTCCAAAACATATGGACATATTTTGACCTCATAACATTTGAGAAACTTCCTATGCCTACTGAAGATATCCAATAAAGCAATCCATTCTTTGAAATTGACCCATGTCAAGAACCTGATCCAAAGCACGTCGAAAGCAATTATGAAATCATTCAAGATCAAGAATTTGCATCTCCAAGCTACTACAATGATATAATGGACACTCTCCTATCCATACAAGATGACCACATCCACATAGCACATACTCCTCCATCTACCCATGAGATGCTTTCTTTGGACAGACACGTAGATGATCTTCATTCAAAACAAGAGTCTCATACTCTTGAAATAATTACCAAGGAACAAGAGTCTCCTACTCTTAACATTTGTACACAAGACCAAGATGTAGAAATATCTTGTGAAAACATATCAAAAGCAAATCACGAAGAAGGCTTCTACATAAGTCATGAATTAGAAACATCATGTGAAAGCATATCAAAAATGAATCATGAGGAAGACTTTTGTGTGGACATTGAAGCATCAACACTTCTTGAAGAAGCACTACAATCTGATATCTCACAAGATCAAGCTAAAGATATCAATCAGGCATTCATCCCACTTATGGAGGATCATGTCACTTATAAAATTGGATCACTCACCTTTGTAAGGGAAAATCATATTATCAATAAAAGAGCTATGACCTTTGAAGGTCCACAACAGAGCACAGAAGGATTAGTACCTTGTTTCCAAGGTAAATCATATCCTATTGCAAATAAAAATTTTCAGTAGATGAATTATCAAGGCAGAGGATTAGGCCTACATGAACAGGGTATCCTAGAACCTGTGTAGATTATTGGCAATCCTAAGTGTCAAGGCTTTGGTTATTCAATAATCAATGGATTTCAACATATCAGTAATACTATCACCATACTGGGGGCAACTTCGTCTTGAGCAAACGTCAACATAGGGGACACAAAGAATCCTTATGACGAAACCAACGCCAATACTACAACCTACCACGTCATGAATCTTCATCCACCCATCACCCCATCCACAAATTGGGACCAATGTCAAAAGAAATACTTGAATCGAAGCATGAAGAATGTTATCAAAGAAAAATAAGCTAAGAATCATAAAGGACAAATCAAATACATATGGATACCAAAGAATACAAAGAAAGATTATCCCTATCAAACTCCATCAGTCAAAGAAACTATGGGGCAAAATCAAAAAGGGAAAAATATCCATCAAAGATGTCCACAAAGGAAAAAGCATGCTTCTCAAGCAACATACAAAGTATATCAAGCAGTTGATCCTAATTCTACGAACACTTCCGTATCCACCCATTATTGTTCATCTTTCCAAGTTTGGAGAGTCAAAGGTTCCAAACTATCGACCGATCCATCTGTTATTCCTAAACACACTCCATCCATGCCTCCACACATGATATCCAATTCTCACATTGACCATGTGATGGCAGCGACCCTTCGTCATAAGGATTCAGAAGGCACTCTATCACAATGTGCGCACAAAGATAGAGTTAACTCTAGTATCAACAAAACAGATCGGGGATCTCAAAAGTTGCTTTCAAGTGCACGTATCTTGGAAAAACAACTTCTTCAAGCAGGATACCGATGGCACGTTATGACAGAAGCATCTACATCAGCACCACCAGGTGGTTCAACATCAACTTAAAATCTCTCAGAAAATACAAAAAAATCAAAAAATATAAAAAATCCCAAAAAATCAGAAAAAGGATTGAAAAGAGTAAAGGAAAAAATCGTCCTCTAGTGAAAACCACTACGGTGGCACTTTGGACAAGTACCATGATGAAAATCTGGCAAACAGGCATCATGTGTAGAATCGAGCATCTATGTGCGTCAGTTCAGGAGAAAGCATCTTATCACATCCATAATAAAGCTAGCATCCCAGCCATATCATTCGTTCATCTGTGAACCATTTATCAATTCCATTTTCATATATTTGCATCCATCTTCCACCTTATCTTGATCTTGATGAAGGTTTAGTAAACGCTTTACACTTGTTTATGGTAAACATCTTGACATGGGTCATTTTCATTGATCCTATCCTACCCAACATTATCTGAACCTTGAACCACTATCCAAAGGTGCATCCACTTTTTGAAAACTTTATCTTTTCACAAGATAATCCTTTGCATCCTTTGCATGCTTCCCATATCCATCCATCCACACACGTATCCAAGCATCTACCTGTGGCATTCCATACATTGATAGACACTAGGGGTAGATATTTGCATCTTGCTTCAGGAATAAATCTTGATATATATCCTTCACACTTATGTGGCGATCCGAGCATTGGCGAACGTGAAATCAAATTGGTCAAAGAATTTGTGAACCAAAAAGGATCCAAATCACTAGCCCATGGCATGTTTTGACAGGACGATGTTCCTTATCAAGCTTTATCTTTTGTCGAACATCGATCCAAACAATCAATATCAATTGCATCTAATGTGTACTTCAATGTCACATCAAATCATCAAAGCCATTTTGTTCCAAATCAAGCTTCATCCTTGATCAATCGAATCCAATCAATCATCACCTTGTTTGACTTAACACACTTAGTCAAACTATCATCTTGTGCACAAGTTTACTCCAGGATAGCACAACTTCCTTGGGTTTACAAGTTCATTATCATCTTTGTTTGGCTTAACACACTTAGCCAAATTATCAAATCCATAATCACCTCGTTTAGCTTAACACACCTAGCCAAATTATCCTTTTTGTACGAGTTTACTCTGGGATAACACAACTTCCTGGAATTTACAAGTGCATTATCATCTTTGTTTGACTTAACACACTTAGTCAAACTATCAATCCATCAATCCGATTGATCAACCATTAAGCTTGGTTTTTAACAAAATATTGAAATAGAGCACTGATATCATCACATATTCGAATTGTCAAAATCATGCGAAAAAAACCCAAAAACATCAGAAAATTCATCAAAAATCCAAAAAACATCAAAATCATTCAAAATAAAAAATAGAGTCACCTTGTCGAACTATGTCGTCTTTGAGCTTGAACGTAGGAAAGGTTGATCTTTGATCATCCCCCAAGATAGTTAGGGTCAGTCCTTTAGGCGTTCATCGCATTGGCAATCTATTTGCCCATCTAGTCAACATCTTAAGTCAGTCCTTTAAGCAATAAAATGGCAATCCGTTTGTCCATCTTGTCATCAAGACAATCTTTCACCTTGTCGAACTACGTCGTCTCTGAGCTTGAACATAGGCAAGGTTGATCTTTGATCATCCCCCGAGATAGTTAGGGTCAGTCCTTAAGCGTCCGTCGCATTGACAATCTGTTTGCCCCTCTAGTCTGCATCTTAAGTTAGTCCTTTAAGCAATAAAATGGCAATCTGTTTGTCCATCTTATCAGTGAGTCAAGTCTATTATTAGTCGAACTATGTGGTCTCTGTGTATATAACGTAGGCAAGGCTAATCTATGGATCAGCTCCCGAGACCCCTAGGATAGGTCTTTAAGTTAGTCCATTTGTTATAAATCTTGAAAATCCAAAAACATTGAAAAATGTGAAAATACCAAAAATAGCCTCAAAATATCTAAAAAACCAAAAATGGTGCATCCATTTCATCTCGCTTTCACCCGTGATTGTCATCGCTCATAATAAAGTCAATCATCGCCTTCATCCTTTGGTGAGGCAATCGGAAGCAAGTCTAGCAAGTTCTAAAGTGAACACCTAATCGTCAAAAGTCTCAAAGCCTAAGTCAGTAAGCCAAAATGTTGGTCAACTCGGAGTATCAATAGCTTATCACCCAAATCAGTCTCACCAAAACCCTGATCACTACATGTCCTAGGATGAAACTTTCCTACGATGGACATAAGCATCAGGTACCCCACAGTAGTTTAGCCTTGACTAGCAGTATGAAGAACATTGGCTTGTTTGTTTACTTTATCTTGGTCTTTGTGACTTATCTTATTTTGCGCTCATTCCTAGGACCTCTCGATGATGCCTAAACAAAATAGGTTTAGAGAGAAAGGAATGGGGCAATGACCATTATCTTTTTTATCTGTTGTGCTTGTTGGATACTCTTGTAAAATAACTTGGCGAATACTTGCTTTGTTGGGTCCGTCCTAGCAAGGTTTATGTATGTCAAGTGTGAATAAGAGCACTCCTATCTGATTGTCAAATCAGAGTCCATCACACTAGGTACAATGCCATCCTGGTCCTTTATACCTTGATGCATCGTACCTATGTGTGTTATCAAACATAAAGCAATTGGCCCTTTGAAAATCCCAACTCCTGGTAAGCAATACATCATCATCATCGGTAATAATGTGAACTTGTGTGGATCCTCCTTCCATCCATCTTATTCTTCTTATTCTTCTATCTTTACTAACATTTCTATCTAAAATTAGTGTGTTGTATCAAAATATACACGAGGCTACCCATGGCCGATGACTGTCTGTACATCATCAGAATTGTCTACATCAAATAGTTATCTTGAGTCCTTTGATCAATAGAACCACTCCTCTCGCATTTTATTGCGATCTCGATTGGAAAATCATACATTTATGCTCGATCTCTCAAGGGGGCAGTATACCAGCGTAATCCTTCCACTGGGGCAATAGTGGGGCATCTAAAAAATCGAGAAATTTTGAACTTTGATCACAGCAGTTTATTCTTTGAATCAATGCAACAAGTACATTGCTTCAAAGAGGGGCAAAATGTAGACATGAAAAATATACATTCTCGATCCGACACACTTGATCTTGATTAATAATGGCATTTCCTCCTAAATCACACTCTCAGCATTTCATCGTAATTCTATCCCTCAATCTAATGAATAGTCATTTATCTGATTAAGTCTATCACCTCCTTTAATTAAATTAATCAATTTAATTTAATTAACCTTATCTTTCTGTTTAATTAAATAATTAATTTTATTTGATTAAATCCCTAAAGTCTTCTTATTAAATTAAATAAATTAAACCTTATTTGATTTAATCTAACATATTCCTCTTTGGTTAAATAAATCAAATCATATTATTTAATAAATAATTTCCTCTCAATTTGATTCAAATCAATTCATAAATCTTAGTCTAAATTGTCACATCTCCTAATTCCTCATTAGATTGATCAAAACTTTGATTAAGTTAATCCCTCTCATTAAAATCCTCTAGAGAATGCAACTTGCACATGAAAACAGATTTAATTCATTTATTAAATCTCTATTTTCCCTCACAAAGCATCAAAAGAGAATATTCCCTCATTTGAATTCAAAAAGCCAAGTGGGCTTGGTCCTTCCAACAAGGCATTCAATGCCTCTTACATGTCCTTGTGCATTGAATCAAGTGACATTAACTCCACTCTTCTCTCTCCCCAACTTTCAAATTTGAATTTCAAATCTCCCCCTCTTTGGCACATTGACCAAAATGTGCTCATTCCTCAACCATTCACATCTTAACAAATGGCATTTGGCCATTGGATGTTGAATGATCCCAAATTGTTTATTTCCACTATCTCTTCCATTTTGGAATCTATAAATGAGAGACTCTTCCTCTCATTCAAACATCCACAACTTGAGTAAACTTACTCTACTCAACTTTATCCTCAATGCAAGATCTTAGCTAGGTTATTGCAGGTTTTCTCAAGAACTCACATTGTTCTTCATCATCAAGTGGATCAATCATCAACAATCACACAAAGGAGTTGGGAAAGGGCCAATTGCAACACTTCATTGGCACCAACTCCCCCATGGGATCTCTAGTTTGCTCACTTAATTAGGATTTACATGCTTTTTCGTATTTTATTCTTCATTTTTTCTTATTTTAAATTTTGTAAATGGATTTCATGGGGAATCCTTGTTTTACTTTGCATATGATCTAATATCATGTTTGTTTGCTTTGTTTATGCAGGTATCAAATTGGGGTTCACAAGTGCTAATGAACAAGAAAATCAAGTAAGTATTATCAACAATATTAAATAGAAAGAGTTGAGCGTAATAAAAGACAAGTAACATAAACATAATTAAAAAGAAGTGGGGTTAAGAGAGAGCGTGCCTTAATCCTAAGATTTTGAATTGTGTTTTTTGTAAATATTAATTATGTATCCAAAAAAGGTCCTCAAAATTATATAAATCTCTATAGGTAATTGAATTTTATGCTTTGAAACTCAAGACAAAACTGTACTAGTGGTAAATGATTTCAAAATTTATAATCTTGTCTAAAAATCTACTTTATTTGATTTCTTGAAACGTATGATTTTTTATCCACCTTATAAGACATTTGACATGATCATGCAACATTGAAAAATTCCTTAGGGAGATTTTTATATGAGGATGTGAAAGTGTATTAACTTCACCTTAAACCCCACTCAAGCCTCAAAGACAAGTCTGACACATCATGCCTATATGAAGTCAAGTGGAATATCTATTTTTGGGTGATCATATAGACCTATAACCTACCATGACTTGATTTTTTTTAGTCATATAATGCATAATTTGAAATTTTAATTAACTAAAAATATAATAATATAATATCCACAAAAAATATGAGTGGTAGAAATACACACCCTCAAAGTCTACATAGGATGACATTCAAACCAAAGTTTAAAGTTTAACAAAGGGCCACACCTAAACATAAAATAAATCTATGTAGCTAATGCAACATTGATAAGAGGGGGGTCCTTATAATTAGGCTTTCCCCAAACATCACTAGGGATATGATTATCATCAATTGGCTCCTAGTCAATGAGAGCACCCCCTGCCTTAAGAGTGTCATCTAAAGGTTGATGAACATTACTTAGAGAAATTGATATCTATATGAAAATAAAATTATTAGATTTTTTCCAACCAAGAGCACCACACCCATGAGAAGAGGAAAATATGGTTGTGAGGTTTGAGACCAACTGCATGCAATATTATCCTATTTCTCAAGGATTGAGAGCCACAAGATTGGGATCCACAATCTCTTCTAGTAAATTGGTTACAACCTTATTGATGCCTTCGATGAGGAGAAGAGGGGAGAAGTGGTAATTTATCAATAGTGCATGGAGCATTACCCCATTAATCCAAAAGCTCTTGTAAGTGCACCACTTTAAGTGAAACTTTATTGGCTTGTACTTGAATCTAAATGTTACACCCCAATTGTGTAATTAATATTTACCATTACTATGTAGAGTAAAATGTGAATTCAATGGATGAATAAATTGTGCATGCTCTTTGTTATCACTTCCTTATGAATGAATGCCATCTCATTTAATATTATATGAAGGAATGCATTTATGTGATTGGATGAATATTGTATTAATATTCTAACTTTGGAGATGTATTATGTATATTGCGTATTTGTGAACAACTAACTAATGTGTGCAAGTGTTAGTGATTTCAGGTATATGTTCAATTCCTCCAAGCGAAGGGGAAGTATCACTCAGGAGAAAGTCTTGGTTGGGTAAATAGTAACTTAACCTATTTGAGCTTACACACACCACAATAGAATAATTGAGTTGAGTTATTAAGTGGAAGTTGGTAAGTCATCCCTAGTCAACATGTTTGCATTACAAGAGTCTTATTTAATTTTGACTACATTATTGGGTGATGTTTATTTGTTTGAGCTTGAGAGTTCTTTCCTTGTTACTATGCTTGTATTGATATGTGGAACATACGAGGAATGTGTATGTGTATACACATGCATGCCGATGATAGACTATACACACAAAGGAACGTGTATATGAGGGTACATAGGTAGACATATCTATGCACACTCATGCACGAGTTGCTTATACGCATGGAATTATTTGATAGATCTCACGACATGTGTATGTATATGTATAAATATATCACTCGTAGGCTCTAATCAATACCATAGTAATTGTATGTGATTTTGGTGTATGAATCGTATGTGTATATATATATAATGTATATACATATATCCATATGTATAGGTGTATCCATATACATGTATGATGGAAAATGGACATGCCCATACAAATGTATCGATTCATGTAAACATGTATATACATGTACATAGATGCATACATACATATATATATATATATATGTATACACAATCGATATATTAATATAACAATGTGATTGCTATCTTGATGTAAGTATATAAATAAGTATATGTTATATATATGATTTTAAATGATATTTTCTTTGAGATCGTTTATCTAAAGAAATGATTATCATCCGATTTAAATGCTATATATATGGCTTTGAAGTCGATTATCTTTAACAACTTAAAGAACGATTTATTAAACTAAACCAAGGATGAACTATGAGATAGTAATGAGTATATTCTTTAGCCACATTTTACTCTTGCTGTCTGCACAAGGAGAGTTTATAATCTGCTAACATTGAGCAGTCATTAAGTCAATGAAGTGATAAAAGAATAATTCGACACCTCCTTTGTGGAAGTCATGGACTTAGTAAACTCTAATTACTCTATTTTTATGTATTGACCGACATCTGTTAAAGCGTGTAAATCTATTAATGACTTTGTCAATCGATTTAATATATGGATCAACTCATACTATGACTTAGTCGATAGAGGCTTGGCGTTGTAAATTTGATGTTGACTATTTCAAATGTAAACAAAATCGGGCCAAATCTGTATGTGATTATGAAGCTTTGGTGCCACCTTTGAATCCTTATTCCCGTAGATATCCATTTTGAGATGCAAACCAAATTCTATCATGTGGGATTTGAATTGGTCTCTAATTGTTGTCATTTAACTAAGTTGACTTGTAGTCGTTTAAGCTGAGTATGTGCTTATATGTTTGCCACCTTTTGAGCAAAGATAGATGTGTTATTGTGCATTTTTGCTACTGTCAAAACCATGCCTAAAATGTAGGTAGAGTAGTTTCCAGATTGTTGTATAAATAGAGGAGCAAGTTCATTTGTTTGGACATATTCTTTTATGCAATATTTCCTGATCAAGTTTTTGCATTTTACTTACATTTTAGTCTGCAATATTTTTTCAAGAACAATGAGTGTGAGCCTTGAGTTTAGAGTGAGTTTATTATTATTGTGAGAGGAGTATTTTCCAACTTGTGAGTTTAGTGGTTATTGAGTCTTTGCCGAAGGATAGATACTAGGCTAGCTGTTGATTTGGAAGTTTTGTGACTGTAGCTAGTTAATTGGAAAGCTTATCACAAGAACGAGAATATTATTCCCTTGTTTGTATTAGTGTTGAATTATTTTCTTCTTGAATGTTTAAACCAGTCTTTATAGTTACTTGCATATAGGGAAAAGTAATGTTTGCTTTGAAAGAAAAGAGGAAACTATTTACTCTATTTGTGTAATTTTTGTAATTACTCCATGATAGGAGAGACTATTTGTCATTGGTATTGTTATTATACTAGATGTGATTAAACATGGGTAAGAAATATTGTTTGTCATAGGTATTGCTATTATACTAGATATGATCAAACATAGACAAGCTTAAGGAACACTCATAGCTAGATATTTAATTATGTTAGATGGCTAGTAGGTTACTCATAAGAATGTTGTCCAGTGAAGGGAGGGAACTAGTACTTCACTTTATGGGTTGTGTTTCCTTAGGTTGTTAAAGAGATAGGTTATCTTGGGGAGTAGCTTGCCCGGGGAGAGGGATTGCCTAAGCATAGATATAATGAACTTAAGTCAAAATGAGTTTGAAATAGTGTAAGTGAATGGTAGACCTTCACTCAAAGTACTGAGTGAGAATACTTTGGCCAAAGTAGTGTGATGGCCCTAGGCTCCACTGCCAGTTCACTGTGTCCATTTGAATGCATGAAGGCTACCCAATGTAGGTTATAAATCCTAGTCATGTAGGGCACAACACTAAGCTCATAGTGGTATGGTATATGAGGTTACCCAACCAATACCTTTATCGAAGGGTAGGGCCATCTATCATTGATAGATGTGCAGAGGATCGCATATCAGTCTGTGGTTGGTGAAAAATCACTTGAGTGATGCTTCTCCTCCTCAACAGGAGACAAAAGACCAAGGTTTTGAAAGGTGGATTCTTGGACCATCTATATCTTATGCTATGAAGCTTGAAGGAGGTGTGTATTTAGTTTTGTACTTTTTGAAATATTGTAATGGAATGGAAATCCTAATTGTATATTGTATAACATCTTTGTTCATATATTCTCAATAAAGAATGGAATTTTTTTATTGCAATGGCTTATTACATAGTTTATTTTACTCGCAGAGTGAAAACTTAGGAAATTTACTTCATTGAATGTTTGGTGTATTACACTACATGAGTACATTAGAGTAAATCATTGCTTTAATATATAAAGAAAATAAACATCATTCAAACATCTTGAAAAAGAGTTGTAATTCTATCTTTCCAAATACCGTAGAGAATTTCCACCTTAAAATCTTGCCAAATTTGGGTAGACTTGAAAGGGAGATACGGAAAATCCTATAAAAAATATATTCCATGGAAATGATCAAGTATAAAAGGCATAAAGAAGCCATGAATTTAATTTCAAGATTCCTAAGCTCAGCTATAAAACTAAAAGGGATGCTTGAGAGTGTCGATTTTTTCACAAAATGAATAATAGGGGTTGACAACTCCCAAATGAGTTAAAAAAGAACCATGTGGAAGGCCTTGATAAATAATGCATCAAGAAAAATTAACCAATGTAGGTTTGAGAATAGTTGACCAACTAGACTAGAATCAATAATGCCAAGTCCTAAGAGAAGAATAAAACTACCAACAATGGTTCAACTAATCAACCATTAGAAAAATGAGGAGGAAGCGACAAATATCCTTTATAAGGATTGTAATTGTGAAACAATGTGTTAGGATACCATTTCCAATCCTTCCACCAAGGCTTGAATGATTTAACCCTAATTTTA
Source organism: Sequoiadendron giganteum (assembly GCA_007115665.2). Classification (NCBI taxonomy): domain Eukaryota; kingdom Viridiplantae; phylum Streptophyta; class Pinopsida; order Cupressales; family Cupressaceae; genus Sequoiadendron; species Sequoiadendron giganteum. The sequence continues at coordinate 424,417,115 of CM021104.1, forward strand.
TGAATCATCTAGGGAGGAATAACATCAATAATAGTCTAAAAATTCTCCTGGTCTTGATTAGATGATTTGAATTTCATTTGAATTTCTAGCCAAGAAAGAGAATTCTTGGTAGAAAGAGAATTCTTGGTAGCTCTATTAATGATATTTGGTAGAATTATAATACCTTGTTTATAAATACAAAGGCGTAGATCCATGGCACCTTAGCCAAATGGAAACCTTTACAAGATAGAATGAGAGACCACCAAATAGACTATTGCTTTCAATTGGAAGACTAATGTGAAAATCATTTCTCACTAATAGAAGCTAAGAATTAATAACCTCCCAATTTTTCTAAATGGTCTTAATTAAAAAAATTCCTTTAATCTAAATTGGTTCTCTCATGATGAAGAGAGTAAAAAGATCTAGGCCTTTCTAAGCTAGGCACCTAAAAAGCACACTTGAATCAATACAATGCTTGATAAGAATTTTCTAGGACTTATTTCTCTTAAGGGTTGTAAGAATAAATTTAACACACAAGGAAATGAAATTTAAATATATTGAAAGCAATCTTGAGCCACTAACATTATGGGAAATACAAAATAATCCTAAGCAACATGGTGAAACCTTGGATGCCCATCATTGGAGGTCTAGATAAAGACTTTAAGAAAAATTTCAACCTTCAAATAAGAGGCTTTCAAAGGCACACAACAAGAGGAATAATAAACATGTATTGGAGCTAAAAATTAGAGTAAATCTAGAATTTACCAGCCAAAGAAAGAGGCTTGGTAATCTAATAGTTGACTTTTTTCTTAATCTTGCTAACAACTTGCTAGAGGGTAATGAGAGAAGCTTGAAAATAAAGCGAATGCCCAATAATAAAAATAATTACCCATAATCAATCTATTTCCACGTAAAATTATCTAATCAAATTGGCTTAGGAAGAAATCTTTACCTATAAAATTGGGTCTTTTTCCTTTGGATACTCAAACTAGAGGCTTGACATATAGTATTAAGGTGATGGAGAATTTTTTTACATTGTTTTCATCCTTAATAAGGGTGAGGAAGGATTTATTGAGAAAATGACCATTGACCAACTGGTTGGGAAAAATAAGAAGAGAAATGTCCTTGAACAAGGTTTGAGATATTGCATGGGGGGATAAATAACCAAATCCTTTTACTAAAGCACATAGATAGTTGGGGCAAAAACCTTGACAAATGGACTAAAAAAGATAAGATGGTTTGGATTATTCATTATTAATGGTAATATAAGATAAGACATCAACAAAAAAATCTAAAAATATTGGATTAAATGAGGTCCAAATCTAAGTTCCTAAAGCATGGCCATAATAAAAGGCCATTCAATACAATCATAAGCCTCAGAAAAAATAATTTAAAAAAAATGATCGATTTTCGAGAACATTGGGCCTATTCCATTCCTTCCCAAATAAAAATAATATAATGAAACTAGTTTATTTGGGGTGGACCATATAGGGAAGAAGAGGCCTACACTTAAGAGCTAATGCCTTGGCAATAATTTTGTATTAGACATTCAACAAAGTGATAGTTTGTGATTACAATTTTCTTTAGGGTCACTAGTTTTAAGTGTGATTTTGATATTCAATTAAATTACTAAATTTCCTTAAGAATTTATATGGAAATCATTTAGATATACATTTTCAAGATATTCATCCATAGTATCTTAATAAGCTCTATAAAATTCATAGGGAAATCCATCCAAACTAGGAGCCTTATCATTATACATTAAAAAAATAGCCTCTTGCAAATCTTATCTGGTGAGAAGATTTTCACAAAGAATATTCTAGGAATTGGAAATATAATAAGGAACCACATTTAGGAACTATTCCAAAGCAACTAAACAAGTTAGAGTATACTCTTGAGCAACAAAAAATTTCTCATAGTGTCAAACAAAATCCTGTAAAATGTTAAGAAGCTCATTACAAAATTGTTACCCTTCCTTAATTTTATTAATGGTTTGAGATGTATGGCAAGCATTTAGAGATTGAAGGAATTAGTTTGAGAACTTTTCTTCTGCCTTGAGCTAGTGAAATTGATCTTTGATTTGGGTTCCACACAAAATACGAGCATTTGCAACCTACTTCTGGTGGTGGAGTTAAGCCACTTGAAGTTGAGTGGCCAAATCAACCACTTAGAAAAGCTTTGAGGTGGTGGCCTCATATGAACAATGATATAAATAGGTTAACTGACACCTATAAATGCAAAAGAAATGAGAAGTATGGGTGATGATATTATTCCACTAGGTTATCCATCCAATCTCATGCATGGGGTGCAATTCAAATTTCCAAACATGTTGAATATGACATCCAGTGTGGCCTTGTGACTGAGAACTAATATGTTTATTAAAACAAAGCCTTCATAGCCAAGCAGGTTTGGTAAATTTCTACTCAATATGAATTTGTATTGGAAAGTGGTTCGAAAGGATAATGTTTGACAAAGGCTCCCATGAAAAAGAGTAATAATTGGAAAAGGAAAACTATATATTGAGATAACAACATGGATCAATCTAAGCACTTGATTACATTATTAGGCCTAACTATAAGATTAATCCAAGCGTACTACAAGATACGATCTTGGTAGTGACTAAGATTGGGATAAAAAAGTCTAAATTTATTATGTATAAAGAATCAATACTCCCTTTTACCAATTTTCCATCACATAAGGAAGGCCCCACATTTGTCACAAGGCATTTCAATCATATTATAATCCCCACACATAACCTAAGTAGCAGTAGGCATTCAATTAGCAATTCATCTCCAAAGGGTGGATATCTAAATAAAATTTGAAAAATAAACATAAATAAAACTAAAGAAATGATTGTAATGTTAAAAAGAGCTCACAATACTATACTTGGTTGTTGGCATCACATCCCTAGTCAACTAAGTATTAATACCACATAGGTGAGAGAAAGGCGATAACACCATACTACCCTATTTCATGGTTTACATAAAAATGACTAGAAGGCCAAGTGACACAACAAGCTACATAAAGCAAAAATCTAGAAAATCTTACCTCTTGTAAAAAATTAATGCCTAGACCTAAAAATTATAGTCGAATGTCTCAAATAGAATAATTCTAGGGGAGGTCTATCAAACCTTAAACATTTCATGAGATAATTTATAAAGAAGAATCAAGAGTTATCTCCTCATTATCCAACTCACCAAGAGCTGAATAACTATTATATAGAAGATATTTAACTAAATTAAATTTCTATTCAAAAGTTAAGTTGGACAAGTCATCACTTCTCTTGCACATACTCTTCCTCTTCCAAATACCTCAATAGCTACAAGACCTCCTCTAAACGACTAGAGGAGGGTAGAGGAGGGGAAGCATGTTTATAGTGTTGGCTAGTGGTCAAGACAACAATGATGCCACTAATGGAGCTCTTACAAATTTTTCCTCATCAAAATTCTCCTTGAGAGAGGAGAGATCATGATGTCTCAAATCTAGATGTTTTGAAACATTTTCAAAGATTGACCCCTAGAGCTTGATGAGGGCTTGAGGGAAAGACCATTATTACAAGAGTTTTTGGATTTATGACTAACCATTATACCTTCCTCTTTTTTATAGGAGGCGATAACCTAGAGGTAAGTTGTGTGAAATTTTTAGGTTTAGGAGAAGCCAAAGGGAATTTCTAAATATTATGTTTGAAATATTGGTAATGGTAACAAGTATATGATAAAATAAGGTAAAGAACGTGTTGAATGTATCTCATTTGTCTAATTTAGATATCCATAGTCTCCTTCAAATATTTGGAGAGGTCTACTTCAACATAAAACCATCACTAAGGACACATTAAATATAATTATTTAGGTTCAACACAAACCACAAAGCTTAAATAGGAAGCTATTTGGCTAAAAAATTCCAACATGGCAAGGGTGACACATGTAGCTCAACCTAGATAGGGATCTACAAAGTCTTTTCATTAGAGATGACAAAAGCTCGAGTTCAAGGTTTGAAAACCAAAAAAGAAGAATGGATAAGCCAAGGACCATGTTGACGAACAACCTCAACATGTTTACCTTCAGTGAAACCAAAAAAAAAAAGCCTTTAGTAATTTTTTGTACAATTTCAAGGTGAATCCTATGCAAGACCCAAAGCCTTGTTGACCTAGTTTTCTGAGCATGCTTTTAGGGGGCCCCCTTTCCCCAAATACCCTATCAAGTTAAAATTTTCTAGCCATCAACATGCATTATCAAATTTAGGAATGGAAATAACAAGATACAAAGGAGTTTTAGGGGACATACTTCACGAAACACTTTGGGAAAAAACTTCTTGGGTCACTTGAGTGAGGGTGCCATCGTTAATTACCATCGAATCTTAGCTCTAGCAGTAGCAATTGTAGAGTAATGAAATAATGAGACTATTTAAAAGGGGTGATAAATGCTCATAGGCTTGGCAACCTAAGGAGTGCCAAAATAAATGTACAAAAAGCTAAAGACTCCTACTTCAAAAAGTAGTATGACATGGACATTGACAAAGCTAAAAATTCCGAACAAAGCATTTACCTTGAATACTTGACTATAAGACAATCTCTTTCATATGATGCACAATTAATTTCACGCTCTTTCAGTCTTTTTCATATCATGTCATATGGAATTAGGGTCCTAAGGCTTGTCTTATATAAAGATCTATACCCCACTTCAAATGGTTTTGACATACAAACCAATGCTATAATAGTCAATCTTTTTGAAATGTCAACCTTGAAGTAGGAAATTGAATTTGAAAATAGGGAACAAAATCACACTAATAAAGTTGCAACACGTTAGTATATTTTTATAAAGCGAAAAAGTGCATACTTAGTACTTTTCCATTCTAATTTTAGATTCACTTTAGTGACGTCAATAGATATGAGGATTCAATACTTCATTTGATATGGTTTAATACAAAATTTGACAAAAACTTGAAACCATCCCTCTAATCGATCACTCTTAACCTTTATCTATTCATTGATACTACCATTTCACACTTTAACCATATGATAAATAAAAATTAAAATAATCAATTCAATATTTTTTAGATTTTTTTATGAATTTTTATACCAAATCAACCTAAATTAAATACTAAATTGACATATGCATGACATCGTTAATATGAATCCATAATTAGTGTGGAAAAAAAATGCACTTTTCTACCTTACAAAAATATTCTAAACTGCTGCGGGTTCCTTTACTATGATTATTGGGAACGTATTTTATCTTGTACCGAGTAGGTAGCGGGAAGAGAGTTATAGCATTGGAAATCTAAAGTTTCTTACGGCTAAAAGAGAAGAGGAGGAAGACAGTACGGACCTTATTTCAGTGCAGCCTGCCGTGCAGAGTGACAGATGAAGAGTGGGTATTATCAAATTTGCTGTTGAAGTTGTGTCTCCTATTTTAGCCTAGAGATGGCTTCAGAATTGTGTTAGTCGACCAACATTTTCTTTCATCGAGTCCAGCCTGGTAGAGGTACAGGCAGTGGCTCTTCAAAACATATTTTTTGCGGCTTCATCTTTTGCCTCCCTTTCTTTTACCGGCTTTACATCCATTTTAATGTTGTTCCCTCCGTGTGAATCAGGGATTCGATGTGGGCGTCTGCTGGCTGTCGAGTGTATGGTGAGCCGAGGGTAAGACATTTGTATGTTCAACTTTACTTTTCTCAGCCCTTGTTTCTGGTTTATGTGTTTTTCTGGAGCCGTCACTTCACGTTCATAATGGACACTAAAACGAAATCTTTAGGAAGTATTTATGGTATCCAAATTTAGCAAGGGGATGTCTGTTTGAAGAATAATGATAGACACGTTATGCTGTAACATCGGATTTGTTTTCTCATAAATGCTGTACATCTCGGAAGCATAAGTTTCACTTCAAACCAGCAAAAAGCCCACATATTTTACGGCATTTATTTCTCAATTTTCACGTGTAAACAACAGAGTTTAACCAAATATCTCCCTACACACCTTATTGATGAAGCAAACTTCATAGTTTACAAATGCAATAAGTTTTACCCCTTTGCCATTGTCAGGGAGTTGGTATTCACTATGTATACCGTTTCTGCTTTACTGTATATGTATATCCGTTTGGAAGCATACTGATCTGATATCCAAGTTCTAGCGATAGTTTGGCCTGTGATGTAAAATAAATAAATTACATGAACAAAAACACATTTCTTTCTTCTGGCTATTGATTTGATTTCAGATTGCATCATCCAGAGAAGAATGTTTCTCAGAGAAGAAGGCTATCCTTGCAAATCTGAATGCGTGATGATTGAGACTTCATAATTGCACAGGCACCCATATGAACATGTTTCCAATGTTCTAGAATCTAGATCATAGGATATATATTCGATCAGCTGTAATTGATCCGGACTTATGTGGCAAACAAATTATGTTCATTTTGCAGACCATTTATGTGTTTTGCATATTTGGTTATCTCGTTTCCTCAACATATGCAAATTTCTTTATTCCTTATATATATCTATGCCATTTTCAGTATTGACAGATGATATTTCTTCATGGTTCACTCATTTATTCGATATCCATTCAAAGTTCAGCCACCATCCCAAATCTTTAGATGTACATTTCCTAGCTATGCTGTTGATTCTTATAGGGGGAAAAATCTTGGGATACAATAGAGACATATGAGAGTGGCTACATGATATTTTTTGACAATAGTGAGTTGGCTGCCTGGAGCAACAAGTAGGCTGGCTTATGTTCATTTGATTTCTCTGAGGCATTTATAAGTCAGAATTGTTTTCATTAAAATCAATAATTGGCATTATACCACCTTCTTTTCTCATTTCCTGCTCAGAGAGAAGATAATATATTATATGTGAACTTTAGGGAGTGAACTAGTTTGGATATGATGTAGACAACACTGAAAACTGTAACAGGGAAAATTGTTTTAAACATTTAACTTTAATATAATTTTTATGAGAAAATTTAAATCTTTCCAGTAAAAATGTGAATAGATACCATATACTGAAAAAGAAAGCTGTGAGAGAAAAAGTACAGAACCCCTTTTCCAATCTGCTCTAAACCTGAAGTAATCTGAAAATCTATCCAATCCTTTAGCAACCCCAATAGAAAAAGTCTAGTGCAAAGCCACGGCATGAAATTGGTAACCACACTACAGAAGTTTAAAAAAGAGTTGCAAGCAAACCAAGATGTTGATGGCAAAAACTAAACACTGCTACTAGGGAAGCATAGAAACATAGAAACTCGGAAAAAACTATTCTATAACATCATTTTCAGAAGGAGCATTCCATTCTAAATATTCTGCTCTATTCTAAAATCGAGCATTTTTCTGCTGTTCCACACCTGGAGAGGTTTGTACTCTGTTTACCAATTTATCGATCTCACCAAAAGAGAATTAAAAATCGTCATAAACAGGGGATTTGCTTCTTTTGCCCCAAAATTCTCAATTGGAAAACAAGAAGGAAACTAATTACTTGTAAACAGATTCTCTGTTGCCTGTGAAGGAGCCCTAGCATAGTGTGCCTGCTAAATTGCTCCAAAATCCTTCAGAGCAGGTCGGCCATGTCAGCCCACATCGTTGCACCATTTCTCCTCCTGTTAGAACATTTTATATCTTCCTAGTTCAGTTCATTGGGTTTCCTATGTCCTTCCACTTCAGCAAATACAGTTTGTACACCACTTGTAGCACTGCTTGTGGTGTCCACCACTTGTTTAATATGCTTCCTCTTTTTCTTTGAAAAGCTTCTAGCCCATTCTTCAACCACTTTGTGAACTTGAACAAATTCTGTACCTCCCAAAAAAGTTATAGCCTAGTGTCTGTTTTGTAATAAAAATAACCAGTGTCAATCTTCAAGAGAATCTACCAAAATTGGTTTCTCATCTTCAGTGTTGTACAAGGTCCAATCTTCTTTGGCTTCAGTTTATGGTAAGTACTTATATAATATGTCTTTATGCAACTGGATGATGATGTGTTCACCTTCTTGGAACACCTTTTATCTCTGATGCTAATTTTCTCTTGTTTATATTGTTCATTCATTTATTTAATTTTTTCTCCTAACTTGCTGTTCTACATCATGCATATGCTTCATAAAATTCTTTTGTTAAACTTGTGTCCCTTTAGTAAGTGTTGGCGCACAGAGTTGTAGGTCCCAAATCCCTAAAGCCAAGCAGTTCTTTGAGTGCCAGGGGTGTCCAACCCAGAAAAACAGACCTCTAACTTATGATCTGGTAGGACAACTTTGGACCGATTTGCTACGGTTGGTAAGACCTTTGACTTCGGGTTCAACTAGACCCAAGGGGGCTTCCCTAGAGGTATTCTGAATAGGATTAAACACAACTAGAGATGGACAAGTGGATAATCTAATGCAATACTACTTGGTTTACGCTTGGCCCCAAAAGTTGTCACTAGGCCAAGGACTAACCTATTGTCGTAATCTCTTTTAAGCTGATAAGAACATCACTGCATAACGATAGGGTGTGGATATACACAACATGATTCTTGAAAGGTAAGAATAGCTACGGAGTGCTGAAGATGTTTTCTCTGCTTGAAGTGTTGAACCATTAGGTGCATACGAACTGCTTCATTCTCCTAATCTTTTGGTGAAAGATGTGTTCATTTAAAGTGCATGGCAGATCATTGCTTGCATGACTAATGCCTATTCATTGGGTTACAGAGTCCAAGTACACCATGAGGAACAACAAATCAAAATCACAAAGGAACATTAGCTATGCATGCACATCCCACAAATGGCGATATCAAACAATTGAACATTCTTAGTTATCCATGTCAGTCTGCAAAAAATCATATGTAATAAGGAAATGACCATTACAAAGCTTGTAATGAATTAGAATGTTTCACATTCATCAAATACCTATTACACTCATATCAATGAATTAACAAGAGGATACCCTAAGATAGAACTTCTCGAAAAATCCACAAATGGAATTGTAGACATTTAGCTTAAAGAATCACTTACAATATTAATCTCCTCAAGACTTACAAACATCTGCTACTCAAATGATGATTGGATTTGTAGGGTTTGAAATTCTTGAAGCTCCTTTGAGTTGCAATCACATCGAAGGGAAAAATGGTCAACTCTCTTTTTGGAAAACAAAATGGCATATATGGCGCTTTGCTGATTGATGTGTTGCTTTGAGAATTGAGGAGGAATTGGTGGCCAATGGATGAGGTGTGCAAGGCGAGCTTAGATCCCACGAAATCCACTGAAATGGTGGCTTGAAGCTTGCATGGAAGCCATCTTGCATCAAAAACATAACCTTCACATGATTGGCAGTATGATGTCTCTCATCCTCTATTGCTTGAAGTACATTTGACTCCACACCCTTAAGAGGACAACTGTTTCTAGGTGGGAAAATCCCCTTAGAGTAGTTGTGGCATCAAATTTTGTCATTAATGGCAACCTAGGTCATGCATAGAGGTAGATGGAAATTAATAGTGCAAAATGTGGGAGTTTGGGGGTCAAGGATACCTCATAACCAATACCATTGTTGAGGAGTTGGGGAATGAGAGGAAGCTATCCCTCATGCTTAAAGAAAATAAGTAAGGTTATCTTTGCATCTTTCAACTCCAAAAGGATATGTGAAAGAAGTCATTGGGAGTCGATGATCAAAGACACTAAGGAATCCATTCCTCAAGGCATGCAAATAAAGATGAGTCCAAACCAATGATCTTGATGGGATACATAGTGAAAATTGTTAGGGATTAGGGTTTGGGGATACTTCATACCTCGTACCGCAATAGAAGTTCTCTTGCATTTTTGACTTGGCAAAAGTGTATAGAGGGAAACATTGGAAGTTGGGGATTGGGGATACCAAGGAAAAGGTTCTCAAGTAGGGGATGATTGAAAACTTTGACTTTGAAGGGTAACTTAGTGTAAGGGATCAAGGAGTTGGGGTTTGGATGACAAGCATGTCAGAAATAGGATGTTTTATAACACCGACAAGGGCAAGGGAAAGTAGAGGTTGGAGGAGAGGGATGTCAAGAAGGAAAACTTTGAAATCCCTACAAGAAATGGGAATGCAGGTAGGGAATGGGTGAATGGTATGCTCGGATGGGGAAGTTCGATATCTTGACAGGGACAAAGGAAAAAAGTGGAGTTAGGAGGAAAGGTATACTAGGAAGGGAAACTCGAAAACTTCAACACATAGCATAGTCCCTAGGAATTTGAACACAAAACCTCCACACTTAGAATTTTCGGGATCTTTGCAACTTCTAACAAGTGAGTAGACACATGGGGGATAGGGAAGAGAAACACTTAGTCCAACTTTTATAAAATGGGACCCAATTGAAGGTCTCTAAGATTGGTTATCTGTGATGGATAAATTGAGACCTAAGCATAAAGGGGGAAGGATTCAAGCAAATTGGACATAGTGAAATTGGGCACCAACAGTAAGGTCAATTATTCACTATTCTTTTGAAGATTTCCTCCATGACAATTTGGAGTGGAGACTTACGTATAGATTTTTTATTGTTGGAATTAAAAGCAAACTCAGCCTGTGCTAAAACCAAGCCCCATTGTCTTGGATTATCACCGACTAAACTATGCAGAAATTTGCACAAAATCCTATTTTTAACCTCTTTTTCCTTATCTGTTTGTGAATTAGGGGATGAACTATATTGTATCTTTCAAGTTTCTTGCATGTTCTTGTGCAAAAGTGACTAAGAAACTTGTATCATTTTGTTTTTTTTAAGGTCTACCATGCAAGTATACTTATTTTGAAAACCAATAAGTAATCTTACTTGTATCATTGATTCATTAGTATTCTTATGTTGACTGAAGTGGCCCATTGGGAGTATCGATCCACAACTAAAATGGCATCATTATCTTTTTGAGTGGGAGCAATTCTGAGACAAAATTCATCGATGTCAATCCAAGGACTTTCTGGTGCTGCTAGGGGTTTATGAGCAATTTGACTAACTTTTTGCATGTAGAAACAAATTGGAACATGCATTGTGGTGAGAATACTCTGGTTTATGTTTTCACATCTTTCATCTCTTTGGTATTCACATCAGCTAGAGGTGCTTTTTAGGTTCCCTTGTCTTGTCATTCTTACCAACATACATGTTTCAGGCATTTACTTTTCTACACAGGCTTCAGGAAAAAGCTACAATTGGATAACCAAATGGATCTCCCTAGCAGGTAAAGTCCAACTTATAAGATCTGCTATATGATTTGTGGCCAATTCATGGCCCATCTCTCCTCAATGTCCGACAAAGTGTCCAAGACTAAATAGAATTGTAAGGGACAAATATAAATTTTAAATATCCTCTAGTGACATGGAAAGAAATATGTAGAGGCAAAACCAAAGAAGGGATGAAGATAAAAAAATATAAAGGCATTCATTGGAGCCCTGGCTATGAAACTAGCCTGGAGAATTAATAAAATTCCATAGGCTAATTGGGCCCAAGCTATCAAACTCAAATATCTACAAGATCCCACACTTGACCTTATTCAAACAAGCTGGAAAACTCACTTATTAAATGTGACCAAGCATATCAAACAAGGGATGGAATAGGTCACTCCTCAATCCTCTAGAAAATTGGAAATGGAAAAAATATATACATGTGGGAAGAAAGATGGAGTGGCTTTTTTCCAATCACTTGCTCCAAACTAGAGCCTCTTCTCAAAGAATTCCAAAAATGGGGCTACATCAAAGTTGCATACTACATAACTGTTGATGATAGAAAGTCATGAAATCACAACCTTCTTTAGCAACAATCAAAGCAATTGCATACACATCGCTCTCAACTCCAACCATACCCACTGGAAAAAATATGACTATCCAATTACAGTGATACTGTAACATGGAATCCACAGTAGATGGAGAACGCATTGTAGTCTCTGCCTACGACACTATAACTAGGGCTACACAGAAGCTGAAGAAGAAACGAAAACAACAACTATCCTAACTTCTACCAAATTAAAACCTTTGGCTTGTCAAACATGGAAAGATCCTAACCATGGATCAGTTGTAGTTTCAAGATGGTGGAGGGGCGGCGGGGGGGCAAATAGATGCCCTCATTGGAAAGAATGAGGAAAGCTTCTAACAACTCTTCACAGATTGCAATTTGGAAAAGGGACTATGGAGTGCAATTGCTCACAAACTCCTCCTTCAATCACCAAACCATAACATCACAAATAGGTTATACTGGCAAATGAAAAGATGATTGATATTCATAATTGTGTGTTTACAAGAGGAGACAAAAACTCCTTATATAGAAAAGTACAAGACGATGTTTCTAAAAGGAAACAATTGTTAACTGAAGCAAACTAAAGCAGAAAACTGAAAGATACTAAAATTAAAAACAACTAAAGTGTAACTAAAGTTACTAAAAACTAACTAAAGCTAAAATGACCATTAATATTACATTTAATATTTTAATACCCTCCCTTAATGGTCATCGTACAAACAAAAAACTAAGTCTACCCAAAGTCACCGTGGAAACATATCATCGGTGACTGATAACTAGAGAAGCATAACCGCCTTGCAATTATAGATCCTTTCTCGCAGAACAATCAAATCAAGACACCGACACTTGAAAACAATGAGCTTCCGTTGCTTCCAGGTAGTAGATACTAAAGACGCCATCCATCTCGTTTTCCAAAGCACGAAAAACGAGGCAACACTGTGATCAGCTGACACAACACTCAAACACTCACAAATTGTAAGATTGTTTAGAAAAACCTTCGAAAACTTTGAAAAAGTAGGATTTTTTCAAAAAAAAATCCTCAAAAAACTTCTAAATTGCAATTTTTTATAGAATGTTTTTCAAAAACTCTTTAAAATCTTTAGGTGCACGATTTTTTGTCGAGAAAAAAATTGCCCAAAAAACTAGTCTACAAACCCTAGCAACAACCCACGATTTTATAAGTAAATTTTTTTTGAAAAACTCTTTGTAGAATTTTTTTGTCAAAATTGTTTTCTTTTCAGCAACAAAATCCTAGCCAGTTCACAAAATCTGCAAGAAACCCTCGATTTTAAAAAAATTTCTTCGATTTTTTAATTAAAAATAATTAGCTAAAACTAGTCAAGTTTGAGCTTGAGCTCTGATACCATAAAAAGATAATTGATATTCATATTTGTGTGTTTACAAGAGAAGACAAAAACTTCTTATATAGAAAAGTATAAGACGATGTTTCTAAAAATAAACAATCGTTAACTGAAGCAAACTAAAGCGGAAAACTGAAAGATATTATAACTAAAGTGTAACTAAAGTTACTAAAAACTAACTAAAGCTAAGATGACCATTAATATTACATTTAATATTTTAATAGCAAACTCAATATAATTAGGAAGTGAAACAATGGCCATACTCTGAAACAGAAGACAAATTATGATAGGACACATTTTATTGTGTAATTTGGAGAGAGGAGCAACAGAATCTCTGAGCAAACAAATCACCAAGAAGATCAAGTTTATAGGAACAATAGCAACTAATACATGATGGCTTGTATCATAATTCCACCAAAAGAGCATGTGGGACTCCCCCATAGGGTTGGTACAAATTAAACTTTGATGGAGCTTCCATATCTAATCCAGGTAAACTGGTCTAAGGGGATTCATGAGGAATCACTATGGGGAGCATATCTTGAGTTATAGACAATCACTAAAACATCAAATCAACAACATGGCTGAATTGGTAGTGCTTTACAAGGGAGTCATCATGGCCAAGACTCCCAAATTATCCTTCAGGAACTAAAAAAGTCCATGCAAGGTTTTTGAGTTTAAAAATTGGCAATGGGAAACTCTAGTTTTCCATATCAAATGAGCTCTTGTTACTCTGAGAAATCCATATAAAGCACCAAAGAAGACAACGTAATCAAGTTGCTGACAAATTTGCCAAAAAGTCTATTGCACTATAGCCATGCTTAAATCTGCTAATTCATCGGCAAGTTAACTCACTGTTGAGCTTGAGCTTGATGTGTTCTTTTCTTATTTTTGCAGTGATTTTTAATTTTTTTTTCCCCCTAACATTAACCCTTACCCAGGTTTTTCTCTAAACCTAACCCTAGATTGATCTTTTCCTGATTAACTGAAAATAATCTTAGTTTGGTGATTTTTCCCTGAGGAAGATTTTTGCTGCTATGGAATGGACTTCATGATTGTCTTACTTAAATTTAAAATTTTGCCCCCAAGGAAAAAACATTCAAAATATTCTTATGACTTGCATTGCCTTTCTTATCAACATTATATTTACTAACTTGACAACCTCGTTATCAGTTTCTAACACTGCAAACTTTGTCTCCTCATCTCCCTCCTACACACCATCAACTCTACATACTTTTTCTAACATTAAAAACTTCAAGTAAAATCCACTTGCATCCATCATCTAATTCCCATTTGCACACTTAAAAGTCCCCACTATGTACACTTTAAAACTCGCTTCTGTTTCAAGCACATAACATGCACTCCTCCAATGTGATCCCCTTAATTCCATGTCCACCCTGTCGCCTATCTCAAACCCCTAATTGCCATTTATTAAGTGATCACTCCACACCTCAAGTTTCATTTCGTTGATGGAAAACAATGACTCTCTTAATAAGTTAATAACTACAAGAAAGAAATGATTCCACTATAATTGCAAAAGCCAAGTTTATGCAAATCAATGCCTTCACAGCCTTTGAAGATCCTCAAAATTCCACATTCATTCTGTGTTCCTATGAAATATCAAGTATTAAATGACATAAAAATACAAAAGCAATAGCATCTTTATTGCAAAGTGCAAGTTTTAGCTGTACCATTTAGATTACAACCTCAGACTGCTTTTATGTTTATATGTTTAGAAAACAATGAACTACCTAGGAGAAAATAAACATCGTGTTACATTGGTGGTTGCCGTTGCACCAAAAGATCGACTTGTTAATGTCCGATACAATTGCCAGATTTATACAAGATCCACAAGAGGCGGTTAATCCATGTCACAAACCCAAGAGACGCACTGCACAGAGAAGACCAAGGGACACACCATCTTGCAACAATCCCCCCCATCCCCCTCCCCCAGCGCAAGCGAGGGGTTCGAATCTGTGACCTTGGCTATGATACCAATTGTTACATTGGTGGTTGTCGTTGCACCGAAAGATCAACTTGTTAATGCCCGATACAACCGCCAGATTTATACAAGATCCATAGGAGGCGGTTAAGCCATGTCATGAATCCAAGCGCCGCGCTTCATAGAGAAGACCAAGGGACACACCATCTTGCAACACATTGTTGTCTCCTACACACCTATTCCATCTCAAACCAGGGGCCACAATAAATTTTCTTTCTCAAAAGATGTAATGAATGCCTCTGATTTTTCTTTGAAGATACAGTCTGCTGTTTGGTTTGTTTGCTGATGTATTTGTGTGTATAATTTTCATGCTTTGCAACATAATAAAGCCCTTCTAAAACAATGCATTGAAAGGGAAACAAGGAAACAACTTCTTTCTCATTTAGAAACATAAGAATGCATGAATACAAACGAGTCCATAGAATTTTCTGATTTAAAAATGTAATCTCAGACCTGTTACAGTTTATAGCAGACCTGATAACCCTCATCAACAATAACTATACTTTGCAAAACTCGCATACAAATCAGATTTGCAGGTCACCCCTGAACCCATGCATCCTCACGCCCTTAGACAGCAGCACGGAAGCCAAAAGACTGAGTTTTCAGGTCTAAACATCAGCAGACCTGCCCTTGCACATTTCTCAAGAAGGGGACGGCCTCCCAAGTAGGGCAATTTGCTCTCATAAATCCAACCTCCACTAAAAAATACAAACAAGTGCTTGAGATATGACACATAGATGAGAGGTTTCCAATGCAACAATGCCCATAAAGATGTGCCGAGTACAAACGGAGCTATGAGAGAATGTAACCTTCAGCCACTGGTAAAATGAGTTTCCAGAACTTCTGAGAATGCAGATCAGACTTTAGAAAATAACCAAAATCGCCACCTAACACCACCCATAAGAGCCAATAACCAAACAATGCTCACACCATCAAATACACACCCACTTCGAAATACCAAGAAAAAACTCCATCATTTCATCACCAAAATACTGCAAAACAGAACTTTGTTAACGCCCAACGGTGATCCTTGAAGTAGAACCACTCCAGCCAGTTAGGGTGGATTTCTCACCATCGAAACCAGCAATGTGAGAAGAGGGTTTTCGTCCTCAACCAATGGTTTTCGAATCCTAGAGAAATTCCAGCAGAGTCTCCTTAAGTTGCCAAAATACCCATATGCAAATGAGAGCTCAAACTCATATTTTTAAAGTGAGGGAAGAATATGGGCAACTTGCATTTGAATTTTAATATATTTCCCTCTCATTTCATTTTATGAAATTACCCCAAGAGGGACATCCAACTTTATGCCTTCAAAATGTCACTTTTGATTTTTAATTTAAAATTGACATCAAGCCCAAACTAGGCGTCCCACCTTATGAGGCATAACATTAGCCTTTAAAAATGATAAATAAACCTCTTTTCTAGGCATCCATTTGAAATACATGACCGCTCTTTTAAAACAACGTTATATAACTAGGCCAAGGTGTCCTTTTTATTTAATTTAATTCAAAATACTTCCCTTGGGCGTCTATGCTCATAAGGAAACTATTTCTCTTTTGTCGCCCTCTAAAACAACGTTAAGTTATCACATTAGGCATCAAGGTACTTTTCGATGACCACCTACCCCTCACTTAAGTTATGAAGTTATTTTATAAAAATAACTTAAGTGACTAATAAAAAACAAATATCAAATAGTCCAACATTAGACTTTCCAACATCACCATAGAAATAACATTGCTGAGAACACTATGGGCTTGAGACGAGTTATCGAAAATATACTTACTATTTATAGAAACTGCTAAAAATAGTAAATACTCCAAATCACCAAACTGGCACAAAACATTAGAGTTCACTTGACAATTGCCGCACATTGCCCAAACAAGAAACCTTGCATATTATTACTGCCAGAACTAGTTACTAAATATAGTATTTATTAAAAATAGTGAGTCAAAACCAAACTAGCCTAAATAAGGACATCGAAAATGGAGACATTACAATCCTCCCTTCCCAAAGATTGCTTGTCCTCAAGCAATGCCATCGCAACTCCAAAAACAACAAACCAATCCACCTTAAAACCAAGTAAGATCCCAGGGTCCCAAGTCAACCTAGGAGATCTATAGCACCATTTGTTCAAAGCACTCTCCTAAGAGGTACCAACACAAGAGATCTCCTGAAAACCTCCTATAAGAAGAGTAATCAAAAACTGTGTAAACTTGATAAACCCCTCAAAGAAATGCTCTTCGAGAGAACCAAATTGATGCACCACAAGAGTAAAATTTAGAAAGTTAACACTGGCTCTCTCATCCCAAATGGTTCATGAACTAAGAGAACCAAACAATATGATCCTAGGGTTCCAAGTTAGTCTCAGAAAGGAACCACCATGCTGATGCTGCGCCACTCTGACCATAACTATCAAATCATTGTGCCCAAACTGCACTCTCCTTTCCGGGAACCCAAAAATTTAATCATCATAAATTCCCAAACTGAAAGACCTGTAAGGGCTGAAACCTATACCATGAAACATCTCCCATTGAAGCATCCCAATAAGGTCCATAACTGCAATCCTTGTACCTAACATGATTCTAGGCAACTGGAAGAAATATCTGTTCAACCCAAAACCATACTCCTCAAAATATCTCCTCAATGTGTCATGCCAAGTCATAACTATAGATGCGAATTCCTCCAATCTTCTTGTAAAAAGGAAAGCAATCCTTTGCAAGAGTTCAACAAACTCACCAACAAAGCACCATATGGATCTAACATGTCTCCTTTGTACTAATTTGATACAACCATGAAATCTTGCAAAAACACTTACTGTTCCAACTCCAAAGGTCATTGAATGATGAACCAAAGCATACAGAAGTTTGCTGTCCTGAAACCATACCAAGAGTTAACTATCAAAGTTTACATCACAAACCTTCATAAGTTAGGAAGGTCTGAAGTAAACAATAATGTCTGCTATTTAAAATTGAAATCAATGGAGTACAATCCGATTTTAGTGCTCTACACAAAGAACAATAAAAACACCAATGAATTTCCCAAGTACAAGCATGCGTGTAAAACATTGTGTTGCACCAAAATAACTTAGAAGTGGCTGGGAAACACCTCCAATCAAACTCCAACTGAAATCTGTTACTTCCTTGACAAAGAAGAAAGCACCAAGTCCCTTGAATGAGAACAAACCAAAAGGTGAAGTGACTGACCTGCAACCCAAAAACAAGCTCAACACTGAAATTCCGATCTATTCTTTTTTAAGTAACACTCCCAAGTGTAACTATTCATTCATTACTCCAATCCTTACTTAAAATCTCTCTCCAATCCATTTGTGGATAAGCAAATAGAATCACCAAACGACTGGTAAAGAGAGGAACAAAATCATCAATTCTGAAATTTTCATCCTTATGTCTCCAAATGTCCTCCCTTCCATTTCCAATTAACTTCATCAATCCTTGTTGAGGATCCCAAGCATGGGTACCCAACCAAGAATGATTTCCAACATGCCTAGAAAGGTGCACAACATAACTCCAAGTGCCATCCAAATCAACATGCACATCATGGAAATTTGTGACTTCTTTAGTAATCCCTTGTAGCCCATCCATGAAAGCACCAACAACTG
This sequence comes from Sequoiadendron giganteum, assembly GCA_007115665.2. Classification (NCBI taxonomy): domain Eukaryota; kingdom Viridiplantae; phylum Streptophyta; class Pinopsida; order Cupressales; family Cupressaceae; genus Sequoiadendron; species Sequoiadendron giganteum. The sequence continues at coordinate 424,435,772 of CM021104.1, forward strand.
AAAAGCGAGGAGCAATTGTTGTAATCAAAACCATCCCCAAAGAAAGATTAGTATAATATATAACATCACTCAATCTAAATGATGGTTTGTCAAACATGTAGATGTCATGTTTAAATCCTTCTTTCTGCAAAACTATGTAAGTAAAAATATTTAAACCACCTTTCCTTACTGCTGTTCTGAAATTTCCAGCAAACTCTAGAACATTGTTTGGAAACTTTTCAAAATTTGAAACGTTAAAGTGTGATGTCCCCGCTCTAGTCAATTCTCAGGAGCAGTGGAGTTAGCCTATCTCTTGGACCCTTGCAGGTTGACAGGATCTGGTTAGAGGGTCAGTGGCCATTTGGTGGGTTTGTCATTCTCACCCCTTCAACTTCAGTATGGGATTCGGTACGAGCATGTGGAGTTCAGTGTTCGTCAGCTTCTGACGGCACGAAAAGATACTGAGTTTGGAGGAAGTTGTGAAATATTTTGTGGTTAATATTTAACTTAAATGGGTTATTATTAGAAAGTCAAATTGTCTTTATAAAATTAAAACCACTTAAATATATTATAAAGTAATGAAGTATTACTTTATAAAAAATGATAAAGTGATTTTAAATCACTTAAAAGACAAAGTGTACCCAAACTATGGAAAGGAATTAAAATACATTTAAATGTATTTTAAAAGAGAAGGAATCATACCTTTTTGGGAATTCGTGCCTTTTTGATGGCTATAAGGCATTTCTTTGCAAATTAACCTAATATCTGTTTATCATTTGACTTTGCAAAATTCTTTCTCTGTGTTTTGTCTAAGGACAAGGGTTGCAAGAAAACTCCATTGAAGAATGAAAAATCTTCGTTGGATCTGTGATTGTGAGGCTGTGAAATACTAGCTGAATGATTGCCATTGATGAGAGCTTCAATCAAAAGTTCTTCTGGGCCAAATCAGTACATCTTTGTTGGTGTCCTTCTTGTTGAAGAAAAACACCTTCCTTTTTGTTGGTTTCTGTATTGCATATTGGGCGTCCCATTCTCTCAGTCATTCTTCTCCAGTTATTCTATAGGAGAACTCAGTTTTGTAGCCCTGGTGTGCATGCATGCTGTTTCTAGCCATTGTTGCTTGGCAAACTTCACATTTTCTTATTAAAATAATCTAGAGCATTTCGGGTACGTTTGCTATTTGTAAATTCATTGTATGTATTGCCAATGATAATTTACAGTTCCAGTTAAGCAATTATTTCAATCATTTTATTTCAATCTTCATTTATATGTGGTACGCCCCTTCTATTTCTGTCTAGAAATTCTCTAAAAAACTTAAAAAACACAAAAAAGATAAGCAATTTAACACAGGGGTTTGAGAGAGAGCCAGTTGGGCTCATCACAGTGGTATTAGAGCTTTCTAATCCTGCCACCTAAGGGTAAAAGAATTCTATGCGGCCACACCAGAACAGGTTTGACAGGCACTACACACGTAGGGGTCCTGGAATTCAGAGAAACACTTTTGAACCTTTCCAGGCATTTCCGTTTGACGAACAGGAAGAAGATTTGGACTTTGATAATATTGCTGATAGGAATGATGATCATCGTCTTAATGACGAAGACAGGGAAGCCAAAGAAGTACTGAGAGGAATGGTGGCAGGCCAAGAACAGGCGGCAAACATCCTCTAGCAGCTTAGTACCAATGTGCAGAACTTGATAGTTCAGAGAAGGCAAAATTAGGATCCAGATCAGGAGGGAAGTATACATGGAGAACATCACAGGAATATTGCTCCAACACGCACCTTTGAGAGACCCACACGCCCTAGTTTTGTTAGATATGATGCTGAGGAGGAGGAGGAGGTGGAAGAAGGTGGTGAAGTGAACTTTGCAGATAACATCATGACTCTGCATGATGAATGGGATGCATTGCCTCCATGAGTTAAGGATCACCTTAATTTCGATTGTTTCATGAGCCAGAAGAGAGAACACACCAGGAACAGGAATGACAGGAGGCCTAGATACAAGCATAATGATCTACGACAGGCTACCAATAAGCTTACCTTAGCGAACTTTGATGGCAGTGGCAAAGTTACAACACGTGCCTGGGTGAGTAAATTGGATACGTTCCTGACACTACGTCCTATGCCAGAGGAAGATGCCATTCGATTTGCAGCTCTTCATCTTGACGACGTGGCACATGACTGGTGAATTCATGGCATGGTAACACTTCACCATGAGAGGATTACCTCGTACCAGGAGTTTACTGATAGATTGGTAGAGAGGTTTGATAGACGTGATCCCGAACTATTCTTCAGAGATCTTGCTCAGTTAAAACAGTTGGGTAGTTTGGAATCTTACATTGGAGAGTTCCAGAGACTTTCTGTTATGGTGACAGACATATCAGAGAGAAGGCTGATCATACTGTTTATAGAGGGTCTTTTCGAGCCCATGAAAGGATGGATCAAGGCATTTGATCCAGCTACCTTACAGGAGGCCATGAGGAAGACTCGTAGTATGGAGCTTATAGCACCTCGGAAACAATTTGGCTCAAAACCATCCACTTCCTACAATGATACTAAACCTGATCCAAAGAAGTTTGAAAATGCTGATCAAAAGAAAAAATTTGCAGCACCATTGGATCGTGAAACAATTAATGATCTACGTAGGAGGAAGCTCTGCTTTTATTGCAAGGGCCCATATGACATCAACCATGATTGCCCCCTCAAGCCTAAAGGACAAAATAGGCATATGGAGTGGTTCTTTGAGGGAGAAGAGATGACTGATTTTTCAGACCAGCAAGCTGCAATTTATGATACAGATGAGGAAAAATCAGAAAATGAGGCCGAAAAGGAGGTTGAAGTTGAGCTGCAGGAAGCTCATATGTCCAGTATGCAAAGAGAAGGTTCTTTCCGACTTCGTGGGATACTAGCTAGTCAAAGAGTCATATCCCTTTTGGATACAGGTGCAACCCATAATTTTATTGATTCATGTTTAGTTGAGAAAAGAGGCATTCAAACTCAGCAGTTTGAAGGCATTAGAGTGAAGGTTGCAGATGGGTACACTCTCAATTGTGAGAGGATGATTTCGGATTTGCCAATGAAACTCAACAATTTTGAGTTTAAGGCAGATTTCTATGTTGTGAACATGGGCGGTACAAATGTAGTTCTTGGCATGAAGTGGCTTCATGCGATAGGAGAGTTCACATTTAATTTACGAGACATGGAGATGAAATTTAAAGTTGATGGCACAAATCATGCTCTCAAAGCCATCAAGGACAACAATGTAAAAGAAATTTCACTCAGAATAATGGAAACGTTGATTCGACACGATATGGTGGATTGGGTAGCTGAATGCAAGATAATGCCTTCACAAAAGGAGCAGCAAGAATCTCCTTATCATCCAGATGTTCAAGCACTCCAAGTCAAGCATGCGAAGGTTTTTAGTGCTATACCACCAGGTAGACCTCCTGATAGAGGTATTGAACATATTATAGAGTTGGATGAGGGCACAAAACCTATCATGATCACTCCTTACTGGCACCCGAAGCTTTTAAAAGATGAAATTGAAAAGACTATCAAAGAACTTTTAGCCATGGGGCACATCAGGCCGAGTAAGTCTCCCTTTGCTTCATCAGTTGTTTTGGTGAAGAAAGAGGATGGTACACTTAGAATGTGTATCGACTACAGGATGCTGAATAGAAAGACTATCAAAAACAAGTATCCCATACCACAGATTGACAAGTTAATAGATGAGCTACATGGAGCTTGCTATTTCTTGAAGATTGACTTGAGGACAAGGTACCATTAGATTAGAGTCTGAGAGGAGGATATTGAGAAAACCGTTTTCAGATGTCACTGTGGACATTATGACTTCTTGGTTATGCCACTTGGTTTAACCAACGCTCCAGCCACTTTTCAGTCCACGATGAACAGGGTTTTCCATCCTCACTTGAGGAAATTTGTTTTAGTGTTCTTCGACGACATATTGGTTTACAACAGGTCTTGGGAGGAACACATAGCCCACCTGGATGCAATATTGAGTATACTTGATAGGGAGTCCTTGTATGCCAAGGAGTCGAAGTGTGCTTTGGGCTTGGCAAAACTTTTGTACCTGGGTCACATCATCAGTAGAGAGGGAGTTAGTATGGATCCAGAAAAGGTTCGTGCAAAACTTTTGAGAAAACCGCTTTCAGAGTCACTGTGGACATTATGACTTCTTGGTTATGCCATTCGGCTTAACCAACGCTCCAGCCACTTTTCAGTCCACGATGAACAGGGTTTTCCATCCTCACTTGAGGAAATTTGTTTTAGTGTTCTTCAACGACATATTGGTTTACAACAGGTCTTGGGAGGAACACATAGCCCACCTGGATGCAATATTGAGTATACTTGACAGGGAGTCCTTGTATGCCAAGGAGTCCAAGTGTGCTTTGGGCTTGGCAGAACTTTTGTACCTAGGTCAAATCATCAGTAGAGAGGGAGTTAGTATGGATCCAGAAAAGGTTCGTGCTATTATTGATTGGCCTACACCTGAGACATTGACACAGCTCAGGGGGTTTGTAGGATTATGCGCCTTCTATTGTCGGTTCGTTAGTGGATTCTCGCGACATGCTGTGCCACTAATAGATTTGACAAAGAAGGGAGCCTTTATGCGGACACCTTTGGCACAGGCGTGCTTTGAGAAGTCTAAACTTCTCATGACTACATGTCCAGTATTAGCATTGCCAGATTTCACCAAGCTGTTTGAGCTACAATGTGATGCTAGTGGTGAGGGTCTTGGTGCAGTCGTTATGCAGGATCGACATCTTATAGCTTTCGAGAGCAGGAAGCTGAGTGAGAGGTCCTGAGAGGAGTTTCAGCATCTACGATAAGGAGATGTTGGCCATCATGCATGCCATGGCCAAGTTCAGGCAATATTTGGTTGGTAGTAAATTCTGTGTTAAAATCGATCACAATAGTTTGAAACATTTCCTAGGATAGCAAGATTTGAATGAAAGACAACAAAAATGGGTTAGTAAGCTTTAGTCCTATGATTTTGACATCTCCTATGTCAAGGGTACACAGAATGTGGTTGCTGACGCATTATCTCGCCATCCACACTTGAGTTCCATTACAGAGATTGCTAAGGATTGGAGACACATGATAGTAGCAGAATATGTTAAGAACCCGTGGGCTTCTAGCATAGTGGATGGGACAGTACAGGATGGTAGATACTCACTTGTAGATGATCTTATCATTTACAAAGGGAGGATATTTCTAGTCCCAGGTTCTGAGATGAGGGGCAGTGTATTGAGATCATTTCACGATTCACCTATGGCAGGACATCCCAGTTACTTTAAGGCCTATAGGCAGGTACGAGAGAGATTCTCTTGGAAAGGTCTCAAGTCATTTGTTCTTCAGTACGTCAGGCAATGCCTTGTTTGTCAGTAGAACAAGCAAAAACATACATACCTTGCAGGATTACTACAGCCGCTTCCTATTCCTGAGAGGAAGTGGGAATGCTTGTCGATGAACTTCATTACGGGCTTGCTGAAAGCTCAAGGGAAGGACAAATTTTTTGTGGAAGTAGATAGATTGACGAAGTATGCTCATTTCTTCCCAATCACTACTACTCACATAGCTACATAAGTAGCGGACTTGTTTTTCTGCCTTGGAACATAGTCAGTGACAGAGATAGCAGGTTTTTGAGTAACTTTTGGCAGGAGTTATTCAAACTTTGCGGGGTTGAACTCACTTCGAGCACCAGCTACCACCTACAGACAAATGGTCAGACTGAGATAGTCAACAAATGGGTGGAGGGATACTTGAGGAGTTACCGTTCAGGGCAGCAAAAGGCATGGGTGAAGTGGTTATACCTTTGTGAGTATTGCTACAATACCACTCATCACATGAGTATTCAGATGACACCATACCGAGCGTTATATGGATATGATGCTCCAAGTTTTCTAGATTTGTTGTTGAGTGACAACAGAGTACCTAGTGCTGGGGATCTATTACAGGAGAACCAGGACATTATGAGAGCACTCAAAGAGAACATTCAGAAGGCTCAAAATCAGCAAAAGCAATATGCTGATCGACGGCGAGTGGAGTGATCTTTCGAGATTGATGATTTGGTGTATTTGATGCTATAGCCTTATAGGCAGTCCACCCTTTGTAAGAAGGGCACTGAGAAACTTAAGCCACGATACTATGGACCTTTCAGGGTTGTTAGACGTGTCGGTGAAGTGGCTTATGAGTTGGATCTACTAGTGTATAGTAAGGTTCACAATGTATTCCATGTGTCGCGCCTCAAGAAGGCGTTAGGACGACAGGTGATTCCTTCTACAGATTTACCACCCCTGGATGATGAGGGTAAGTTGATTTTGATACCTGAGGCCATTGTGGAGTTCAGAGAGTGTCATCTTCGGAGGCGGGTTGTCAGGGAATATCTGGTGAAGTGGAAAGATTTACCGACAGAGGATGCTACTTGGGAGGGTGACAGTATTCTTCAACATCTAGCTTTGAGTTTGCTTGGGGACAAGGAAATTCGGGGAGGGCGGACTGTGATGTCCCCACTCTAGTCAGTTCTCAGGAGCAGTGGAGTTAGCCTATCTCTTGGACCCTTGTAGGCTAACAGGATCTGGTTAGAGGGTCAGTGGCCATTTGGTGGGTTTGTCATTCTCACCCCTTCAGCTTCAGTATGGGATTTAGTACGAGCATGTGGAGTTCAGTGTTTGCCAGCTTCTGATGGCACAGAAAGATACTGAGTTTGGAGGAAGTTGTGAAATATTTTGTGGTTAATATTTAACTTAAATGGGTTATTATTATAAAGTCAAATTGACTTTATAAAATTAAAACCACTTAAATATATTATAAAGTAATGAAGTATTACTTTATAAATGTTGATGTTTTGCAGCGTCTGGATTATACTTCCAGCCCTACACGATTTTCAAGAAGATAATAAAAATTGAATGTAGCCTCGTGGCTATTCAATTTTATATATGCTTGAGAGGAGGCCGACTTTATGTATTTAATTTATGTTAATTGATCATTAACTTTGGGCCGACCTACCTTGCTATTTTGTAATTCTTTATTTATTAAAGGTGGCCGACCTACTTGAAGGGTCACCTCATTTTGTAGAAATACAAGGTCATGTTTGTTCATTTGCACATCAAGTTCATCAAGCATAATTCGCATTCCAAACAGAAGTTTGCACTTGAGCAGCACCGAATCATCTTGCAGCAGCAGGCTGATTTCAAGGAGAAACATATTCATTATATCTTTGCATCTAGGAGAGGTGCTAGTATTCATTGTATCAAATTCGGCCATGAGTTGGGACTGAGTTGTAAGCAGATTTCTGCTCTCATTCCTTCATTATATAAGAGACATATTTGCTGGGTTTTTCTCCCTCAAGAGGAGGGTTTTCCCAGGGTATCTTGTGTTGTTCATTGTCTCATGTGTTGCATTTTTTGAGTGCTTTCTTTTTGTATATTTGATCATTAAAACACTATCATGGTATCAAAGCCAGGTTTTAGAAAGATCTGATCAGATATGACAAAAATCTATGTCGAAAGAAACGAAGAATGTTTGATGCTTGGATTGGCTTGTGCTATATAGTGACGAGAATCAGCGGCCATCAATTCCATTATCAGTTGTAGCCAGAAGTCTATTACTAGAAGTTGGCTTACATATCGCAGCAAAAACTTCCTTGGATTGAAGCGGATACGGGAGAAAGAGAAGTCATTTATGCAACTCTTTGTTAATTGGGCGATGCCATTTGTTGGACGATTCACCCATGTTTCGCAGTCAAGAATTTAGTTCTGTTGCAGTGAAGCTTGTACCAGCTACACGATGAACTCTGGGAAGTCACCATGGCATGACTAGTGATGTTGGCTGCTGTTACATTCGAGTCATGAGTGACTTGGTAGAACTGAGTTGGACCTTCAAGAGATGTTTTGTCTTGAGGAGAAGGCGTAATACAAATATAAATGACTCTGAGTTATTTCTATCGTGGGAACATTGGGCTTGTGCCTTCTGGAACAATTTCTAGGTGGATCGCAGTTGGAGTGCTTCGATAAATTTGAATGGTCATAGACCATATTCAAAATTTAATCAACCACCACTACAGATTCCGAGTTAAGATGAGCCTTTGAGAGGAGAAACAATTTTTGTGGTGTACCAACAGAAAGAGATAAGTATTTGTTGTTTGTACTCTTGCAATCATTTTTTTTCTTGTAGGCTAAATTTCTTAGTCTGCTGAGTTGTGCAGGTCTAACTTTGTTTACTTGAATCATGTGTGATTGGTAAAGTTCGTGATAAATATCACTGGTATAAGATCCCTTGGAGATGTCAATCATTCATTGCATTTCATTGTGAAGATCTCTGAGTGTGACTTTGAGATAGAAAGAGCAATGCAATTTCGATGGTGATTAGTTGGTCACATCGATATCATTCTCTAATGCATGAACTATGTTAGAGCCTTGACTCTTGGAGAGGGTTGGTTCTACATGCTAACTGCATAATGCATTCAAGAAATCTGTAGTTGTGCAGATTGTTTTTTATTGTGCTGAGCTTAGCACTCTCGAGAGGAGTAAAAGATGGAAGAAAGAGTTATATCAGAATTCAATAAAGATAAGTTTCCTTATCCCTTCATTCTGATCTTTTGATATTTGTTACATATTTTACTTATAGGTTGATTTATTTATTCATATACTCTTATTTGTTTATGCTATAACTTGTCATAGTAAACCTTGCATGATTCTAGCCTTTATATTTCTTTGGATAGTTATAAATTGTTAGTAATCTCTCTCGAAAATGCTTCCAGGACAGATCTAGGAGCAAGAAGGTGATGAGAGATTGCTTAGTGATGAAAAGCTTGAGGTATCTTGTGAGGAAGTTATGTCGACCAAAGAAATGATCAAGCAACTTGCAGCCATGGGACTGAGTTGGTGGCTAGAGGGAGTTATCTTCCAAAAGTCTTCTTTGCAATCTCTGAAGCAAGGATCAAAAGGGAGTTTTGTAACTCACTAAGAAGAAGTGAAGATTACCGTATTGCAAGGCTAAGTGCTAAATCCTTAGAGGATCCCTTCAGCTGCTGAGATCAGAATTACTCAAGACAATCATCTGGATTTGAGATTGGTAGCTCCACAAACTTGTTCAGAATAGAGTGATCTGCAATGAGGTTGAGGAGGTCAACCCTGAACTCTCTATAGTATCAGAGGTGTGTACTGGAAAACATTTATCTAAGGGTAGTGTTGCAGGCTATCTTGGACGAAGAGGTCAGAAGGTTAATGCAAATACTTGAAGATTCAGAGGGAGCCTACAAAAGAAGATGAGTTTTGGTATGATGGATTGCAAATCCATGCCTACACCTATAAAGACCAACTTTCAGAAGCTGAAAGAGGCTGCAGCTAGTTCAGATCTGGTGGATCCTACTATATACAGGATTGTTGATGTATCTAGTTAACACTAGACCAGACATCTGTTATGCAGTGAGTGCACTTAACCAGTTTATGTGTGAACCAAGGAAGATACATCTTGTTGTAGCTAAACATATCCTGAGATACTTGCGTGGCACAGTTGGATATGGGTTGAGATATTCTACAGGTGTGGATTTGAAGTTGCATGGTTTTACTGATTTTGATTGGGCAAGGTGTGTCACTGATCAAAAGAGTACCTCTGGTTGTTGCTTCAATTTAGGATTTTCCATGATATCCTGGTGTAGCAGGAAGCAGTCCTCAATAGCATTGAGTACAGTCGAGGCAGAGTACATTGTAGCTTGTGTGGCAGCTCGTGAAGCAATGTGGCTTCGTAAGCTCCTTGCAGGATTGTGTGAAGCCTTCTGTCAATCCTGTGTTTTCATGATAGAACAAAGCATGTTGAGATCAAGTACCATTATATCAAAGATATGGTATTGAGGAAAGCTATACAGTTGAGGTATATCAGAACTGATGAGTAGGCGACAGACATTCTCACCAAGACTCTCTCTAGGATGAAGTATGTGTACTTTCGAGAAAAACTTGGTATTGTGGAGAATACAGCCTTGACTGAGAAGGAGTCTCAGTATCGGTGATCCTCTTTAATGAGTTCTTCTCTGAGAGAAGTTCGAGGTGAAATCCCTTGTTAATGAGTTCTTCTTTGAGAGAAATTCGAGGTGAAATCCCTTGGTAATGAGTTCTTCTCTGAGAGAAGTTCGAGGTGAAATCCCTTGGCTATGAGTTCTTCTCTCAGGAGAAGTTCGAGGTGAAATCCTTTTGTAATGAGTTCTTCTCTGAAAGAAGTTCGAGGTGAAATCCTTTTGTAATGAGTTTTTCTCTGAAAGAAGTTCGAGGTGAAATCCTTTTGTAATGAGTTCTTCTCTGAAAGAAGTTCGAGGTGAAATCCCTTGGCTATGAGTTCTTCTCTCAGGAGAAGTTCGAGGTGAAATCTCTTGTTTCCACCCTCTGGGAGAGCCATGGTGGATGTCATGTGTGTGACGCCATGACAACATCACGTGAGAGAGTCTATGATGACTTCTTTATACTTGTGTTTTACCCTCTGGGAGAGCCATGATGAAAGTCATGTTGAGGTGACAACATCACACAAGTGATGTACACTTGTACATACCATACATGGTTGCAGCCATTATGGTTGATATCACGATGAGGTGATAAGCTCTTTCCTTTCCACATATGGGAGTAGCCATTGTGGTTGACATCACGATGAGGTGATATGTCTTATGCAGCTGAAAGTATCCTCCCTAGCTGAGAGGGAGTGTTGATGTTTTGCAGCGTCTGGATTATACTTCCAACCTTGCACGATTTTCAAGAAGATAATAAAAATTGAATGTAGCCTCATGGCTATTCAATTTTATATATGCTTGAGAGGAGGCCGACTTTATGTATTTAATTTATGTTAATTTATTATTAACTTTGGGTCGACCTAACTTGCTATTTTGTAATTCTTTATTTATTAAAGGTGGCCGACCTACTTGAAGGGTCACCTCATTTTGTATAAATACAAGGTCATGTTTGTTCATTTGCACATCCAGTTCATCAAGCATAATTCGCATTCCAAACAGAAGTTCACACTTGAGCAGCAACGAATCATCTTGCAGTAGTAGGCCGATTTCAAGGAGAAACATATTCATTGTATCTTTGCATCTAGGAGACGTGCTAGTATTCATTGTATCAAACTCAGCCATGAGCTGGGCCTGAGTTGTAAGCAGATTTCTGCTCTTATTCCTTCATTATATAAGAGACGTATTTGCTGGGTTTTTCTCCCTCAAGAAGAGGGTTTTCCCAGGGTATCTTGTGTTGTTCATTGTCTCTTATGTTGCATTTTTTGAGTGCTTTCTTTTTGTATATTTGATCATTAAAACACTAACAATAAAAAATGATACAGTGATTATAAATAACTTAAAAGACATAAAGTGTGCCCAAACTATGGAAAGGAATTAAAATACATTTAAATGTATTTTAAAAGAGAAAGAATTGTACCTTTTTGGGAATTCATGCCTTTTTGATGGCTATAAGTCATTTCTTTGCAAATCAACCTAATATCTGTTTATCATTTGACTTTGCAAAATTTTTTCTCTGTGATTTGTCTGAGGACAAGGGTTGCAAGAAAACTCCATTGAAGAATGAAAAATCTTCGCTGGATTTGTGATTGTGAGGCTGTGAAATACCAACTGAATGATTGCCATTGATGAGAGCTTCAATTAGAAGTTCTTTTGGGCCAAATCAGTACATCTTTGTTTAGCTATTCAATATTCAGCTTGTAGGAGAGGGTTTCCTTTGGACAACGCCTACCTTCTGCCATTACCATCTTCAGAGTGTTCATTTGCCAAAGGCCATACCTTTTTAGCATTGATTGGCGTGCTTCCCCAAAAGAGGCGTCCTTCCTGTTGAAGAAAAACGCCTTCCTTTTTGCTGGTTTCTGTATTGCATATTGGGCATCCCATTCTCTCAGTGATTCTTCTCCAGTTATTCTGCAGGAGAACTCAATTCTGTAGCCCTGGTGTGCATGCATGCTGTTTCCAGCTATTGTTGCCTGGCAAACTTCACATTTTCTTATTAAAATAATCTGGAGCATTTCGGGTACGTTTGTTGTTTGTAAATTCATTGTATGTATTGCCAATGATAATTTACAGTACCAGTTAAGCAATTATTTCAAGCATTTTACTTCAATCTTCATTTATATGTGGTACGCCCCTTCTACTTCTGTCTAGAAATTCTCTAAAAAACTTAAAACACAAAAAAGATAAGCAATTTAACACAGGGGTTTGAGAGAGAGCCAGTTGGGCTTATCACATAAAGTCTCCATAAATCAATACATCCCATGAAGATACTGCATCTCCTAGTGTCAAAATACTCCCTATGCAATCTTCATTTGCCTCTTCCTTAGCACATTTTATATTGGGTGGTCTCCTAGGAGGGTAACCAGTCACCTCATAATGTGAACTTTAATCAAAACCATGCTGAAAACCACACTCCAACTCATGTTTTTGAATCTTCACCCGGATCCCATACCTTGCCATTTTCACCAAATGCAAGGCTACAACCAGGAGTAGTCCCATCATCCAACTCAAAAAGTGGATTGTCATACGCTATATCAATATCTACCTCAAATAAAGGATTATCAATAAATTGGAGATTATCCTCTTGCTGATCTAGACTCCCTTTTTCTGATTTCTCCTCCTGAATGCAATCAAGCTCCTCCATTACTTGTTTGATCTCCTTTGCCCTTTCTTTGCTTTGCTTCTCCCTAAATTGTTGAGTCTCATAGAGCTGATCATTTCCTTCAAGAAGTGCCTCTTGGACACTTTCCAAAGCAAGCTTTGTGGAAATAAACTTGATGGTGAGCTCACTAACCTATTCCCTTAACTGCTTAGTCATCGACAAAGTTTTATCTGTAAACTTGGAGGCAATACCTCTATCATGCAACATGTAAGAAAACTGTTTTGATTCCCTCCATTGAACTTTTAATCATGTGCAAATCAACAAGGGGAACATTTTGTTCAAGTTGGTTTCTTGGTGTCATGAAGATGAATTTGTCAACAAATCTTCTAATGTCATCCAACCTAGATAAAGTGTGCACATCTTTTTCCGTAGACACCAAAAACTGATTTTTCCAATCATGTTTAGGTAAGGATAGCACACTATTGTTATGTTGCATGCAAAAATCAGAACTTTCATACCTGTTATCAGAGTCTCCTTGGCTGTCCCAAATTACCCATGCCTCTCCCTGATCATCCTCAATAGTGGATTGTGAATCCAAACCAAGAAGGCTGCTAGGTCCTTGATTAAGATCAGCTGCATGCAATGTGAAATCAGATTTGTTCTCAAGATCAAGAACAACATCATCAATGTCATCTATGCCATCTCCTTTGCATAATCATGGAGCTGAAGTTAGAACAACACCATAGTCAAAAGGTAATTCATCCCAAACAGGATCTTTGTCATACTTAGGTGCCAAAACGCCTGGATCCCATATGTTTAAAGGCTGATTGCTTTGTTCACAGTGCTCCTCTTGTGATGTTGTCTCTCTGAATAAGTCATCCCCCAACTCACCACTACTCATGTTAACATAAGTACCTCTCTCCATAAGCTGGGTCTGGAAGTCAATACCAAAACCACCAATGTCTTCTTCATTGGAATCATCACTGTTTTCTGTTTTGAAAGCATTATCAAATTTTCCTTCAACAAGACCATCCTCCAGTGTTGTATTAATGTCCTCAATGATGCCAACCATGGTACTAGCTTCTACAAATTCATTGGACAGCTCTAGAGATGTATTTAGTGCTGCTGTCATGTCCCTTTCCTCATGAACAATCTCATCAATTGAAGCTGCATGCACCTCCTAAGTGTTATCTTGGGGCTTTGTCATACGTGCCTCTTGATTGTTGGAGTCTTATTCTTCATGGGGGGGTTCTAATGGGTTGACCTTCACACATTCAAATTCATCTTTGGAAATTTTTGTTCTTATCATGTCAAAATCAGCAAGCTCCTTCATAACCACCTTTTTTCCCATAGACTCTTCCTTCTCTCTCACAAGGACTTCCTGAGAATCTCCTTTCTTCCTTGATCTTCTTATGTAGTTAATCAAATCCTTTTTGCTAGGGTCCCTCCATACAACGAAGTCCAAGAAAGCTTCAAATGAAACACGATCTCTGATCTCATCAGGAATTTCTTGATATTCATCAATAATTTTGGCAGCTTCACTTTCATAATTGACTTTTTCCTTTCGATATCTTTTCAACAACTTTGGGATAGGGTCCTCTTCTATAGGTAGAAATTCAGTTGGCCAATCCATGTTTTCACTTAACAATCCAAAGTACCAAGAAAAACAACTAAGTTGCCTCTCCCGAAGGTGAAATTACCAACATACATGCAAGTGCTGATCACTATCAAGCAATTGAAAAATCTGATAAGGTTTAGCATCCCAATAGGCTGGCAAGAAAACTTTGCTCTGATACTACAAAGGCCCAACCACTACACCTAAAGACCGGCCTGGTGGTAAGGGTGGCACCTAGGCATTAAGAGTGGCTCATGGAGCACATCTCCCACGACATACCACCGGAGCATACAAGAGCGGGGACCACCCCCTAATTATGCAGACCTCGAGACACGAGCCGAAGGTAGGGCCATCCCACTCGACTCCCAGGGACATTACAGTTCGCTCGCCCCCGAGAGTCTTGACCTCAAGACCTCGGCTCTGATACCACTGTAATAAATGCCCCTGATATTTTTTTGAAGATACAATCTGCTGTTTGATTTGTTTGCTAATGTATTTGTGTGTCTAATTTTCATGCTTTGCAACATGATAAAGCCCTTCTAAAACAATGCATTGAAAGGGAAACAAGGAAATAACTTCTTTCTCATTTAGAAACATAACAATGCATGAATACAAACAAGTTCATAGAATTTTCTGATTTAAAAATGTAATCTCAGACCTGTCACAGTTTATAGTAGACCTGATAACCCTCATCAACAGCAACTATACTTCGCAAAACTCGCACACAAATCAGATTTGCAGGTCGCCCATGGACCCATGCATCCCATGCCCTTAGACAGCAGCACGGAAGCCAAAAGACTGAGTTTTCAGGTCTAAACATCAGCAGACCTGCCCTTGCACACGTCCCAAGAAGGGGATGGCCTCCCAAGTAGGGCGATTTTGTTAGTGTTTCTTAGATCAGATTATTTAATCAATTGAATAAAAGAAATGCAACACATAAGACAATGAACACAACAAGATACCCTGGGAAAACCCTCCTCTTGAGGGAGAAAAACCCAGCAAATATATCTCTTATATATTGAAGGAATAAGAGCAGAAATCTGCTTGAACTCAGGCCCAACACAATGCCGAATTTGATACAATGAATAATAGCATCTCTCTTAGATGCAAAGATACAAATGAATATGTTTCTCCTTGAAATCGGTCTGCTGCTACAAAATGATGATCTGCTGTTCAAGTATGAACTTCTTCTAGGTATGCGAATCCAAGTATGAGCTTCTTCTATGACTGCGAAATTCTGCTCTGCCAAAATAGCGAACTTCTTTTTTTTGTGTATTCGAATGTATATTAACATCAAAAGGTGACCTTGTATATATACCTTCTTGGCGCCTCTTCATATAGGTCGGCCTTATGATAAACATTTAATAATAAATAAAGTCGGCCAGAATAAGTACATTGTATAACTTAATTATAAGGTCGGCCCATGTGCTAGTGAAGACCGACGCTGCATTAACATCAACACTCCCTCTCAGCTAGGGATGAACTACCATCTGCACAAGACACATTATGTTAGAATGAAAACAAAATAAAATATCACCTCAACGTGATATTAACCATTATGGCTACTCCCATAGATGGTAAAAACTCATCACGGATTCTCTCACGTGATGTTGTCATGGAGTCACACACATGACATCCACCATAGCTTCTCCCAGAGGGTGGAAACAAGGGCTTTCACCTCAACTCTCTCTCATCAGAGAATTGCATTATCAAGGACTTACACCTCAACTCTCTCTCAGCAGAGAATTGTATTAACAAGGGCTTGCACCTCAACTCTCACTCAGCAGAGAGTTGCATTCTCAATAAGGATCACTGATTACTGAGACTCTTTCTCAGTCAAGGCTGCATTCTCCACCATACCAAGTTTCTCTCGGAAGTATACAAACTTCATCCTGGCGAGAGGCTTGGTGAGAATGTCTGCCGTTTGCTCTTCAGTGCTGATATACCTCAACTGTATAGCTTTCCTTTGCACCATATCTCTAATATAGTGGTACTTGATCTCAACATGTTTTGTTCTGTCATGAAACACAGGATTGACAGAAAGCTTCACACAGCTTTGATTATCACAGTGTATGATAGTAGGCTCCATTGATTGACCAAACAATCCTGCAAGGAGCTTACGAAGCCACACTGCCTCACGAGCTGCCACACAAGCTGCAATATACTCTGCTTCAGTTGTACTCAAGGCCACTGAAGACTGTTTCCTGCTACACCAGGAGATCATAGCAGTCCCCAAACTGAAGCAACAACCAGAAGTACTCTTCCGATCTGAGACACATCCTGCCCAATCAGAATCAGTAAAACCATGCAGCTCCAAATCCACATTTGAAGAATATCTCAACCCATATCCAATTGTGCCACATAAATATCTCAGGATATGTTTAGCTGCTACAAGATGTATTTGCTTTGGTTCACACATAAACTGGCTAAGTGCACTCACTGCATAGCAGATATCAGGTCTAGTGTTAACTAGATACATCAATGAACCAATCAACTGTCTATACATCGTAGAATCCACTGGTTCTGAACTAGCTGCAGCTTCTTTCAACTTATCTAAATTAGACTCCATGGGTGTAGACATAGGTTTGCAGTCAAGCATACCAAACCTTTTGAGAATGTCAACAGTATACTTGCCTTGACTTAGAATCATCTCATTTGGCTTTTGCCAAACTTCTAAGCCAAGAAAGTAATGCATAAGACCTAGATTCTTCATCTCGAACTCTGAAGCTAATTCCTTCTTGCATTTTAGTATTAGATGTTCTTCACCAGTAATGATCAAGTCATCAACATATAGAACTAAAATCAATGCTTCACCATTTACTACCTTGAAGTAGAGGTTAGAATCTGCATCATTCTTTGAGAAACCCAAACTTGAAAGGTACTGATCAATTCTTTCATACCAAGCACGAGGAGCTTGTTTAAGACCATACAAGGCCTTCTTCAACTTGCAGACATGAGATTCTTTCTCATGTACCTCAAATCCTTCTGGTTGCTCAATGTAAACCTCTTCTTCTATTATGCCATTTAGAAAAGCTGTCTTTACATCCATTTGGTGAATCTTCCATCCTCTAGATGCGGCAATAGCAATGATGGTTCTAACAGACGTGTAACGAGCCACAGGAGCAAAAGTTTCTTCATAGTCAACTCCCTCTTTTTGTGAGAACCCTCTAGCCACAAATCTAGCCTTGTGTTTCTCAATGCTCCCATCAGCTGCATGCTTGATCTTGAAGAGCCACTTAGAAGACACCACAGATTTGTCTTTGGGTCTAGGAACTATATCCCAAACATCGTTCTTAAGTATAGACTGATACTCCTCAATCATGGCATCTTTCCATACTTGTTGACTAGAAGCTTCTTCAACATTTGAAGGCTCTGACTCAATAATCTGACTCATCAAGGCAACATAGCTAGAGAACTTGTGAGGTCTCTTGCTTTCTCTGAAGGTTCCTCTTGGGGCTACAAACCTTTCTGCTTCCTGCATTGTCCTGCGGGCCCAAAGGGGTCTTTTCTTTCCAATCACAATGTCTAGAGGCCCATCAGTAGGATCCAAAGGCTCAGCTGGATCAATATCTTCTTTAGGTTCTGTATCCTCCTTCAGATTCTCTGGGATATGGTCAACTTCCATATCTTGAGGAGGTTCTTCTTCATCGACCTCCATCGGAGTGCCTTTGGACTTTCTATAAGCAACATCTTCCTCAAATGTGACGTCTCTACTAATCTCAATAGACTTCTGTCCTGGAATGTAGATCCTGTAAGCTTTTGATGTCTCACTGTAGCCTACAAGAATTCCTTTCTTCCCAGAAGGTTCTAGCTTTGTTCTCTTTTCCTTTGGAATATGAACATAGACTGGACAGCCAAAGATCCTCAAGTGACTAACTTCAGGCTTCACGCCTGAGAATGCTTCTTCAGGAGTTTTATTCTCTAAGATCCTGTGGGGACTCCTGTTTTGAACATAGACGGCTGTTCTTGATGCTTCAGCCCAAAAAGAGATTTGTAAGTCTTGATCATGGATCATAGCTTTCACTGCTTCCACAATAGACCTATTCTTCCTTTCAGCAATACCATTTTGTTGTGGATTATAGGGAACACTGAACTCCCTCTTAATCCCTGCTTCAATACAAAAGTCTCGAAAGGTGCCAGAAGTGTATTCTCCACCATTATCAGATCTTAATACTTTGATCTTCTTCCCAGACAGATTTTCAATCTGCGCTTTGAATTCTCTGAATCTTACTAATACTTCTTCTGATTCTTTCGATCTCAAGAAATAAATCCAAGTCTTTCTAGAGTAATCATCAATGAAAATAATATAATACAAGAAACCACTAGATGATGCAATAGACATTGGACCACATAAATCAGAATGAATGAGATCAAGAATACAATTAGATCTACTTTCACTGGAATGGAACATACCTTTTGTGTTCTTGCCTAGGGCACATCCCTTGCAAGTACCTTCATGTTCTTGATCGAATTTCGGAAGACCGGTGACCATCTTCTCCATGATAGGTAGAGCACGAAAGTGAATGTGAGCCAATCTTCGATGCCAAAGTTCACACATGCTGGTACTGTTATGCACAAGTGCTTGAAGAGGACGAGTGCACAGCATGTAGAGACATTCATGTCTAACTCCAATCACTTGAGCAGATTTGAAGCTGGAGTTCTTTGCCCATATAAGAACTTTCCCTTTAGAGAAGGCAACTTGATAACCTTTGTCTTCTAATGCTGAAATTGAAACAAGGTTCCTCTTTATCCCTGGTACGAACAGTACATCATTCAATTCCAAAGAAATTCCAGAATCCAAGTGAAGAGTGGAATTTCCAAACCCTTTTACAGAATATCTAGCATCATCTCCAATAACAACTTGATCACTAGAGTTGCTTTCCATTAAGTTTGAAAGGTGACTCCTGAATCCGGTGATGTGTCTAGAAGCACCACTGTCAATCAACCAAGTGTAAGAGTCCGTAGAAACATTGCTAGACAAGGCTGAATAAAATAGATAATTACTGGAGTCCTTTTGTGGAGTGACTTCTTCAACATCTGCAGTGGCAACTTGAAGCTTAGGTCGTTGAGGGCACACCCTCGCAAAGTGACCATACTTATCACAACGAAAACATTGAATCTTGGACATGTCTCGTTTTCTTTTGAAGGTAGGAGCATCATCATTTCCATCTTCTCGATTCCTTTTGAAGAATCCTTTCTTAAGGCCTTTTCCTTTGTTTGATGAATGAGAGGTAAGAACTTGTAATTCTTCATTCTTTGAGCTTTGACCAATCCCCCTTGCTGTTAGTCTTGACTCTTCTTGAATGCAATCAATCCTCAATCGATCAAACTTAGGAAGTTCGGATCTTGCACTGATTCCTTGGATGAATGCCTCCCATGAAAGCGGAAGACCATTGAGAGCAAGCATAGTCAGTTCTTTATCATCAATCATGTGTCCAATAGTGGAGAGCTGATCTTTTATCTCTGAAATCCTCATGAAGTATGTAATAACAGATTCTCCTTTCTCCATTTTCACATGATGAAGTTGTTGCTTCAGAGCAAGGGCACGACTGGTGTTGTTGATTTCGTACATCTCTTCCAAGGTTGTAAACATCTCTCTTGCTGTATCCAACTTGAAGATAATTGGTACAATATGATCTTTGACGGAATCAACCAATGCTTTCTTTGCCCTAGTGTCTTTCTTCCTCCATTGCAGCTTCTCTTCTTCCCCCTCAGGTTCGGGAACTTTTGTTTTCACAAACTCAGCCAAATCATTCTCTTCCAAGGTTAGCATGAACCTGAATCTCCATGATATGTAGTTCGAGATCCCTTCGAGTCTATCCTCGATTTTCAGACCGTTCACCATCTTGAGAAATTTGGAAGATAGACTGAAAAAGAATAAGTGTTGCGAACTAAATCTGATCACGATCTTTTTCACACCCGCTCTGATACCATGTTAGTGTTTCTTAGATCAGATTATTTAATCAATTGAATAAAAGAAATGCAACACATAAGACAATGAACACAACAAGATACCCTGGGAAAACCCTCCTCTTGAGGGAGAAAAACCCAGCAAATATATCTCTTATATATTGAAGGAATAAGAGCAGAAATCTGCTTGAACTCAGGCCCAACACAATGCCGAATTTGATACAATGAATAATAGCATCTCTCCTAGATGCAAAGATACAAATGAATATGTTTCTCCTTGAAATCGGTCTGCTGCTACAAAATGATGATCTGCTGTTCAAGTATGAACTTCTTCTAGGTATGCGAATCCAAGTATGAGCTTCTTCTATGACTGCGAAATTCTGCTCTGCCAAAATAGCGAACTTCTTTTTTTTGTGTATTCGAATGTGTATTAACATCAAAAGGTGACCTTGTATATATACCTTCTTGGCGCCTCTTCATATAGGTCGGCCTTATGATAAACATTTAATAATAAATAAAGTCGGCCAGAATAAGTACATTGTATAACTTAATTATAAGGTCGGCCCATGTGCTAGTGAAGACCGACGCTGCATTAACATCAACAGATTTGCTTTCATAAATCCAACCTCCACCAAAAATACAAACAAGTGCTTGAGATATGGCACGCAGATGAGAGGTTTCCAATGCAACAATGCCCAAAAGATGTGCCAAGTACAAACGAAGCTATGAGAGAATGTATCCTTCAGCCATTGGTAAAATGAGTTTCCAGAACTTCTGAGAGTGCAGATCAGATTTAAGAAAATAACCAAAATCACCACCTAACACCACCCAAAGGAGCTAATAACCAAACAATACTCACACCATCAAATACACATCAATAAACCTCAAAACCCACTTCAAAATACCAAGAAGAAGCTTCATCATTTCATCGCCAAAATATTGTAAAATGGAACTTTGTTGAAGCCCAACGGTGATCCTTGAAATAAAACCACTCCAATCAGCTAGGGTGGATCTCTCACCACCGAAACCAGCAACGTGAGAAGAGGGTTTTCGTTCTCAACCAGCGGTTTTCGAATCCTAGAGAAATTCCAGTAGAGTCTTCTTAAGTTGCCAAAATACCCATATGCAGATGAGAGCTCAAACTCATATTTATAAAGTGAGGGAAGAATCAGGGCAACTTGCATTTGAATTTGAATATATTTCCCTCTCACTTCACTTTATGAAATGACATGAAATTACTTCAAGAGGGGCATCCAATTTTTTGCCTCCAAAATTTCACTTTTGATTTTTAATTTAAAATTGACATTAAGCCCAAACTAGGCGTCCCACCTTATGAGGCATAACATTAGCCTTTAAAAATGATAAATAAACCTCTTTTCTAGGCATCCACTTGAAATACATGGCCCCTCTTTTAAAACACCTTTGTGTAACTAGGCCAAGGGGTCTTTTTTATTTTATTTAATTCAAAATACCTCCCTTGGGCGTCTATGCTCGTAAAGAAACCATTTCGCTTTTGTCACCTTCTAAAATAATGTTAAGTTATCACATTAGGCACCAAGGTACTTTTCGATGACCACCTACCCCCTCACTTAACTTATAAAGTTATATTATAAAAAATAACTTAAGTGACTGATAAAAAACAAATATCAAATAATCCAACCTTAGGCTCTCCAATGCTACCATAGAAATAACATTGTTGAGAACACTATGGGCCTGAGACTAGTTACCGAAAATAGACTTACTATTTATAGCAACTGCTAAAAATAGTAAATACTCCAAATCACCAAATTGACACAAAAAGAGTTCACTTGACAACTGCCACACATTGCCCAAACAAGAAACCCTGCACCGCATTGCTGCCAGGACTGGTTACTAAATATAGTGCTTACTAAAATTAATAAGTGAGTCAAAACCAAACTAGCCCAAATAAGGACATCGAAAATGGGGACATTACAAAAGATAACCCAGAAATTACATCCATGTGTATTCCTTTCTCATAATAATTATCTATCCACATCAACATCTCGAAGTCTCCCTTGGGCATACATTGGTGTTTCCAATTTCCAGCAAGTCATCTTAATGCATCACACATGCCAGCACTCAGCTGTGTTTTAAACCTATAATGTTGTTTGTTTGCAAGCCCCCACCCCTTTTCTTAAAAGTTCTTGCACCCAAATCCCCTTCATCTTTTAAATAGCGTCTCTTGTGAGGATACATGATTCTTCAAATATTCCTAGCTTAATGCAATGTTAACCCCTAATCACCACATTAATTCATTTTGCTTTTGCAGCTTTGCAGTTCTGAGGATTGCAAACCTGCCCTAATGCAGCATTCAAGCCTCGACGAAAGTTTGTATTAGCCACACCTTGTGCATTAGTGCATGATTCCAAGAATATTCACGGCTCTCCACATCACATCAAACATATCAGAGTTTTATTGTGTATGCTCAGTAGTTAAAGAGGTATCTGTAAAAGACAACTATATATGGTGAACATATGCATCCAAGCAAGAACTAGACATGCTTGGCATTTGTTATATCAACATGTCTTTATTATGCACTTGCTTGTAATATTAATGCAGGGAATAAAATAATTATAAATGGACTAGACATTTACATAACGTTCAATAAATATATGAACATGTGGAGTAAAGGGTGACCATGATAAATTCACAAAGAGGTATTGAGGTTCTTATTCTTGAAGATTATTGAGCTATGGAAACATGGTTCAGAGAAGCTGTAAAAGACAGAAAGCTAGGAAGGTTTGTAGAAGGTCACAACCATGGTCTCAAAGCAGAGACACTCAACCATACTTTCAGTTTCAAGTTTCAACAGAAGAGTATATGGACACTACCTTTTCCCCAGGCATTAGTAGGAAGAATAATTTCAACTTGATCCTCATTCTGATTGTGGATATACAGTCACTGAAGGAAGAAGATAGACCTAGGATAAATGAAAAACTATGTGCAGAAATAGGAGTGCTTTCTCAAGCAAACAGAACCACATCATGTTTTGGCAAAACCAGAGGCATACCCTTGTTTGGACTTGATAAGAGAATTATGTAAAAAGTGCACTATTGATAAGGGAATTATCTGTAATTTTAATAAGGCTGCTATTGTTAATGTTACTGGGGCAGCTATTAGAGAAAAGTTGTGTTTGTCTGAGCCACAATTCGGATATGACCCACAATGTGCTCAAAATTGGATGAAAAGTGATGACCTCTGTACTGTTTCAAGTGAATGGACTGAGGACCATGAGCACTAGGTCAGTAAGAGAAATGTTTAACTCTTACACTATTAAAACCTTTGACCAAGAGGCTATGATTATACAGTATACTTAACAGGCATTATTGAGCCTCACATACTGAGCACATAAAATACACACTGGATGCCATTATTGTCTTTGCTTTTAGATGAAGGAAAAGCACCCAACTGGGGAAAGCTAATATCTTACAACTTGGAGAAATAGTTCAGAGCCTTTGCCAGTGATACCCACAATTTCTACATGGTTTCCTACCTGATTGATGCCATATGTTATTCCCCAGTCTTTAATAACAACCACTTCCCTTCCTGGAGCTACTCTTCTGAACTCCCAGTCCATGTTGTATTCAAAAAGCTATATGACTATAAGTTCCATGACTCTGGACAGATATGTGATTGCCTACCCGGAAGTCTACCAGCAGATACATGGCAAGCCCATGCCTTGGATATCATAAAAGATGATGAACAGCTTAAGGTAAATTAGTGCATGGTTCCTCTACATACACACTATCATCAGAATTGAGGGTATCATGGAACCTTCGCATGAACTTCCACATTTTGTGCCTGACTGACTAGTGGTGATAGGAGTTTGCTTTCAGTATATGGATGTGACAGCCTCTGTTGCGAAAGGAAGAAAGATGGTCCTCTACCCAGACCTGCCACTTGTGCTTGGAGAGAACAAAATTTTAAATTACCAGAGGCAGTTGCCTCAGCTCAACCCCTTAGAGGTTTCAATATTGAGAATGCTTATCACAGAGTGTGGGACCCAGCAAGAGGGTGACCTCATTTCTCAGAGCTCACAGTGGAAAGATCATCCATCAATATTTAGTATTTACAGGAGCCTTAGGAAGAGGATAACTTCAATTTGTTTGCTGCATGTGTTGAACAGGGGAGAAGCAAGTTTAGGGGCTGTGGGTAAGCTCGAGGAACCATAGAATAAACTCAAAAAGGTCTTGCCAGAGGAAGGAGTTGAAAACCAGATCAAGAAGAGGCTGCTACTTTGGGGGAAATGCTACTACCCTCCTTCACCCAACTGCTCATGGAAGACTTACGTAACTGAGGTAACCAAGAACTTCCCTTAGAAATTACATTCGCAACAGCCCTTGTCCCCTTGTAAACACTCAACCACTCAAGTTACCCTTATCAGCCCTCTCCCTCCCATTCCTACTATCCCTAGAAGCATCTCCATGCTCAGTCTGTAGATAACTCCCTACACTACTATTTGAGTGGATGACCTAATCTGCTTCCTCTGTGTCCAGTCCCTTGGCATCTTAAGTGACACCATGGGTCAAGGACATGTAGTGGGTAGCAGTCAGACTAGAGAACGAAGTGGTAGTCCTCATGGGAGATTTTGATGTGGAAATCAAATATGAGAAAATGACAAAGAGCTTATATAAAATTTCAATACAACACATGATGAAACGTGATCAGTTTATGCAGTTGCAGACTTAGGAGTAGTTGTTCCCAATTCCTAAAAGAGCAGAAACTAAAGCTCAAATCAGTCATAGAATTACTGAGCGAATTTGCTCTAGAAATAACGGAGACATACAAGAAAGAAATTGACTATCTGCAAGCTTAAACATATATTTCAGTTCCCTCATTGCTAATTAATGAGGTTGAAGTGGGATTGAAACTGTTACACAGCCTACTACTAAGGGTCCAAAAGTGTGTGCATGATCACGACAATCTACATGACAAAGTGTGAGAGCAAGTGAAAGAGGCAACACAGTTAAGCACAAGGATTGATGTTATTGTCGAAGTAGTCCAATAGGGACTCTTCAGGACCCCCCTTTACTTTCTGAACTTGGTATTAACTTTTTCAGGAGATTCATTGAGAGTTCAAAAATAAAATTATCAATTCAAGGAGTGTTTTTATTGAGTGTCGTGCAGTTGTAGATATGTTTGTGCAGAAGATTGTCACCCCTTTTCCCATTTCAGGGATGTCCCCATCAAAGAAAGAGCATGGGATGTGGCTAACAGAGGGAGAATTCACAACAATTGTGAAGACATTTATGACCAAATTCAAGACAGAAGTGCAAGAAGCACAGAAGGTTGGAGATCAGAAAGATCTGGACATTGCCATTACATCAGTTAGAAGAGTTGAGCAAATCCAGGTGTTTGCAAAATTTATGATGGACTGTTTAAATGACAGGCATGGAAGTGGAGGCTATAATGGCATGGTTAAGAGGAAGATGATAATCAACACTTCACAAATTGACCAAGATTTTATCAGGTTTGTAGAACCACTTTGTCTGGAAAGGGACACTACTTCAACCTCATGGAAGTTTGTCAGTTGAATGAGCATTTAGTTGATTTAAATTTTTTATTTGCGACCCTTTAATAGTCATTAAGACAGGTAGTTAGTTAGTTAATTTGGTGATGTTGTGACACACCAAAAAACTTATATTTAAGTCCTTTTTGATTCGGGGCAAAGACACATTTGCAATTTAGAAAATATAGAGGCTTATATATACTTTATGTTTTCATTTTTCCTTCTTCACTAGGATATTTTGATAGTCTATGGATATGCTGCTGCAGTGATTAAGATAATTTTGTTATGTTGTAATGCCCACATTTCAACATGGGTAAAAACACACAAAATGTGGTGATTTTTTTGTTTGAGTAAAAGCACTACTCGATGCATTACAACACTCTTTTACATGCATAATCGTCATGCACAATATCATATGATGTTGAGACACATAGAAGAAATCTGTTGGTTATGTGCAAGAAAAAAGAAGGGTAAAAATGGTATGCAGGTGGCACACAAATTTGCATAGCACACCCTACAACGTGGTATCTTCCTTGGCATACTGGAGGCATTGCATATGACATGTAACATTCTCAAGATGTTCACCCCACTTAGAGTATCAAATGGTATGCCAAAATATCACTGACCTGATCATTGACAATCATCTTATCTTAATTAGGTCATGACCATAATCATGGACAAAATTCACTCCTAAGTAAATCACATAGGCACAATCCCCACTGGTTAGAAAGCAGTAATCTTAATTAGGTCATGACTGTAACCATAGACGTAATTCACTGTTAAAGTAAATCACATAGGCATAATTCCCACTGGTTAGAAAGCAGTAATAATAACTTGTCTTTACCTTGTGCTCTGTATCCCAATTAACTTCTGTCAAAAAGGGGTTAAATCTATTTCTCCATGGTCAATTTATCAAGCATAAGGAACTAATCAACATCACTCGCTACATTAATAACTGCATATTATAAATCTAGCACTACAAGATGACCAAAGTGAAATTCACACATCAAAAGATAAAAAGTCACATGTAAATTTTAAAATTATTTATAATTGACAGTTATCAAGGATAAGGAGTGCGACTAAGGTCACTGAATGGTTGGGACCTTACATGTGTAATCTGAGTAAAACCATTCTAGACTTATTGTTTCTTTTAAATGAGTTTGAATCATTAAACAATGTTTCTTAAAGAAGTGGATGTGTTCTTAGTCATTTTGGCGAAAATGGTTTTATCATAGTTCCTAAGGGATATATTTGGCTTTAATCTTTTACCATTGGAGCTTGCATCATGCTTTAGTGAACGCGATTAAATGCTAAGTTTGTTAAGTTTTGATTCATAAGAGTAGGTCCCATTCATGTAATCAAAATATAAGAAATGTTGGTTGCAGAGAAAAATCACATGGGTATAAGCACAAAAAAATCAGTGGTCTCTATTTTCCATTCATTCATATGATTAGTTTACAGAGGTACGTATATTACACATGGTGGTTTAACCACTCTCACAACCTCCACATAACCAGTCCTTTGTTAATAAAGGTTGCGATTAAGTCTAAGTGAAATGTGAGCATATCCAACAAAAACCTCCCTATATTCCAAAGTCAAAGTAGACTAAGAATTAGATATGAGATATGAGAACATGTAAACAATTTTTCTCTAGTCTGAAGTCTCAAATGAAGCTGCAATGATGAATCACTCCAATGAATCCATCACACCATCATCATGTGCTAAAGAGAGCAAGAATATTTTGATAACTTAGGAACATATCAAATTGAGTAATCCAAAAATCAAGAAACATATATTGCACACAAATGTACATTAATGCATCTGTCGACTGGTCAAATTCCTATCACCAAAAGCTCTCAAAATTGACATCGAAAAAACTGCAACTTTGGTTGACTTAGCTCTTGGCATGGCCATCAATCAATCACTCAATGGTTGCATTCCTCAATCTACTACAACCATAAATATAGGTGACACATTCTTAGATGTTGTCATGCTCTATTGTGATGAGCTTTCATTGCTGTGCAGGGTTATCTACCAAAACAATAGATTTGCACTCCCAATCATCGATGCTGTCACTCTCCAATCAAAAGATGAACAGATCGAAGGCTGACAATCTGTGAGTCATTCTCATATTTGGTGGTTAATCAAACTATGATAGTTCAGGTATCTCAAACTCTGAACATCTTCATTCAAAAATCTGGAACCTTAGTCCAACAGCACCAGAATCAAATGTCTGGAATTAGAATAAAAACTCAGCTACTAGCACCTTGCAAAAGTGACAATCCATGGTGGTCAGTAATGGATACTAGTCTTCAGCTTTGATCATCTTTGGGACAATTGCACCTCAATCTCATCATCAGAATCTATGTAAAAAAGGGCAATAATCAAAATTTGGTCAGTCAGCAAGTGGCTAAAAAGGAGCAGTCTCCAGCTAATCATCTCTGGGACAATTTTCCATCATTACTAAACAAATATCAAACATGGCTCAACCAATCTGAAGCAGCAACATCAACTGCAACAATATTGCTCAAAATAGGCACAAGCACTCATCAAGTGCAAACACAAGTGCAACCAACTCAAACAAGTGCACAATAAAGAGGAATGTAGATGTATCCATTGGCCACCAACCAATAGGAATTATCAATAGGTGCAACCAAAAGACTCAAGCGTAAGATCAACAATCATAACATCATTGATCTGAATCAATGTGGGGAATTTGGTACACCATTAGCTGTTCACCAACCAATCAACATATCCAAGTACCATCCCAAGGAGTCACAAGGCATCCACAAGTCAATTCAACATCATCTTGGAAGCAATGAAATGCTTCATCTGAAAATAACAACACAAATCCTCTCTATAGCGTCGACTCTCCACAATATCAACTCTACTTTGAAGTCTCCTCTCAAATTTGGGATACACACAAATTTTCCTTGTGGTAGATGAGAGAGGAGGAGGCCAACTACACCCCCCCTGGCGGAGGAAAAAGTAGAAAGCATATCACCTCTTTAATGGGAAGTACCAAAACACAACTTTGAAAGAGTAGTAATCACAAGTTCACAAAACTCAATGACACCTTTGTGGATTTTCATCTTAAGTCTCCACTAAGCAGGCCAAGTTTTCAACTTAATTCGAATTTTCAATTAAGCCACCCTTGCAGGTTTTGAACTTTATGAAACATTGCATAAACATAGATGATCACAAAACTAACCAAGAGGCCATGCATAAAGCATCAATCTCGACACACATTCTCTAAAATTTGATTGCAACTACATAAAGTGTAGTGTAATGTCCCCAATTTAGCCCTACGCTCTTCTTGAGGTTTAAGCCTATTTCCGGAAACTCGTAGGCTAAGTAGAATGGAAAATTAGGGTTTCCTATTTTTGAGGAGGTTTCAGATGCAATTTTGAGGGCTTGCATGTGAGAGTTTTTGATGCATGTCTGGTGGAGCTTTCTGGGTTTTTGGAGAGCTTCAGGATGAGGTAACATGCATGTTAAGAATATGACATGCAATTTTGGCAGGTACTTTGCATACATGAATGGTTTCTGGGTTTTTTTGGGTTTTCAGAGAGCTTTAGAATGGTGTAATATGCATCTCCATTTGACAACCTTTTTAGGCACTTACTATTTATAGTAAGTCATGTTGGCTTCCTGGTTTGTGCTCAGAAGGCGTTTGGAAACACTTACTATTTATAGTAAGTCATGTTTACTACTCAGTCGATGTTCAGATATTGTCTTGCAAACTTACTATTTATAGCAGTTTTCTATTTTTGGTAAGTCTATTTTTAGCAGTATCATTCTAGCAGCAGTTCAATCATCTACAGTCCACATTTCTATTCTAGGCAATGAGGCTGTTCAGTTTGGCTTTTTGATGGTTTTGAAGTATACTTACTATTTTGAGCAATTGCTATTTTTAGTAAGTCCTTTTGTGGCAGTGGCATCATAATCAGCTTGCCAATTATCAGTTTGCTATTTTTAGCAGTTCATTAGTTGCAGTTTGGGCATTGCACTTGGCTACCTCCTGTGACTAAGTTTCATACTTAGTCAATTTTATGTTTTGCAGTTGTACCCCTTGCCTAGTCAATGAACTTTAAGTTGTTTTTAAAATAAGGTCATGAAGGGGGATGCCTCATTAATGCACTTTAATATTTTATTAAATTTTTAATAATCCTCTAAATGGGACGACTTGGGAGAAATATGAAGAGTTTTAAATATTTCAAAAAGAAATGCTTTTTGAAATGGACACCTCTTGGAGAAGTTGGGGAGTTTTTTGTTTCGAGTTTACAGTTGATTCATCTCCTCTATTGAAGCTTATTTATTTATGCTTTACTCATTCATTTGTATCTTTGGAAAATTAAGTAAACTTATGCTGCTGGACTGAATCCAAAACCTGGCTGAGAGGTAGCTTAGCAAACCTGGGTAAGAGGAAGCTTAGCAAATTCTCCTTTCTTCGGGCCTGAAACTATGGCTTCCTAGAAAGATTTCTGAAGACCATGCTTCATGCAGGAGTGTAGAAAGAGTTCAATTTTCTGTTTTAATTACAGGCAGGTTGTTGATTTATAATCTATTTGTATTGCTGATGTCAATGGCTGAAGCGAACTTCTGCTGATAGCTTTGCCTCTGAAATTTATTTCATTCTGGGTATTAGTCCAAGCTGTTTTTTTGTGGAGGGCGCCCATTTGTGCAAGAAATCAGATTTTTATACTGATTATTTGATTTTATAAGTGAGGTTGACTTCCTTGGGAGGTCGTACCTTTCATTGTGTTTTGAATTGGGATTCATGCCAAGTCTCTATTGCTGTTTTGGCACAGTTTGCTGGTTGGAGATTGGACGCCTTAGTTGTTGGCTTCATTTGCCTGCTGTTTGGAGTCAATCGGAATTGAATTGAGGAAGCTACGTCCATTTTGGTGATTTCTTGTTTTGCTGGTCTGATTTTCTGTACTTGCTGTTTCTAATCAGACCTATCTAATTCTGATATATTGCTGGTTGAGCTTAAATTACATATCAATTTTGTATTGTAAGAGTTAGAGGATTATTACTCTAACCTTTGACAGAGTTTGGAAGCATATCTCTCTTGTTTGCAGTTGAAACTATTCATTGTAAAGCTAGTTAGTAGTACTAACTGCTGTTATTTTATTATTGCTGCAATTTAGTTTATTCTACACTCCCATGATTGAGTGGTTGGGTTTAATAAAGCATCTTTCTTTATTGTTGTATTCCTCCCACGAAATAAGTGGTTGTGAGGATTGTATACCCCCCACAGTTTAAGTGGAAGTGTGGTTACATGGTTGGCTTGCCGCCTTAATAATTTTGTAATAATCTCACCCACTGAATAAGTGGAGTATTCCCATCGCCTGTGGATGCCTACTTAGCAAATGAATTGTACTTCCAGTTCTGATTTTTCCTAACGATCCCCAAACTATATTCTATCGCCTCGCCCATATTGGGATCTTGGTGAACATTCTTGGTGTGGGTTACTTCATCAGCAGATTTGGATTTATAGCTAACGCTACTCAGTGTTTGAATGTTGGTTATTTGTGTTGAAAATCCAAAAAAAACTAAGGGGGTACATTTCATGTAGCATCCTACTTCCTCAGATTCACAATGTTGAACTAAATTAAGAACAAGTACAAGAAGGGGATCTGGCACAAAGGGTTTGTGTAAACACCACCAAGCTTGCAAAAGGCAAGAAGTTATCTTCATCACAAATTGGAGCATAAGTAGTGTTACATCCCAAAATGTGAGGTTACTATTTACTATTGCTAGATGCGGTAAAAGTGAATGTGATGTGAATTCTCGAGATGAATTAATGATGCATGTACCTTGTTATCAATATGAATGTTATATCACTTGATGTTGTCTTGTTTTAATGTATTTCAAATTGATGTCATTCTTGGTGTAATAATGCATATTAAGTTATAGAATTGTTAATATTCTAACTTGTGAAATGTTGTAGGTATACTGTTATGTTGTGAGCATTTGACTTTCGTGGATGTAGGTATAGGTACCATTCCTCCCGGCAGAGGGGAAATATCACTTGGGAGAGGGGCTTGGTCGGTTAACCAGTAATGTGAACTATCTAAGTATACACACACTTCCTTGTAGAGCAAGTATTCGAGTCAATTGAATTAGATAAGTCATCCATAGTCATAGACTGGCATTAGGAGTCGTGTCTTCTTTTGTGTCTTTGTTAGGAGATGTTTGTCTGATGACTGTCTCATGTTATTTAGTTCATTTCAATGGTTCGTATTTGAATGCATGAAGTAAGGCAGGGAATATATATATATATATATATATATATATATATATATATATATATATTGTATACATGCATCCATATGTATATACATATCGATACAAGTGTGTAACTGGCAAATGGATATGCTCACACAATTGCATCGATATGGTATACATATACACGTGTGTATATCGAGATATATATATGGACATATGCATACATAGGTATATGTATATACACCACTTGTTACTTTCTGGATATTAATAAATTATTTTATTATTCCCTGATTGATTTACATCTACATGTATAAGTATATATGTATTGATACATATATAGACATATCGGAAATAACAAACTGGCTAACGATATGTTATGCAGGAGTTATATATGCACATGTGTATATATATATATATATATATATATATATATACGTATACCTGTATGAGTAAATACATATATATATACGTATTAATATTATATTATAAATATGCATATTAAAGTAAAAATATTAAAGATAAATATATATATATATATATATATATGTCATGTCCCCAAAATAGCAACACAAACATAAATAAATAAACAAATGACCTCAAACATTTAAATGCAATTTGCATAAGAAATTGCAAATAAATAGCAAAATATATAAAAAGAAAGAAATTATTAATTATAATTATCACAAGATAGTATTACAATTGTAATCATCAAATATAATATTGAAATACAAACATTAGCAATTTAAATATTATTATTAGAATATATAAAATAAATAACAATATTAATATTATATATAAAATAAATGTGTAATATATCAATATGAAAATATAATAATAATATATAAGCAAATTATTACATTCTAGTATTAAATAACTTAATCTCAAAAATAATAATAATAAATAAATATTATGATCATTACACATCAAAGATTTTTAATACATTAGAATAAAATAATAATAAGATATTAGCAAATTAGTTTTATTATTATACTTTAATATGTTCAATAAAACATCAAAATAATATAATAAAATAAGTATATAATCTGAAATATCATAATTAATAATAATAATATATTATTTTCAAAGATAGATATTATTGTGATAATAAGCCTTTAAAGGCAGCAATTAAATCTAACAAAGAGGTATATTTTATGAAAAGTCACCTCTTTCACCAAACAATACATTCCCCCCATGAGACACCTACCTTGAATGGTATAAATAGAAGGAAGGAAAATAAGGAAGAGAGAAAAACATTGAGAAATACAATCTGCAATTCAGAACTGCAGCAACAATGATTGTTATGCATTGGAATATAGAGCCATTAAATATGTATATATTATTTAATGAGCATACAGGTATATGTGCATGAATGTGGATAAATTTTATAATGAATAATATGAAATGAATAAAGAATATATAAATACTAATATAAAGACAGAATAATAATTGAATAAGTAATAATATATGAATAAACATATATATGAATAATCAATAATCAATACTAATATAATTGAACAATGAATAATATATGAATAAACATATATATGAATACTAATTGATATGAATAAGAAATATATATATATATTCATGATTATGCAATAACGATACTTATAATTAATGATGACTCTTTAATATAAACATAAGTAGATTATGTATTCTTATGAATTGTCCTCATCCTATGATTAAATGTAAGGTTGAAGGGAGACGATTAAGGAATAAGGAGACATGGGAAGACACAGCTGATTAGTTGATGTACTCACTTAGCAATAATATTTAGCATATTTTGAATATAAGAAATAGATATTGCTAATTTGATTATTGATATAATGCTTTCTTTAATCTTATCATAATGAGAATCATTCTAGGAAATAATGAACTTAAAGAATCATTGATACATGAAATAGATCTTGGATGAATGCAAATATATCTGATTGTGTAAAGATTGTTTTCTCTGTGATTGGTACCCTCTTAGGCAGGTGAAGTAGAGTCCAAGTGGATAGCCTAAAAACTCCCCTCTCATGTTCGTAGGCCAAGGAACGGGGTAGACATAGAGAGGTGGGGGTCCCACCGTAGGAAACTACACTATTATAGGGGTGGTAGGTCGTAGGCCCTTGGATCGTAGGACTTCACCTTGTCCTAATAGGGCAAGTGTCTTTGAGGTACTGTCTTGTATGGGGATATGCAGGGACTAAGCTGTTGGGAAAGGAGGATTGTGAGAGACAACCTCTCATGCCCAACACAAAGGCTTCAGGGCAAGATCCATACAAGGCACTCCTCTTGCTTGTTAAAATTGCATTTATGAATTACGCTTATATTTTGGATATCTAGATATTAATGCTAATATGTGTATGTGGAAATGTTGTTAATATGGTGAATGCAGATTTCAAACCAAGATTACTTCATTAAAAAGAACATTCATTTGGAAGGAAGAAACCCTAACCCTAATCAACAAATGAATTCTAGACCAAACCGGGTAAGGGACATTACAATATATTACTTAAGGTAATAAAATACATAAATATATATTTATATAATTATTTAATTACTTTAATACGTATATAAATAAAATAATATTAATAAATTATAGATGTATGTCTTTTGTTAAACAAAGATTATTGTTACTCTTTTCTCATCATGTATATTTGGAAATCGAACATTGCCAAGTATATTTGGGAATCAACTTTAATTATTTCCACCCATGAATAAATTCGAAATAGTTGAAGGCATCTTTAAATTTCAATAAGGAAATAATCGATGCATAAAACATTGGACTTTATAAAGTCGAGTTGGAAATATTTGTGAAGTTTCCCACGAACAAAAATGGCGGATAAAATTGAACCGCGCGACGTTTCGAAGAGCGCTTCACCAGGAAGAATGCATCTTTAGGGGTGACGCAACCATGGGATAAATTGCTGTTGCTTG
This sequence comes from Sequoiadendron giganteum, assembly GCA_007115665.2. Lineage (NCBI taxonomy): Eukaryota > Viridiplantae > Streptophyta > Pinopsida > Cupressales > Cupressaceae > Sequoiadendron > Sequoiadendron giganteum. Next base: position 424,470,578 of record CM021104.1, read on the forward strand.
TTTAAACCTAGACTTTTTCCAGTAAGGCAAGTCATCTTCTTGCTGGCGCCATTTTTTCTGGAATCACCTGTAAGTGGCGAATTTCAATGAATGGTTGAAAAATTCTGATAATGCTGTCATTAGCTCAAGTCGAATCATTTCTAATTTGCTTAGTTAGGGCTTGGAGACCCGCCAAGTGCCTTTTGAATAAGTCTTCATTAATGTGTTGTCAATTTCTTGAGGAAATGTGTTGCTTTCCTGAGTCTATTTAAAGGCTTGCACTTGCTGCAAATTATAATGAATTCCTCACCAGTTCATACGAATTCTGTATTTTGAGTGATATCATTTTGTCTTTGAGTAACCAGTATTGTGAGTGTCCAATATTCATTAAGTATCATATTGCTGTGAGTACCAATATTTTGTGGAGTATCATATTGCTATGAGTGCCCAATATCCTGTGAGGTATCATATTGCTGTGAGTAATCTATATTCTGAGAAGTATTCGTCATTGCTTTGAGTGACCATCATTGTGAGTGGAAACATCCATTTATTCTCTGTGAGTCAATTTTGGAAAGAGAGTTCAACTATTGGAAAGGACAAGGAAAACTCTGCTACCTGAGTTACTGCAGGAAAGACCATCATCATCATCTGTGGAAGTTTAATTTACAGGCATGTTTATCTTGCTTTCAATTCTTCTTGATTTTTATGAGAAGTCATGTTAAACCTTTGAAGTGTCATTCTGTTTTCATTGTCAGAATCTGTAAAGACATGTTAGGCAAACATAATATGTTGCTATTATATAAAGCTTGTATTTTGATTATCTAAAAGATACATTAAGTAAACAAAGTATATATGATACATGTTAGAAAGCAACATTCCTTTAAAAGATATACATTGCATCTAGTTATTGTTTGTTGTACTTGTATGATCTCTATATAATGGAGAGTATTCATTACCTTAGTTACTACTTATAGGACTGTGATGAGAGCGTGATTCAAGTATCTTATAGCTCAACTAAGTTATTAGGTTAACTCAGTAAGCTAGCTACACTCCTAGGAAATGTTTGTTCCCGAGTAGGAGAAAGTGTTAAGAGTACTTGCGATGCAGATTCATCCCAGTAGGTTAAATTGAAGTAGGATGTCATGGTACAGATTACCACGAAAGAAAAAATGACCTACGTGTGGTGTAAGATAGCCCTAAGTCAAATCAACCCTGGTTAGTGTATGTGGCAATTGACCCTCAGTGGAGATACTGATTAAACACTTTGGCCAAAGTAGTGTAGATGAACAACGTCCTCTTGATTGAGTGATGAATACACTGTCATGTCCACTGTGATCCCTATTGCGTACTAGATTGAGAGTTTACCGGATGTACAGGTTCTAGCTATGTAGGACACACCACTATACTCAGTCGGTTTACAGTATTGGTTACCCAACCAATCTCTTCGATGAAGGGAGGGCCATCTATCGAACGATAGATGTGCGGGGGACCGCATTATAAGTTCGTGGTTGGCGGAAAAGCGCCCGAGTGATGTTTCTCCTCCTTACCAGGCTACTGAGGCACCAAGATTTGAAAGGCGGATTCCTGGACCTTCTTACTACTATTAGTTCAAAAGCTCATTGGAGTTAATTTAGATAAGGTACATTTTACCGTTACTTGTATTTGTGAAGTTATTATAATGACATGGAATCTTTATTGTAATTCTATTATGATATCTTGTTCATATTTTATCAATAAAGGAAAGAAAAATTATATTGCAATGACTTGTAGCACATTTATTTACTCTTTTGATGTAAATTGGAATTTTTTTATTTTTATGTAGAACCGGGTCGTTACAAGTAGCCACATTTGGTACAATCTTTGGTGTAGGTGTTACATTTGTAGAATCTACAACAATAGGTACAAATAGAGGATTGGTGACACACAACATATGTCTTGATACATTCTTCTGGAAACAGTGGGAAAAAGCATGTGTATGTTGACTACAATATGAACATGGGTTTAGGTTAAAACATGATTTGGGTTAATTTGCGGACAACCTAGGGGGTTGGACTTCACTAACACACACATGTTGAGACTCAACTGAACATGAACGAAAAACTTCACTAGACACAAAATGGATGTGTTTGGAATCCTTAGGAACACAAGATTTCACACACAAAACCATTGGATTTGAGACCACATTTTTCCCTATTGGTTTTTGGGACTTCTAGATTTGTACAATGGGTTTGAATTAAGTAGTAATAAACACATTTTCAGACTTACAATTTGACACATCATTCTTCTTCTTATTTGACACAACAAATCTTTTCACATTGGGTTTCAGCACAACTTTTGATGACCCTACGGTGTTCTTCTTTACATCTACATTATTCTTCTACTTTGAAGTGCTGAGGGATACATTTCTGTTTTGCAGTGTTGAAGGATGATATATCAGTATGCTTAATAATTTGATCACCTGACTGTCTATAAAGAATCAATCTTGTCCTAAAAGCAAATGCTCACAGAGTTGCATGAAAGAAGGTTTGTATTGTCTCCAACATTTTTAGATTAGTATGCAATATGCCATCATATTATATTTCGTGGACATGTTTGAAAAAGAAGATTCAAAAAGAGAGATCGTTTTCATACACACTAGAAACTTCGAGCCGGATAACCCTGAAAATTCTTAGAAAACAAATACATGTTTTGACAGGTCTTTGCACTTCGACAACATTCAAAGTCAACACATAAGTGTTTACACCCATATGTCTGCTTATGGCACTCACTTTGCATACCTTGATTCCTCCAAATTAAACTTCGGGCAATTTAAAATTTAAAAAAAACACTTTTTCTCCTTGAAAGTCAATGAATTTGGAATAACCCTTGAGCCCCTAAATCGATTGGCTAAAAGCCTATGTCAAAGTGTAAATGGAAATATATATATATATATATATATATATATATTTTAGCAAAATACATTAAAAAAACATGTTTTCAACGATAACCTTTTAGGATGCACTTGAATATCTTAGCAAACGACATAAGTACCAACTCTCCTATGCATCCTAATGGTTTCAATATTTCAGTCACTTCTTTTTTAAGTCTTTGGGAAAATGAGAAAAGTAAATTAAAATAAAAACTACCTATGTATCCAAGTTTGAGGGAGAACATTGAGAGTGGTTTGTGGCTGCTGTGATAGGCCTTAAAATCCAATCAATTGGAAGAAACCATAGTAATGGAAAACGTGAAAAACACAAGTACTTGTGTTTTAAACTTACATGTGACCTTTGCCATGCTGTTCTGACATGTATACCCTGGGTTTTCAATAACCCGGTCAAATCTGTGCAAAATGCAGAAAACATGGGTTCAATTGAAAAAAATGCGTTTAAAATACACATAATTGAAAAACACACAAGTTTTTCATTACAGCCTATGGGCCTTTTCTATAAAAACCTCCAAATTGATTTATTTTCTCTTTCTTTCACTTTCAGGCAGCAGGCAAACAAATAACATATAGTAATAGGTTGAGAACTTACACAATCATCATTGCTAACCTCAGGTAGTGTTGAAGATGATCAACTGATTGATGAAATTGATCTTTATTTTGAATGGATTACAGCTGAAGAGGAGCCTATATTTAGTGAAGATGATTTGGATGGTCATGAACATGTTCGTTTGCACCAAAGGGCTGCACTTAAAGGGGCATCAACCTCGACTTCACATATCTAGTCATGGCTGCCTTAGAGCCTATTTGAAAGTTTAAATTTGATATTCTCCAATTTTGTTTTGTATACGACAGTTGAATTATGAGTACTGATCCTATGACAGTATGTGCTCGAAGACTAAAAAATTGATACTTAATGAGAATTTGAGAGTAATTGACATCATTGAATCTTTATTTATGTCTTATAATTGAAGTTTGGGCTTTGTTTCTCTTTCTAGTTTATACACACTCTATTTGGCATAAAATGACATTTGCAGTTTTTATTTTGTGTTATGTGTATTTTAGTGTCTTCTAATTTGTCGTGCTTTTCACCTTTTAAACATGTGCAATTGAATTCCGTTTAGACTTTTGGTTTGCCATGCCATTCCCATGTAAATCTTGTTGGATGTTGTGGTCGAGTTGCTGATATGTGGTTGTCATTGATGTCAACACTATTAGCATTAATGTCTTTAAGACTGTATATGTCGAGGATATTGAGAAAATTGTAATAAAATATGTTATAGGTTGTCTGTGAAGCAGTGAAGATCAGTATGACAGAAAGTTCAATATGTTGATAATGAGATGTTGCGGATTAAAGGGTTTGTTTTCAAGCCTATCTAGTTTCTACTCCGAAAGTTTCAGAGTTGCGCATGAAGATTTGAGCAAGTTATAAGTTTCTGTGTTCTACTTCTGACAGCTATTCTGTTATTGCAAATGGTGTTCATGGAAGAAGATAATGTGATTCTGGTAATCTGAGTTGTTGCGTATGTTCCTGTGGTGTTCGTGGACGTTTCTATATCATATTCTATTCGTGCTGCACGTCCGCATTGATCATTGTGCTCGCGATCTGAGATTTTCTCTTGCATGTTCATGTTTTTTATGTTCATGGCCGACAAAGTGTTTGAAGCATGTTGTGGATCTTCGAGGAAGAATCTTTGAAGGTGTTTTGTGTTCGAGAACATTGTTTTGGGTCTATACTATGTTGTGGCCGACCTTGGTTGATGCGTGTTGCGACCTTTTCACACATCGCCCCATTGCAAATGGGGACCTTAGTGGTATTATCCTCTGGTAGTTTTGCTTCTGAGTTTCGGTCTGTCCGATGAGGTACTTAGAATTTGAAATTTTGAAGGTCATCTGAGTCAAGAAATGATTGTGAACCCGAATCAATGATAGAACGTTGCCAAAACGCTTAGAAGGCCTTGTGGACGAAGATCGACTGTCTATTCAGTCAATTCTGACACTTCCTAAATTTTAGGGTTTTGACCCCGGGCCCCTATTTTTTAGGGACTTTTTTTTGGCATTCTTAGCACATTCTGGGATCCCTATTTTTTAGGGATTATTTTTAGAAAGTTTCTATTTTTGGAAAATTTCTATTTTTAGAAAGTTTCTATTTCGGGAAAGTATGCAGGTCATGGCTTCAAAAAACATCAACTTCAGAAGGTTGCAAGGAAAAATGGGTAAAAGTTTGAAAAACCAGAAAATTCGCCTAAGGCATGGACTTGCATGGAGAAGATAAAAATTAAAAAAGTTAGCAAGTCCGCCCAACACTTGCAAAATATAGCCAAAGTCCGCCATATGCAAAAAAGAAATGCAAAGTCATGGCAAAGTCCGCCCAAGGCACTTGCAAAATGTAAATGAAGTCCGCCATGTGCAAAATGGCAATTGCAAAAACATCTTGAAGTCCGCCCATGCAGCTGCAAAAGGTATGTAAAGTCCGCCCAAGGTGACTTGCAAAAAAGTTAGCAAGTCCGCCCAGCAAGACAAATGGCAAAATGTTGACAAAGTCCGCCCAGCTATGAGGAAGATTGCAAAAGCATCTTGAAGTCCGCCCAAAGGTAAAAGTGAAATATGCAAAAGGTGAATGAAGTCCACCATGTGCCAAGGCACTTGCAAAATGCAAATGAAGTCCGCCCAACCTAAAAGAAATTGCAAATTACATGAAAGGTCCGCTCCAAGAAGGCTGGAAAGGGATAAAATGCTAAGGGGTGTGCTCCAAGATGATTGGAGATGGTGAAAATACAAGGAAAATTCGCCATTTTGTGAAATTAAATGACAATTACTAAGTAAAAATTCGCCCAAGCATGGATAAAGTGAAAATTTGCACAAGGCAAATACGTTGGAGTCGTGTATCGCATTGAAAATCACTTGGATGAACAAAGATTTAATTATTTGCCTAGAAAATCAAAGGATTTGAAAATTTGCCTAAGTCCAGACGATTGGAAATTTAATAAAAAAATCAAATGATATGTCTGGCAAAATTGAAATTCGCCTAAGTAAAAATCTTGGCAAGATTAAAATTCGCGCAGGCACAGAGAGATTTAAATAAAAAAAAATTAAATATTATTATTTAATTATTTTAACGAACGGGTTGGAAACAACACATAAAATATTATTTTAATATTTTATTTTCCAAAACCCATTTAAAGAGAAAATTCGAATTTCTCTAGGCAAATTGCTGAGAAAAGAAAGAAGAAAAATAAACTTCACTCGACTGGCGGCAAAAATAGAAAATTTCTTTAATGACTTATGCTGGAGACGGAAATTGCCATTCGAAAGACAAGTGCCAGCCGAGTTCAAACTGAATTAATTGGAAACAATTAATTAGGTCGATTTTCTCAGCCTTAAATTGGCTTTGCATTTCATTTTCATTCATTCTTTCGAAAGCGAAGTTGAGAAAGTTAAGGCAGAGAAGTTTGTGAAGTTTTATATTATTTTTTGCAAAGTAAAAGGCTGAAAGTACGAATTTACTTCAGCAGCAACACAGTTTTCATTGACAGGCAGACTTTACTTCCTCTATTTTTGACGAAGTTTTCTCTTTGCAAGCGATTTAATTCTTTCATTTCCAGCAACAATTGTTTTCACGAATTAACTCATCAAGTTTGCTGGAATTTATTTATGCGTAAATAATTTCTGATTATTAAATTTTTCTTTTGCAGATTTATGCTGAACGCCGGAAAATCATCGAAGAAGAAAATGAAGTTTGCAAGCAAAGGTGCGCCGTTGGAGTCTAAAATTATCTCCAAATGGAAGAATGTTGCGGACACTGATCTCGGCCATGTTGACTTGGAGGAATTTCGAAAAAGAATGTACGGAAGTGACACACGCATGCCGACTCCAATTGCGCAAAGGATGATGCGAAATGGTATAGTTCAAGCTGCAGGATTTCCGCCAGCAGTCGAGTGTCCGGAGTTGATGGTAGAATGCGCCTTGCACTATAATGCTGAAGAAAGACAAATTGAGGCGCCTGATGGCAGAGTATTGGCATACTTAGGTGAGTTGGCTATACAGGAAACATTTGGCATTCCAGCTTACCATCGAACGTACTACCGGTCGAAGGAGGATGCGCAGAATTGTACGAGGATAAACAGACTCTTTGCATGGCCAACATGAACAAGAACTGGCTCGAAAAACCTAGATGCTCATCCAAGAGATTGCCCAAGAAATTACTCAGGCCATTTTTTTAGGAAGAATACAGAGACATAGTCTTGTTGCTGAACAGACTAGTAGGCAGTCCTCAAGGAGCGCCTTTTGAAAGTTGGATGTATTACTTCATTGATGAAGTATCTGTTGGGACAAAAATGATCAACTGGTCAAGGATGATCAGTGATAGTATTCATGAACAATTGGTTAACCTGGAGAAAACTGAATCCTTTCATATGGGTTCTTATATTGTGTATTCACTCACTCGTACATACTGATATGCCGGTCTGATATGCAAAGGTGTAGTCGGCAACAACGAAGGAGAGCTCAAAGTTTATAACTGCTATCCCCAATTGCAGTTGAGTGAGAAGTCACATTGGCGCAGGGCACATAACGCTTTCCTCATGTACATCACTCGGGTGCTGCAGGGAGGAACGCATCAAAGACTTACACCCGAAGCAAAAAGTTTAATCAGTAAATACGGATCCTGGTTCATCCAGTTTCCAAGATTTACGTACATCCGAATACAGGGATTCACGGAATCTCCTTACAGGTTGCCAATCTATCCTACTGACAAGATGATTTTACTAGAAGTAATCAGGCAGCTGGAAACATTCCAGAATATCCAGAGACCGAAGCAGAAAGCAGCTGTCACGTTTCCCTTGTTCATAGGAGACATGGTAGAATCCTGTCCGTCATCGCAGGCAGCAGACAATGCCAGGATAGAAATACAGTTATATCCGTTCACCTCATACAAGTCCAGAGGGGATTTTGATCCACTCAATCACATGGGAATGGTAAACGGAAGGAAATACAGGCACAGAGTTGACCTTGAAGATTTTTGGGCAAATGCTGCCGACGAGTATGAAGTAAGGAGAAGACTTTGGTCAAGATTATCCTTGAGCATGATCAGGACAATCGAACTTTTCCGTGTACCTGACCAGCTAGATGACGATGAAGTGTACATACAGCCAGGATATGATGAAGGATTGCCGCTCCCTTCTGTCAAATGGTTAGAGCCTGAGTTAAGTGATTTAACAACTCTTATGAGACCAGTGGTCAAATACTCACAATGGTGGGTAGATCAGCGGGTACAAACATTGAAGCAACGAGGTGTGCCATTCACCTATGATTTAATGGGCGAAGCTGAATCGTGTTCTTCAAATATTGGCGCTTCTCAGGAAAATGAACGGATTGAGCCTATCAACTCGAAGAAGAGGAAAGGCAAGGAGGTGGCAACAAGCGAGAAGCCGATCTTGAAGAAGACTAAGGCCCTTCACTCAGCTGCATTTGGGAATATCAAGCAGCTACTGATTATGGAAGAAGAATCATGGGGAAATATAAGAATTCCTTCACTAGTGCTTGAAGGAAACACGGAGCCTATGCAGATTGAGCAGGACTTTCACCATTCTCCAACCGGCACAGAGATTTGTGAATCAGATGAGGACCTGAATGACAGGGAAGGCGACTTCCAAGAAGGGATGATTTCAGCCCTAAGGGGGATTCATGAGGACCCGCCGGCACAAGAAATCCAAGAGATTCAGGATATTCCGGACTGCGAAGACAATGGAGTCGAGCAGCCTACAATACCAAACTGGCTTAAGGAAAGAATTAAGGTTAAGGTACCAGTTGCAGCACCAGAAGCAGATGATATTGACGATTTCTTGGCAAGGTTAGAGCAAGTAAATACGAAAAAACCGGCCAAGAAATTCTCTACTATTCAAAGAGATGAGACTGGTAACCGCACAGTGCAAATTGCAGTCCCGACAGTTGAGAAACTGCAGGATGAAATTACTCCTGCCGATTATGCCATTACTGTGATTGATATTGGTCCATCTACCAAGGGGCAAGAAGTAGAAGATCTGGACAATTCCGTTTCCACCATTAAGTCCAGATTAGAAAAGGAGACTCAGAAAAAAAGGGAATATAAGATGGAGGTTGAGCGCCTGAAGGAGTATATCCGGCATTTGACAAGGCCACTCAACCAAGGCAACCAATCAAACCCTCTGCTCTCAAATGCATCACAAGAGCCGGTAGAAAGTCTTGAGAAAGAACTAACTACTGCTAGGGAAACACAAGAATGGATGGCAAGAAAAGAGAAAGAAGTAATGGCATTTGTGAAGAAGTTAGTACATGCTCACGGGCAAACTTCTTCCCTGCTCACAAGGATTGCAAATTTGATTGAGGCATGGGACGGATTGCAAGACTTGCAAGACAGAATCATTCCCTGCCTCCGTGATATAAGGAAAATTCCTAAGCAAAGGCTGATTGACGAGAGGATTATTGCAGCTGGGGCGGCTTACGACTTTAGCAACTGGTATTGCGCATTGGTCTCTTGTAGGGAAATGCTTGAAAAGGTTAAGGCAGAGAGTATCAAGGTCGAGGAGCAAGTAAGGAACATCCAAAATGGCATCTTTCATATGGCTGCAGATATATTGAACAAAGACATTGTTCGAGAAAATGACTTGTGGCTGGATAATATGCAAAGGGAAGTGCAAAAGATTTTCTCCATCATGCCAATTTTGGGCGAAAATCTGACTAAAGCATTTGACCTGTTGAATATCCGTAGTACTTTCTTGCAGCACGAATCAGAATGGGCAGTTATCTTTGCTGATTGTGCAGATAGTTTGGACCTGCTGGAATACAATGTCAGCACCTTGCCAGACATTACCATCGAGGAGATTGGCGCCATTGTGTCTAGGTTCGTCGAATGAGGCATTGCATGAGTGGATAAGGATACAACCGCCAGTGGGTGACTCATCTGTCAGTTAATTGATCGATGTTTTGGGCAACCCTAATTAGGGTTTTTGTGCTTAGATCTGGGCCCTTGATTTTGTTTCAATCTCGGCCATTCATTGTATCGGGGAATTCTATAAGTACCCTTTTTTTTTATATTTCAAACAATCGGAAGAAATCAGAAAAATTGTTATTAGAGGATTAGAGATTAGATTTTTGAGTTAGAATTAGTTTCTTTTAGAAGTAAGAGAAGAGTTGTATGAAATTGTTGTGAAAACCATTGAGATAATAAAATTCATAATTGCATGAGTTGCTTTGAAACCTTTATTATCAAATGGGTGCATGGTTGCATATTTGCTCTTTCTCGTAGGATTGTTAATAGATTAAAATTTATTTGTTAGTGGAGCGACAGATTGATGGTGAGGATTGAAAGTAACTTAGCTCATACTTTTTTCAAATGGATGCTTTTCATTTGATGTGCAAAGTTAGACTGAGCTCTTGATATAAATGCTTTTAAAACGTTTACTTGAATAATATTGTTCGAATTGATGGTGTTATTTATAGTGAAAAATCTCAAGCATAAATCCCAGAAGATTGCACCTGCTTTCGTGTAGTTGTCGTTTTTCGAGACGAAGCAAAGCATGGTTTCCTTTAAGTTGCATTTGATCGTTACCGTCTCCTAGTTCCTTAGGTTTAGCATAAGATTTCTCACCCCTTTCCTTTTTTCTTTTTTTATTTTATCCAAAATCAGAAAATCCAAAAGATACAACACTACATTCAAACTCTTGCTTTCAAAGTAAATTACTACAATACTAGGCCCCCTTGGGTTACCAGCAAACCTCATACTACCACAGAGCCTATCCGCACCCCAACTTAGGAACATTGGAATTACCTTGTGATCTATCTAGCAATCTTAGCACAAAAGGTGATTTTTATCAAGAGAGGATAGAGCATCTCCGGACACTTTATTCTAGTGTGTTCGTGTGTGTCACAAAATACGCATCAACAATGCGCATTGACAATCTTTATTGTTTTGGGTTGACAGTTTGCATTCATTCTATTATTTTGTTGAAGCCGACATAAAACAATGTAATTTCTTGTTGCGGATATATATAAGCGGTTGTTTATCTCATTTGAGACATGTATGATGTGAACTGTGCGAGTGCTATGTCCGAAAAAGGTTCAGATCATTCGAAGGCATAACAGAGTGTGAAGAAGAGTGAAAGAAAGTAAAGAAGTGTTCATGTGCTTAACCGAAACTGTACTCAGGCATTAGCAGATGCTACTTTTTCAGTTCAAATTGTTTAGATGGATTTAATGTGAATGTTTTCTGTAAGACATTGAGTCTTCCTTTGAGCAGTGAGCCCTAGGCAGTGTGCCTGAATGCATGTGCATTCCTCATATATTTTTCTTATACTTTTAACATGGTATAACTTGTGGATTAACCTCCACCGTGGTTTTTCCCCTAATAGGGTTTGCACGCAAAAATATTGGTGTTATGTGTGTTTTTAATGTGTTGTTGATTCATGCTTTCACTGTTATTAATCAGATATGAGAATAAAGGTTAATAAGTTTAATAAGTTTGAAATTTTGTGACAACTGAGTCACCTCCCATCCCCTCTCAGTTGTCTGCCCTTGTGCTGCCAACAAATCTAATGTGAATATGGAAGAAAACCTTCTTTCTGATTTGTTGGACACAACTCTTCTTTCTAAAAAAGATGTTTGTTGGCTTGGAAAAAATAAGTGTAGCCTTTTTTATTTGTGGTTGATGTTGTTGATGAGGTTTGAGACCATAGCCTCGAGGATGCCATAAAAATACTCCACCAAAAGGACTAAATGTGAACAATTTGTGGAACCTTTGAATACATGCTAAGTTACTTGTTCGGGTTTGGGTTTGGGTTTGAGTTTGATGGTTTGGTTCGCTGGTTCAGACAAATTGTTTTTGGGGTTGGGTTCATTTTGGGTTTGTCTATACAAAAACATATAAAAACCAAAAATATATACATATTTACAACAGTAATTAAGTTCAAAATACCGCACATAGCATCATATATTGTATAACAATCAAAACCACCATAAAAAATAAAAAACATTAGAATGTCAATTAGTCAAACTCAAGTGTCATGATACATATTACATATTAAAATTAACTACATTGCTGCATTTCTCCTTGTAGGTAAGCATCAAGGAAGATTGTCCAATTGGATGACGATATTATAGATGAAGACTTGTAGGCAAACTTGGAAACTTGGACTTGGAGAGTACATGGCAAATCAAATGAATTCAATGAGAGTTTGAGGGCAATGCCCCCAAAGGGGTCGAGGGGCAGCGCCCCTAGTGGGGTCAAGGGGCAACGCATACATCATTTTGCATTCACAATAAAACCCATATTAAAACCTTAAAATCCACACAAACCTTCATGGCAGACATCATTTTAGGGTTAGGGGGCGAATTGGGCTTTTTTAAATTTAAAAAACTCAAAAACTCAAAAATAAAAAAAAAATGTTGAAAAACAAACAAATTCGCCTCGGGTCTGCTTGGGTTCGGCAAGGTTGGATCCTCCGAACCCACAAGGAACCAAACCTGGACCTCGGACTTGGGCCGGACCGGATTGGGACCCTGGCCTTACCCCACGTGGACCGGTAACATAGAATACATGCAAAAATGTTTATATAGAAGTGCCACTAGAAGCAACAACAAAGAATGTGCTTTTGAAGTCGATAGCTCTTCTTTTCTCTATGCTGCTTATTCTCTATTACCATCAACAAAAGTCTACAAATTATTTCTACTTTATTGCTTGCTGATAGGGAGGTAGAGCACCACATTCACCTATAGGTTCTGCTGGCAAACTATACTGTTTATTGTCTTCCAGCTACAAAATGACAAACTAAAACAAAATTGCAAAAAAGATCTATTTCATACCATAATTTGATCACTCTTTTTTTAATCTTGGCATACCTACATGCCCATGAGCACTCTTATAGGCACTACATTAGACAAACAAGTATAGACCCATAAAACTATGGCACTTTGGAATTTCAGCATAATACAAACTCAATGATAGTTACTCTAGGTATCCTAGATGGAGTTCAACATAATACTAACTCAATGATAGTGTTGAGTAACAGGGTATCCCAAAGAAAATCCATTTGTAGCTATATTTTTACCACATGCTAATAAGTTTTTTGAACCTCTAGGGTAGGACAAATTTTTAGGGAAGCTTAGTGTAATGATTGCCCCTAGTTATTTTTTGTTTTTGAAAATAACAATATCCCTGTTTGCTGTTTACACTGTTTTTGGTGATGTTTGTGTGTTTGGTTTTCATGTGTGTTTCATATATAGTAACGAAACTCAGACTCGGCGCGGACTCGATGAGAGTGACTCGACTTGGGACTCGAGACTCGACACAGACTTGGCAAAATGAAAAACCCAAGAAATTTAGAGTTTTTTAAGGATTTAAAACTTGTTTCATGCACCATTTATTAAATAAACCTTAAAGACACAATAACATCATCAAATAGAAGCTAATTTGATCACATATACAAGTATACATCGATCACATAAGTATAAATGCAAATTGTAGTTGAGCTGCTAAAGGAAATAGCACACTTAGATATATAAATATAGTCAAATGTATACAAAACTCATGGAATATGAAATCCATGACATCAAATGTTCCAAACAAATATGAAATATCAAAACAATAACTGCAAGTCTATGGCTCAGAGGAGCTTGCATCCTTTCTACGAAGGCATCTAAGGTGGGTCCTGGATGATGTAGCAGCTGCAACCATAGTCTCTGCTTGTGACTCCATGCCACCCTCACCAGCATCAGTTGTGGTTGTGTCTACTCGTGCTCTAGCCTCCTCCTCTACCATGGCTACAACCTCAGCCTCTCTATCTGCCTAGTCAACCCAATCAAGGTCCTCGTCACTAACGCAAGTATCCATTGATCACATAAGTATAAACACAAATTGTAGCTAAGCTGTTAAAGGAAATAGCACACTTAGATATATAGTCAAAGACTCAAATGTATATAAAACTCATGGAATATAAAATCCATGAGATCAAATGTTCCAAACAAAAAAGAAATATCAAAAGATTCAAAACAATAACTAGAAGTCTATGGCTCAAAGGAGCCTGCATCCTTCCTACGAATGCGTCTAAGATAGGTCTTGGATGATGCAGTAGCTATAATCTCAAGTTTGAGGGCAATTGCCCCAATGGGTTTGAGGGGTAGTGGCCTTTGCGGGGGTCTAAGGGCAGTGCCCCCAGTGGGGTTGAGGGGAAACGCCCTTTGTGAGGGTCTGAGACAGCGCCCCTTGCAGAGGTCTGGGGGCAGTGCTTCTAATGGGGTCAAGGGTCAAGTGGCGTACATGATTTTGCATTCACAATAAGTAAAAAAAACAAGTTTTAACTTTAAATTTAATGTAATTTTTGCACTTTTCAAACTTGTTTGCATGAGTCTGCTTGACGAGACTCGCCCAGACTCGATGAGTCTAGTGAATCTAAGATACTCGGCGAGTCTCGCCAGGACTTGTTCGGACTCGGTCGAGTCCGAGTCCAGGCGAGTCTCGTTTCTATGGTTTCATGTTTACATATGCATACATGTAATAGATAACATAAAGGAAAGAAATGGAAATATAACAACTTATGAGAGCAGAAATCACTCCTTTCATTAGGCATTTGACATCTTCAAATTCAGTTTTTACACATACATAATCACATCTTATAACAACATAACAGACCTGGAAAAGGACTCTAAAAACAATTTAGAGCGCTTTAGATTTGCTTCAGCTAACACCAAAGAGACTGTAATATCCTAACTAATCTATGGTTAAGAATGACCAACTATCTAACTAACTTACTAACTAACTAACTAAAATCAGCTGAAGAAACAACTAACTTAACCACCTGAAAATTTCTTTTCTTTCAGAAACAACTTACACGGAAAAAATAAATTAAAATTCTAATAACCTAATATTCAATTTCACAACTTAAATAAGTTCACCAATTCCGCTGAAAATAACTACCACCAATTCTTATAACCAATTGATAAACATAACCAACTTAACTGACTAAATCCGTTGCTTTTATAAGGAAGAATTGTTCTAACAACTAGCAGATTCATTCTAAAACATTATTTCGAGAAACGAGAGAGGGAAAAGGGATTCAGAAATTACAGTAAGGAAGATGATCCACATGAGTTGTGTTCTTTGACTTCAAGGGAAAATGACATCATCAGGGGCTTTACCGACCAACCAAAGACCTACTAGCCTCCTATGTTCTTCAGCTAAAGAACCCGTCCCTTCACGAGGGTAATCATCAAGGATCAATTTACCGTCATGCCCTTTTGAGCTTGGTGCCATGAACCTACATTGTTGGTCGACCCTTTCTCTGTAGGTACCTCGTAACCAAAAGGACCATTCTGACCTTTAGTGCATCTGGTTCATGAAGGCCGACCTATGCCAAACCGGCATCATACCTTGGCCAAGGATTTGTTAGGAAGATTTGGCACTCTTGTTCCATCAATACCTCACCCTTTCTCGACATTAATTTCCTTTCCATTTATTTGTTATTAAAGTTAACTTAATCCAATGAGATTTCTTATCTGAAGTTATCTTTCAGTTTAGCACAAAACAGAGCGGAAAAACACAGTTAAGGATTGGTTGTAAGGTTCAACTTTTATAGCTAATTTCTTCTGGATTCAGGGATACTCACATTCAGGCTTCTCTCGCCTGATGCCTATTTACCTTAGATCAGGGTTATGAATTTAAGACCAAGGCTTGGGAAAAATAGAGAGAAGGTCTTCCAAAATACATAAAAGAATACATTTCAAGAGAAGGGCCCATTTACAATATATGAATTTGCAATCACAGATGGGACCAACTTAGTCTAGCTGGTTCAAGGAGACAAACCACTCAACCTAGTTTTAAATACATATGTTTAGGTTCCATGTTTAAAGAGGTCCACATTTACCAAAGAGTTCCTCAGTTAAGACAGCAAGCCACACTCAGGAGTTAGACCAACATCTAATACTCACAAATCGATCTAAAAGGCATTTGGATACAACAGGGCTATATTCAGAGATTCCCTCGATATACAGAGGTTCATTTTGAAAGCATTCGAATGCACTAGGACTAGATACATACAATATGCAGAGGTTACATTTTGAAGGTATTTGAATGCACCAGGACTAGATATAGACAATATGCAAAGGTTACATTTTGAAGGTATTCAAATACACTAGAACTAGATTAAAAAAAACACTTGATACCACAAGCACTACATTCAGGGAATAATTCAATATAAAGAAATTACGTTCATGAGTGCATTCAGACACAAAGACTATACTTGATATGAAATGCTACACATAAGTACTCTTTTGAATCGTTCGGAAATAATAGAGATAGCAAAAGATAACGCTTTAAGGTAAATGAAACATGCCTGACAGGGGTCGGACCGATAGCCTTCTGACGCCTTCTTCTACAAGAGAGCGACCACTGCACTCGTGGCTTCAAGTTTAGAAAACCCGACGTAGGATAGCCTCACCACAGGGAAAAACAAGCATGAAGGGTTGAAGAGAAGCTTTGACGCAAAACAATCACCACTGCGAATAGCCCCCTCTCCTCCAGGTACCTCACGATCCAAGAAAAACCAAAAAACAAGAGAGGACCCCCGAAAAAGAGAAAGGCCAAAACCACAAGTAGCCATTGCGACTGCATGGCTTCCCCAACCGTTACCACCAAGACACTATCTGCCGATGAAAACCCCAGACACCACCAGTCTTCCTCCAATTAATTTACACTATTCGAAATTAACACCCCACTCCACTCGGGCAAAAGACTCAACGAAAGAGGAATTTAGGCTAAAGTTTGTTATAATTTTGATTTAATTTTTAAGCCTTAAGTATAGTATTTTAAAAAAAAAAATACTTTAAGGAGTTTAATTAAATAACTACTTAATGAGTAAAAATATTGTTTTAATATGATAAAGGCCAAGGTATGACTCCAATATATATTTAGATCTTACACCAGCTCAGAGAAAAATGGTAAGTTTGATCCTTGATGATCATGTCTTCTCCTTGATGACATTCCTTTCCCTTTCGACGTTGACGAGTCTGCATCCCCTGACATGGAAATTGTGGTTAGAATGTTCTTATCATTAAAATAAAATGCACTTCACACATATTTAATCCTGACTCTTTTTCTAGTGAGTAAATGAAATTCCTCACATAATTAATTAATCCTTCACATTTACACAAATAAGGAATACAATCATTTCCATTATGATCCAACATGAAAACCAAAACAATTATTTTATTCCCAATACGTTTGTCTCATGAATTTAATTGTTTATAACTACTATAACGACCAAAAGGATCACATTGCAGGAACTTGACCAAACCAGAGGGATGTAGCAGAGACAACCAACAAACCTCCTTGGATCCCAACGCCAAGTTTGACCCTTCTACCCCAATCGAATAGGAGTTAAGCCTATACAACAACAGGTTGTTATGTCTCAAAAAATCACCAAGACTCACCAACAGGGGTGGCCTCCTAGAATAGGGTGATCTTGTCTATAAAATCAGACTTCCATTAACAAATGCAAGTGAATATTTTAAATGAGGCGCCTTAGATAGGGGATTCCAAAGAAATACCTAGAGCGATAACACAAACCAAAATAAAGTTATAAACCCTTAATCAATTTCTGCCCTAGAAATGAAGAAGCCCAAAAAACTTAGAAATCAGCTTCAAACCACTGAAAAACACCTTGAAGATCAACGCCAAATCAAATTCAAAAGAAAGCACACTTCAACACACCAAAACCCCAAAGCTTCTCCTCAAAAGTATTCAAATACCTTCATCGTTTCAAGCATAAAACACTGAGAAATCAGAAATTTGTGAAGCACAAGGTGACCCTTGAGTGGAATCACACCAAACACAGCTAGGGTGGATCTCTCACCACCAAAACCAGTGCTAAAGATGAGGGTTTCCATCCTCGACCAAGTTCAAACGATAAACTGAAAACAATCTAGTAGAGTCTCCTTTAGTTGTCAAATCCATCCTATCCAAATGAGAGCCAAAAAGTAGAATAAATAGAAGTGGAGGGAGAAATTAGGGCAACTTCCAATTTGAATCATTTTCCCTCCAAAAACCCAACGCTCTTTCTAGCCTTTTTAATATTTTTTTTTATACTTTAAAACATTATCAAATATTCCTCAAGGGAGTGTCCTTGCTCATAAGGAAACTTTTTTGCCTTATTCAACCTTCTAAAACAACGCTAAGTTATCTCATTAGGCACCGAGGTACTTTTCGATGACCACCTACCCCCTCACTTAAGTTATAAAGTTATTTTATTAAAATAACTTAAGTGACTGATTAAAAACAAATATTAAATAATCCAACCTTAGGTTCTCCAATGCCACCATAGAAAAAACATTGTTTAGGACACTATGGGTTTGAGACCAGTTTCTCGAAATAGACTTACTATAAATAGCAACTTCTAAAAAGAGTAAGTACTCACCAAATATCAAACTGGCCAAAACAGTAAAGCTCATCGGACAACTTCCACACACTGCCCAAATAGGAAACCCTATACTGTAGTGTCGTTTGGACCAGTTACTAAATATAGAACTTACTAGAAATAGTGAGTCAGAACCAAACTGGCTCGAAGGACATCGAAAATGGGGACATTACAATCCGCCCTTCCCAAAGATTGCTTGTCCTCAAGCAATGCCAGTACAACCCTGCAACCAACAATCTGATCCACATTGAATCCAAAAATGATCCTAGGGTTCCAAGTCAACCTAGGAAATCTGTAGCACCATCTATTCAAAACATTGTCCTGTGAGATACCAACACAAGAGACCTCCTAAAAACCTCCTATAAGAAGAGTAATCAAATTTTGTGTAGGCTCGATCAACTCCTCAAAGAAATGCTCCCCGAGAGAACCAAACTGACGTGCCATAAACGTAATCTCTAGAAAGTTAACATTGGCTCTCATCCCAAACGATTGCTGAACTACAGAACAGTATGATCCTCGGGTTCCAAGTTAGTTTGAGAAAGGATCCACCATGCTGACGTTGCGCTACTCTGATCATAACTATCAAACCAACGTGCCCAAATTGCTCTCCCCTATACTGGACCCTCAGAGAAAATAAATCATCAAAGCCCATACTGAAGTACCTGAAAGGATTGAAGTCAATGCCATGAAGCATATCTTGCCAAGGCAACTCAGAGAAACCACATCAACAAACTCATTGCCAATCACAATCCTGGGCAGCATAAAAAACACCCTGCTCAACCATAAAAAAATAAACCCTGACATCACACCTCATGATGCCCCAAATATGAAGCAAGTCAATCACTGCTATATGTTTGAAATCAGCCAACTAGGAGATGCCTTTTTTGTTGCAAACCATAAATCATAACATCAACACTCAACCTCCAAGTGTCGAAAGGAAAGGTTCCAAACACACCAACACACCCAAACCACTGCAATCATCCAAACATCATCTAAAATAATGCATATCATCTTCATGAAGTAACTACTGTGAGCATCACTCGCTAGAGTGGAAGCTATAAATGAATGAACTATGTCTGGAAAAACACTCACAACTAGCTGCCTCAAAGCTTGCCAAAACTCAAAATCAGTCTGCTCATCAAAAGATGTTGTGCCCAAAAATTTTTTTTTGCTTCATTAAGGCATTTTGGTAAAAATGGTCAAAATCTTGTGAAAATGTCGTCGAAAGTCAACAAAAGTCAAAGTCTCTAAGAATGGGAATTTGCTATTTTTAGAAATTTTTAAATGACAAACGAAGCATAGGGTTTTTGTGGGTTTATTGACAAGAGGATACTTGCAAATTTTTGAAATTAGGGTTTCATGCCTCTATTTTTAGAAAAACCCTAAAAAATAGGATCTTTCCAGAAATGACTCAAAATGATTTTGATTGGCTTATTCTTCATCATGATCACACTGGTCTAGTCAGAATCACCAAAGAGTCAGTTTTGTTGTGGTGGATCTATTTCACCTTTTCAGGAGAAAAGATAGGACCTTTGAGGTCATCAATGGCAGATGGCCAGTACTAGGTATTGGGATCTAAGCTTCAAACACTCCATAGAAGAATTTATGGCAAAAGATGCTCAACGATCGAGGGGAGTTTCAAAAATTGAAAAATGCAAAAAATAAACTGTCTCGAAAAGGACACCTTGTCACAAAGGAGATGCCTTTGCAGCCAATGTCTTAGTCAACTTTGCAATGATTGTGCACGTGAAGTGATGAAAGCAATCACAACGGTGAATGCGTCTGCGACAACAACAACGATGCTCAATGTAGTCAAAGCAGTCAATCAACACGGTGAACGCGAAGACCAACTATGGAGCCAAAAGCGCCCTTGTTGGCCAGGGGTGCCCATGAATTCAGGAGACCAAATGCACTTGTCAAGTTTTGCTGAACTAGTCATCTTCTTCAGAATTCTACTAGCTTTCCGACGAATCATCAAGCAAATCCAACAGATTTATCAAACACCGACAAACAAAGGTAGAGGTTGAAGATGCTGAAAGTCGAGAGTCATAAAAACTGGCAGTCTATCAAGGGAAAAGTGCCCCTGCAGGCCAGGGACGCTCAAGAATTAAAGCAATCAGAAGTCAGAATTTGAGTTAGCTGTCTCCAAATGATCTTTTCAGCTTTAGCCTAGCTTCACAACAAATCTGTTCGCCAATTCACGAGACCTATCAAACAGTAGTAGTTGTTGATCAAACGAGCATGCAAAATGAAGGATAAAATAATGAACAAAAGAGCAAATCCGCCCTTGCTGGCCAGGGGTGCCTAGCAATTTGGGCAACCAAATGTGGTTTTTAGCAGCTGTTTTCTCCAAGAGTTCTTCTTAGCATCCTTCCAGCTTTGCAATGAATCCAGTTGTCGAATCTCGGGACTTGTCTAACACTCACAAACGAAGATCAAGCGGAAAACGTTGAAAGTCAAATGACATTGAAAAATGTGAAAAATTGGCTAAGTATGGAGAAAAATGCACCCTTCTAGCAAAAGGCGCCCAAATTTTGGGAGCATCAGATGTTGCTTTTAGGCTTCGTGACTTCCAAGAAGACCTTTTCAGAGTTGATTAGTCTTCGCGATGAAATCATTAGCAGATACATTAGAGTAGTCAAACTCTTGACAACGAAGACCAAATTGTAGAATTTCGTCAAGGGTTACAAAGTACAAATTGTGTCTGAAAAGCACAAAAGCGCCCTTGCAGGCCAAGGGTGCGCAAGAATATGAACCTCTTGAACCAACTTTCAGAGCTTGCACAACCAGTCATCCTTTCTGGGATTCTTCCAACTTCGTGATGAATTCAACATCTAGTCTATGGGGGTCAACAATCATCGACAACTGCAGATTGAAGCACGGGAGGTCAAAATTGAAGAAATTCAAAATCATCTGAAAAATGACTCACTGGAAAACAAAAGCATCTTATCTCAAGAAGGTGCCTAGAAATTTGAGCCATCAGAAGTCATTTTTCAGGGTTTGTTGCTTCTAAGAACATCTCTTTAGAGTTGATCCAACTCTGCAGTGAATCTGGCAGCTAGGCCTCAAGATCAATCAGGCTACCGGAATTCAAGATCAAACAGAGGCAATTCATCACAGAAAAAGATAGTTCTTGAAAAATATTCTAACATTGGTGAAACTTGGATGCTTAAAGTCAAAGTTGGCCCCATTTGACTTGAGTTATGATTTTTGAAGGCTTCCTCATGCCTAGGAATCCCAAAATTTGGGGAAAACTTCCAATTAAACATTCAATCATGCAAGCTGAATCCTCAATCAAGGTTTTGAATGCCCTAACCGATGCTTCCACCTCCAAATTGATATTTATCAAGCATCTAGGTGTCTTTTCTTCATTATTCTTTGCAGGTTGAAGAGCAAACACATATTTTTCTCCACAATGCCATTTGAAGGATCAAACGACAAGGGTTTTCAACGTTCTTCGTCTTTCCGAGATCAAGTTGCACAAAGGAACAGTTTTCCAGACTCCATTTTTCTAGGACATCCTTTTCAGAGACAAAAGTTCTTCTTTCCAAAATTTCATCATATTGGGTTTTTCCATTTGGCATTGATCTTGAAGATTGGCATTTTTCTGTGAAAACTTCTACTTTTGTCTTAGGTTTTCTTGCATGTCCAAGCAAGATACATTTTTTCACAAATTTGACCTTTTGGGTTCGTTCAACACTGAATTGGCCACAAAACCCACGTGTTAGAATTTCTCTAAGAAAAATTGGCCTTGCTGCCTCTGCCTTTGAGGGGTTGTTGCATGTCATTGAAAAAGTCATTTTTTTCGAAAATCTTATGTTCTAGCTTCGTTCAAAATGACATTCTCAACAAAACCCACGTCTTAGAATTTTTCGGAAAATTACCTCTCGGAGAAGCTATTTTTAGCCTTTGCAGAAAAAGTTGTTCAAATAGTATCGCATGCCCAGTCATTCTTCCTAATTTTTAGAATGCAGTTCTCTCAAGTTGAATTCAAGACCAAATCTGTCTTGCTTCATGATTTCCTGAAGACGACTGACACCGATTTACATTGAGCACACCCAAAAGTTTACTTAGACAAGCTGGAAGGCGTAGACACCATCACACTCCAAAACTTTGAGCAATCTTAGTTACTTGAGGCAGCCTCTTTTCCCATCACGATAGAACATTGAATTTGTAATCGCTTGTGTAAAGCATTACAACCCCACCTTGCGGGAAATTGAGTCAGTTGATGGGGGAACAATTTGCAGTCTCAAGCCAAAGGATATTGAGAGATGCTTTGCTATTCCACCTTGTGCAAACAATTTAGTCATATCAATGGAGGAGCGTGAAAGAGTGTTTAACAACAGAAAGGAACCAAATGACAAGATTCTTCAATGCCCACAAATTCCATATGTGTTCATACCTTGTATATCTGATAGCCTTTCAAGGCCAGTTTAGAGGGTTGAATACCGTTGGAACTCTAGGTGTGCAACGAGTTCATGAACATTTCTCATAGCTTGAATTTTCACAATTAGAATGGCACTTCAAGCATGTAAATGACCTTTTTCTAATGCACATAGTGAGGGACCTTCATCACGAGTTACATATGCGCATTTCCCAAAAGCTAGATTGGCGATGGCAGGTTGGGCCGATTGGTTCATTCAATTCCCCACATTTACCTACATTCGCGTATATGGTTACTTAGGTCATCTAGCCATATTGCCCCATTATCCATCAGATAAGGTGGTATTCATGGAGTTTCTATGGCAGTTGCATGAAGTCTACACCTTTCTGCGTAGTAAATGGGAAGTCAGTTACCAACTTTCCTTTTGAGATGGGTATCTACCAGTGCAGACCAGTAGTTGACGCCAAGTCAATGAGCCATGAAATGATGAAACTTAATCTTAAGTTTCTCATTGAAAGGCGGTCATATGTTCCTTGGGGTCACTTGGTAGCTCGCCTTGGCAACAATTCTTCACATAAACCTACCATTGAGGATTTCTGGTTTAGTTGTGAAAATGAGTTTGAAGTGCGGAGGCGCAATTACAACAGGTTTACTCTTCCACAGATCGCTAATTTCTTGTCAGAGGATGTGGAAGGTTTATCAGATGATGATGGGGGGAAGTCATACTTTCCACATATTTCAAAGATCAAATTGACTCGTAGCCACTTCGATCCATTGATTGGTAAGCCAAAGAGAGCACCTCCATTGAAGAAAGGACAAGCAGGGTTGTAAGGCACAATAGGCTGTTCCTAGATAGCAAGAAGATGTAGAAGGTAGTTATTCCAATCACAGAGCCGCCATTGGTTATTACCACACTACCTTCCACTTCTAGATGGAAACCTAAACAAAAAGTGAGGAGTAACCCTCTTGAAGGAAGCAGAATGTGAGGACATACAAAGGAAAAGATGCAGGTTGCTGATGTAAATCAGCAAGGACCGCACATGGATACAACCACGAATACTGTTGAAACAATGCCAAAGATTAAAGCAGAACATCCCATTCTTCTGCCATCACCGTAGCCGTCTCCAATTCATATTGATTTGGAGCCAGATTTACCTGTTCACTGTATCTCAACACAATCTCACTCATCAGGAGTTGCTGGGACTAACAACAATCCTTCCAGTGAAGTTGGTCGAGACTTTCCGTCTTGGCTTGAGAGCTTCCTGGGTAGGAAGAGGAGAAAGCCGTCCTACCAATTGAACTTTGCAAAATTCGATCGTGTCTACCAAGACACGTCAGAAAAGAAGCTCAAAAAGCAAGTTCATGTAGAAAGGAACGCTGACAACGAGATTGTCATTGAGATAGCCGCACCACCTGAGGACAAGAATGCGGATGAAGTAGAGGTTGACGACTTCACTTTGGTGAAAGCTAACCTTGGTAAAAGCACGTGCCAGGTTGATCTAGATCTCTTTGAGGTTTCAGTAGTAAGCATCAAGGAAAGAGTGATGAAAGATGGAGAAGACAAAGCAGCCCTCAAGGTTGAAAACCAACAGTTACGGCAATACATCTCCAACCTCCTTCACGGTACTTCAAACGTCACCGCCTTGCTTCGGCAAATGCTGGAACTACCTATAGAACAAAATCAACTAAGTTAGTTGGTTGTTTATGGGAAATACCTGAGAGATTGGGTAGAAGAGTTCGTCACCGAGGGTCGGTTCATACTTGCAGTGTTGTACCAGTTGAGGTACAATGCCCATGACCTTTGCGCAAAAATTCAGGAGTCGAACCTAAGCATGGCGAAAGAGAAACCCAGGAATTAGATCACCATTGCCGACTTGAAAATGGCGTTTGATACAGTCACCACAACGAAAAACAAGAGAAGCTTTTTACTTGGAGAGAACAACTCTACTTCAAAATAAAAACCTACGAAACAATGTTTGCAGAAATGGTTGAGCATAGACAAAAGGTTGCAAGTGCCATCAAGTTTGTAAGAACTTTTGTGTCATAGATTGCTTGCCAGTATCAATGCGAGGATGGCGAGTATGTTGATCTCGGTGATGTGTAGTTGGAGTTTTAGAATCTCGTCCGTAGTTGTTTCAGTGGTGACCCTATTGACTGCAAGTTGACTCAAGTTGCAGCCATGTCAGCAAAGTTCGATGATGCGGCTGAAAAGGGAAGAAAGTTTCAAACTCAGATAATGGATGGCGAGGTGATGTTGCAGAGGCAGTGCATCGTATTGAAGAGTATCAGTTGTTTGAATATAGAGACAGTTAACAGCTGGTTGGAGGACTTGGTTACTCAAGTTGTTGAAGTTTGAACTATCAGTTAAGACATCCCACCTTTTCCAAAAATAGCATTTGACACAACACTTAAACTTGATTTTCCAAGTTAACTCGCTGTCCCACCTTTCATGCATGTCTATTTATAGAGACACCTTTGTACAGTGAATTTCTTTTAGTTTTAGAATCAGTTAACCGAGGTGGTCTTTCCAGTTAACTGATTAGTTACATTTGTTTAGACATAGGAATAAATCTTGCATATTGGCAAGAACTGAATGTTAGTTCAAGGAGATTTTAGGGTTCCCTACTCCTTTGAGTGTCTATAAATAAGAGCAACCTTGCTCATTGTATTTTAACCGTTATTACTATACAAAATTGCTGTGCCTTTGTGCCTTCAAGCTTGCTAGTCAATATATGTTCACTTTGTCTAGTGTATATTGGTTGATCGTAGATTGTATGTTTGTCTTCTTCATACAATTTTCTCTCCCAAAATGTGTAAACATTGATTGAGTTTGAGGAAATAAATCAAAAGTACAATGCGTCTTTGATCCAAAATCTCAAGATCTTTCAAATATTGTTGTTTCTATAATCTTTGTTTCGATCTACACCTTGAAAGAGTAATGAGTCTTCAAGGGAATTTGGAGATTAATTTTATCGTTTGATGTTGTTTCTTATAATCTTTATTTCAGCCTACACCTTGAAAAGAGCAATGAGCCTTCAAGGGAATCTTGCGATCTAGTTTATCGTTTAATGTTTTGTTTTTATAACCTTTATTTCAGCCTACACCTCAAAAGAGCAATGAGCCTTCTTGGGAATCCTAAGATCTAGTTTATCGTTTGATGTTTTACTTTCATAAACTTAATTTCAGCGTACATCTGAAAGAGCAATGAGCCTTCAGATGCGTTTTGAGACAAGTTTGTCTAAGTTAGCCAAAATCATTCCCCGTTTACTTCTAAATCCTCTTGCTCTGAATTTACTCAAGGAGATAGAAGCGTTATAAATTTAGGCCTAGTTGTAGTTGAGATCCCGAAACTAGAGAAAACCTCATAGGCAACGCAGAGTTTTATAAACCTTGTGCTCTCAATTGAGATAAACAGATAGGAATTTAGTTTACATTTCTTTTTACACATAATCAGCAAAAGAGGGAGCTTTCCCTCCTAATTTGAATAGCAGTTTATTTGTGCATAGCTGTTTGTTTCCAATACACACACCAGAGGTGCAAATTGAAACGCCAACAAATGTCACCATAACCAACGAAAAAATGTAAGGGCAGCAACAGTCAAATTGAAGTGCTATTGAAAGCATAGGATAGATGAGTATGAAGGTAGCAACAAAATCATCTCTTAGGATCAAATCACCTCTGCCATCCAACCCCAACCAGGAACTACTCAACTGTTGGACTGAAGAAGCCATCCAACTCATCTATAGATTTGAACCCGAAGTCATGTACAAGCTGATCGGCAAGTGGGCAGCGGTACTAATAGTAGAAGTTGACCCACTACTCCAATCTTGAGACAACACCTTATGACTGGAAACTACACTTGGGTCCCAAATCTTGTAATCAAATCCACTCTCATCATTGAAATTGGTTAGGTCTTCGTCATCCAACTCGAAAAGTGGATTATCATGAGTGAAATCAGTATCCCACTTAAAAAAAGGATTATCAACAAACTAAAGATTATCCTCAACTCCCAACTCAGACCAATCCTCTTGCTGACCAAAACTCCTATTTTTGGAATTTTTAGGACAATGTGCAATATCGCACTCCTCCTGAATGCAATCAAGCTCCTCCATTACATGTTTGATCTCCCTTGCCCTTTCTTTGCTTTCCTACTCCCTAAATTGTTGAGTCTCATAGAGTTGATCGTTTGCTTCAAGAAGTGCCTCTTGGACACTTTCCAAAACAAACTTCATATAATTAAGCTCAATGGTGAGTTCACTAACCTCTCCCCTTAATTGTTTAGTCAAGGACAAAGCCTCATCTGCAAACTTGGTGGCTATATCTCTATCATGTATCATGTATCATGTGTAAGTAAGCTGCTTTAAATTCTTTCATAGAGCTCTTCATTGTTTGCAAATAAGAAAATGAGATATTAAGCTCGTCTTGTCCTATTGGTGCTCTTTGAATTAAGTTTTCCACATGCATATGTTTTCTGTCCAAACTTGATAAAATATGCACCTCATTTTCAGTGGATACCAAGAATTGTCTTTTTCAATCACGATCAAACCAAAGTGACGAACTGCTGTTATGTTGCTTGTTAAAATCAGAATTAGACTCATACTTGTCATCAGAGTCTCCAGGGCTGTCCCAAATCACCCATGTCTCTCCCTTATCATTCCCAATAGAGGATTGTGAATCCAATTCAACTAGGCTACTAAGTTTCTGCTCAAAATCAGCTACTTGCAATGTGCAATTAGATTCTTTTTCAAGATTGAAAACATTACTATTGATGTCATCCTCTATGCATGGCTCTTGGGATGAAGTAAGGACATCATTACAATAAAAAAAAAATTCATCCCAATGTGGATCTTTGTCATACTCAGGTGTCAACACACCCGGATCCTATGTGTAGAAGGGTTGATCACTTTGTCTAGAGAATAAGTGCACTGTGCTCCTCATGAGTAATTGCCTTTCTGAATAAGTCACTCTCCAACTCATTATCACTGAAATCATCATAATCATCTCTCTCCATAAGCTTGATTTGGTAATCTAACCCAAAGCCACCCGTGTCACCATTACCCACATGGGGTAAAAAATCATCATTATTAGCTGATTTGAAGACATCATCTCTTTTGTTTTCATCATGCCCATTATCTAAAGGTATCTCAATTTCATTGGATAGTTCTAAGAGAATATACAAGGCTGTTGTTTGTCAATTCCTTCATGCACAATCTAATCCATAGTAGTTGCATGCATGACCAAAGAGTCATCCTGGGGCGTCGTCTCATATTCATCATGTTTCAAAGCAATCACTTCATCTCTTTTTCTACTATGAGCTTCTCTTCAACCACTTGCTCTTCATTGAATAAGTATGGCTTCAACTTTGCCATCTCCTTAAAATGAAGTTCTAGTTCCTTCTTGTCAAACCTCTCTATGAGTCTCTTAGTAAACTCAGTATAAGATGTAATCTGAGCATGCCCCATTATGATCATCCCATGATGCCACCACTTATGTGCAACTCTATCAAGGTGCATAGTAGCATATTTTATGGATTTTTCTTTTGGCATGGGGTTTAGATTGAAGTATGTGCCCACCCTTTGAACCCATGCTCTCACTGAAATCCCACTAGACCCATCAAAATAAGGAAGGATAAGTTTTCCAACTTCCCTTTGTAAGTCATTATGATGTTCTCTATTGCTCCTGTTGGGCGTATGCCTCATCCTGAGATCTATATAATCCCGAAGTGACATGTCATGCTATAAACTAGGCCTTGCATCAATCCAATCCTGTCTAAATTGATCCTGCAACTCAACTAAGGTAAGCTCCTGATTGGGTTGTGCCTCTACTCTTGGTGGAAATATAGACATAAGAGGCTTAGCCATGGCTGCTCCATTCTGTTGATTGGCTGCCCTTCATTGTCCAACATCATTATCTTGCCCCAAACGATCCAATCTCTGTACCAACTGTGCAAGTTGTTGATTGGTCTCTTGAGCATGTTGGGCTACTCTTTCTTGACCTCTAACCACTACATCCAAGAGTAGCATCATACGATCTTGCTCACCAATATTTCTTTCAGCTTCTTCTCTTCTTTCACCCATGTTTCCTGAACTAGAAGATCCAATTGAAGGCGATTTTGAGTGTTGTCTTTCTTCCACAGAAGGTCAACATTCCCACAATTCCTCTTCTCTTTTCTTCAATCTCTCTTGGTACCTTCTTTGTCTGTCACTAATGCTCATAGATTTTTATCACCCACTAGTTGGCAGGATGATTTGTGCTCTGATACCATTGTAATGACTGCCCCTAGTTTTTTTTTTGTTTTTGAAAATAACAATATTCTTGTTTGCTGTTTACACTGTTTTTGATGATGTTTGTGTGTTTGGTTTTCATGTGTGTTTTGTGTTTACATATGCATACATGTAATAGATAACATAAATGAAAGAAATGGAAATATAACTACTTATGAGAACAAAATTCACTCCTTTCATTATGCATTTGACAACATCTTCAAATTCAGTTTTTACACATACATAATCAGATCTGATAACAGCAGAATAGACCTGGAAAAGGACTCTAACGACAACTCAGAACGCTTTAGATTTGCTTCAGCTAACACCAAA
This sequence comes from Sequoiadendron giganteum, assembly GCA_007115665.2. Taxonomy (NCBI): domain Eukaryota; kingdom Viridiplantae; phylum Streptophyta; class Pinopsida; order Cupressales; family Cupressaceae; genus Sequoiadendron; species Sequoiadendron giganteum. The sequence goes on from CM021104.1 coordinate 424,499,903, forward strand.
GAGATGGCCAACAAACCTCCTTGGATCCCAGCGCCAAGTTTGATCCTTCTACCTCAACCAAATAGGAGTTAAGCCTATACAACGATAGGCTGTTATGTCTCAGAAAATCACCAGGACTCTACCAACAGGGGCGGCCTCCTAGAATAGGACGATCTACTCTATAAAATCAGACTTCCATTAACAAATGCAAGTGAATATGTTAAATGAGGTGCTTTGGATAGGGGATTCCAAAGAAATAATACCCAGAACAATACCACAAGCCAAAATGAAGTTATGAACCCTTAATCAATTTCTGCCCTGGAAATGAAGAACCCCGAAAAACTCAGAAATCAGCTTCAAACCACTGAAAAACACCTTGAAGATCAATGCCAAATTAAACCCAAAAGAAATCACACTTCAACACACCAAAACCCCAAAGCTTCTCCTAAAAAATATTCAAATATCTTCATCGTTTCAATCATAAAACATTGAGAAATCAAAAATTTGTGAAGCAAAAGGTGACCCCTGAGTGGGATCACACCAAACCCGGCTAGGGTGGATCACTCAACACCGAAACATGTGCTAAAGATGAGGGTTTTCGTCCTTAGCCAGGTGCAAACGATGAACTGGAAATAATCTGGCAAAGTCTCTTTAAGTTGTCAAATCCATCCTATCCAAATGAGAGCCAAAAAGCAAAATAAATAGAAGTGGAGGGAGAAATTAGGGCAACCTCCAATTTGAATCATTTTCCCTCCAAAAACCCAACGCCCTTTCTAGCCTTTTTAATATTTTTTCTTTATACTTTAAAACATTATCAAATATTCCTCAAGGGAGGTGTCCTTGCTCATAAGGAAACTATTTTGCTTATTCAGCTTTCTAAAACAACATTAAGTTATCTCATTAGGCATCGAGGTACTTTTCGATGACCACCTACCCCCTCACTTAAGTTATAAAGTTATTTTTATTAAAATGACTTAAGTGACTGATTAAAAGCAAATATTAAATAATCCAACCTTAGGCTCTCCAACGCCACTATAGAAAAAACACTGTTGAGGACACCATGGGTCTAAGACTAGTTTCCTGAAATAGATTTACTATAAACAACTGCTAAAAATAGTAAGTACTCACCAGATATCAAACTGGCCAAAACATTAAAGCTCATTGGACAACTTCCACACACTACCCAAATAGGAAACCCTACATTGCATTGCCGCTTGGACCGGTTACTAAATATAGTACTTACTAAAAATAGTGAGTCAAAACCAAACTAACCCAAAGGACATCGAAAATGGGGACATTACATTTAGTTGGAGGTAACAAAATATTTAGTAATCAAAAAATACAATGGGCTCGCATAGTGCAATAAATAGAACAAGATAAGATTTGTACCTTTTAATTCTAACTAAAGCATTAAGGCATTAGAACTGTGCACATTGTTTAAAGGTAGGGTAAAATTTGGCTGTACAAAACTAAGATCATCTTTATCTAGTTGACCTTTAAACTGGGCTATCACAGCATTAGATCAATTGGTATCCCAAACATCTACTAATAAATGGAAATATTCTGTTTCAGCCTCATAGTTAATTGTTCATGTACAATTGTATCTATTTGAGCCATATGGCCATGAAAATATCCACACTTAAATCATTTAACGACATGAATAGAAGGTACGGAAGGCAAGATTACTGAATTTATTCCTATTCTTTTGACCATAAGATTTATTTCAGCATGCTTCACTGAACTTGGCATTTTGCTTGAAACTTAGATTCAGTATGTTAATGGGTTTTCAGAGTATTAGGGAATTCTAACTGACCTTTTTCATTGTCAAATGTGTAAGAATCCCTTACCTGGTTGGTCCCTGGTTATAGAGGTTGCGAACGATAGGGGTTTGGTAAGGTCACCTGCATTTCCACATTCAAATCCATACATTTACATATTAGCATTTAATACTTAATTACCGAAAGATTCAATATAATAATATCTGCAGAGTTAGATAGAAGAAAGAAATAAAACAGGAAAACACTTATTCCCTCAAGAGAGAGGCATCCTTAAGGGGCCTACGGTCTACCAACCTCCGATGCCCAACCCATATTCTGGGCCTGTGGGGCAGGAAGCCTGGGACCCTCACCCCTCCATGACCCAACCCAATGCAAGAGGCCTGTGGGATAAACTGCCCAACCCTTGTTAGGGCTTGTGGGGCAGACTGTCCAACCTTTGCCTAGGCTTGTGGGGCGGAACCTGAGTGTGGTTTTTAGACGAACCTTCTTAAGCATAATCCACTACTCTTGATAGGAGTCACACACATTTCAGACAGTATCCAATCATCTAGTTTACAACCAGCAGTGATTCATTCTGATTTCCATTTATTACATTATGCAACTGTTAACAGTAGTTCATTCTGAATTTCATCTAATATATTTGTAGTTGTAATCAACTATATAAGTTCCAAAAAATCTCAACATAATTATAATATATACCAAAGATGTATGAGTAAATATGACAGTGTGAATTCGTATACACCATTGTTATATTCTGTCTAGCTATAATTCATAACAGAGGTCTAATATCATTGACAGACTAGAGTATTAACACAGACCGGAGTTACTTGCAGACAAATTCTCAATTGTCCCGGGCCAGTCTATATACAATGGGTGACATAAATGAAGTAATTCCTATACTCGGTGACTCTTCCTAGGTGACTATCATATTAGGCCAATGTGACATTCTTTTTTAGCAATGGGCCTGCGAACATATTTATCTTGTACAGGTCAGGTATGGAATGTTTTCATAATATAAGGTGGATATGTCTATGTTGGGCAATCTCATCCAATAATGCTGCCTACTGGCAGATTGTCTAGGGTGTTTGTTAACTTCGGTAGGATGGAAACCAGAAGGGTCGGTAGTCTCATCTATAGGATGCGTTTATATGTCAATGAAGGGTGGAATTCCATTTTAGCGCCTCAACCAATAGTTCGCGGGTTCCACAGACGTTTTTAAATTGAATCAGAAAGTAAATAACGTATCAAATGCTAAGTGATATTACTCACAGTGTTTCCTGATGCTGTAATCCTCCTGCTGCCGTGATTCTGTTCTCCCTTCTCTCCTCCTTTCTCCATTGATTTCGCTCTTATATGCTCGGGCTTCTTCAGGGGATGCGTCGCTTATTAACCAGGCAGGTGCGACGGTTTATTATATGCATGATTTATTTTATTCGATTGAGAAAGGTAGGATTTATTTAATTATTTAATTATTTAACTATCCCTTTTATTTTATTCAATTGAGAGGTAAGATTTATTTATTAATTATTTTATTAATACTATCTTTGTTGTTTAGTATATTTTTATACAAAAGAAAGGAATATGTCAATAATTAAGATAATATGTTAATATTAATTTATTCAATAATTGAAGGAATATGTTAATATTAATTTATTAATGAAGGATTTGCAAGTGTTCCGCTAGGGGTCATGACAAAATGCCTCCTATTAGAATAAGAGATGGTGTAGAGGTTGGGCATTAAGCAAAGATGAATTTGAAGCTCTATAAGATAGTGCAATCCATGAAGGTCCTTTTTATGTGTGAGAATCCACTACTTGCTCTAGATGATTATCTCCAACAACTGGTAGTATAGATATACTTCAGTTGATGTTTTATAGAAATCACAACTTGTAATGTCCCCTTTTTTGGTGTTCTCTATTTTGTCCAGTAGGTGATTTGACCCACTTACTATTTTTAATAACTGGTCCTGGCGGCAGTGCAATGCAGGGTTTCCAGTTTGGGTAGTGGTTTGGTGAGCTCTAATGTTTTCGAAAATTATTTACTTAAGTTTTCAAAAGGTGATTTTATAACATGTTATAATGTGAAAAGGTCTCCCCCCCTTGGCCTAGTTGAGCAACACTGTTTTAAAAGGGGGACAATGCACCTTTATGATGGATGCCTAGAATAAAGGTTAAACTTTACAAAATTAAGCCAAATATTATGCTACTAAAGGGGGACGCCACATTGGGAGACATAAGGGATTTTTAAATAAAAGGAAAAAGCTCTTGAAGGGGGGCATGGGAATTTTGAAGGGAAAACAATTTCAAATAAAGTTGCCCTAATTTCCCTCACCCTTCTATTTAAGCAACACTTTGGGCCTCAGCTGGACATCTTTCATTTGGCAACTTAACAAGATGCTATTGGATTGTTTCCAGGGTTCTACTGTTGTGAGTTGAGGACGAAAACCCTCACCATTTGTAGCTGGTTTCGGTGGTGAGAGATCCACCCTAGCTGGAGGGAGTGATTCTACATCAGGAATCACCATTGATTTTCAGGAGTTTGAACTTTCCAGGTTCAGGCGACTCAATATCCTATGTCTTGATTGGGGTTGTTTGGAGTGTTTAAGCAATTGAAAACCTTTGGAGAAGCAGCACCTAGGTAATAGGAACACTTAGCAATAGCTAAAACCCATTTTGAAGACCACAAAAAATTGATATGATTTTTCCTAGCAAAATCACCCTTGCTGGGAGCTGGCACCATTCATGGTGGGTCTGCAATTTTTCCTTAACGGGTCCACAAATATAAGGATTCAGGCATTTTAAAGGGCTGAAGTTTTCGTTGGTGGGCAGAAATAGCAGTTTGGGTTATCTTACATTGGTGGGAAGGCAATTCGTTGATGCTGGGCTGACTTTGGTTGACTGTAGGAATTCCCAGGCAGTGTGGTGTTGTTCAGTTTTAATGTACAGACCTTGAAAAGCCATGTTCTGAGCCTTCCTTATGGGCTGGTAGTATGATGCCTCTCCTACAATGTGCCATGGATGTTTGAGATGAAAATGGTGGTTGGAAATAATTTGTGAACTGATGGTTAAGAGCATAATTATGGGTATAGGCAGCTGATAGTTGCATAGCAATGATTAGAGGAGCCTTTAAGGTCTAATTGCTGCAACTGAGTGTCATTTGGATAAGTGTTGATTGGTGATATTGGGTCTATGATGACTGATACTACTCAGGAAGCTCATAACAGCAGGACTGTAATAAACTTCGAGTGCAAACTCTTTGAGGTATTTCATTCCTATTGAAATCTGGCTCCATTGGTAGTTTAGTTGAATGATATTAGGGTATTTTTGGAATCCCATATTTGTAACAGCAGTACTGGAATTGAATGAAATCAACTTTCTTAAAATACAATAGCTGAGTCTTTAATAATGTTAATCGTTGAAGTACATGTTCATTTCAAACTGCATAACATATGTCCTTGCTTGAGTTATTGCTAAAGGTAAAACTTTATAAAATTAAGCCAAATATTATGCCACTAAAGGGGGACGCCACATTGGGAGACATAAGGGATTTTTAAATAAAAGGAAAAATCTCTTGAAGGGGGGTGTGGGAGTTTTGGAGGGAAAACAATTTCAAACAAAGTTGCCCTAATTTCCCTCTCAGTTCTATTTAAACAACACTTTGGGCCTCATTTGGACATCTTTCATTTGGCAACTTAACAGGATGCTGCTGGATTGCTTCTAGGGTTCTACTGCTGCGAGTTGAGGACGAAAACCCTCACCGTTTGGAGCTGGTTTCGGTGGTGAGAGATCTACCCTAGCCAGATAGGGGTGATTCTACTTCAGGGATCAAAGTTGGGAGTTCAAAGGGTCTTATTTCAGACATTTTGGAGGAGGAATGATGAAGATCTTTTGGGTTTTCTGACGTTGGTTTGAAGATTTTGGCGTGCTTGATCTTTGACTTCATTTTGGAGGTGATTGGAGGTGTTTTGAAGCATTTTCTGAGGATTGGTTTGCATTTCCAGAATTCTAGAAACTCTCTGTTTGACAATGGCTGAAGGTGAAAATCCATTTATAACTCTGCATGCTTGGCCAATCGTTCTTGGTATTGGTTCATTGAATTCCTCTAACTTAGGCACCTCCTTTCAAGCATTGATTTGAATTTATTGCTGAAGTTTGGAATTTTGGGAGCTGGTCGCCCCTCCTAGGGGGCCGTACATTTCCTGGGTTGGTATTTTCAGACCATCCGCAGTTGGACAGTAACTTTTGGGTCTGCTACAGCGAGTTCGTGGTGCCTTTTTACATGTTATTGTTGGCTCGGACGAAGGAGAGTGTTGTGGATTGCTAGCACCATCTTTGGGCGACTTTCATAAGGCCTTGTTTGTAATTTGCTGCCTATGTGAGACTGTTATCAGGTCTGATAACCCTATATGCCAGGTCTGAAACATCTTCATTTAAGTCTGATTTTACTTGTAATGAATTGCCATCATGATATGTTTTAGTACAATGTGAAAAGCAATGCATTTCCTTGGTAATTCCCTTTCTATGCAATATTTCATATACATGCAATGCATTAATGTAAACATATGAACAAGACATACCAAACACGTCAGCAAACAGTGTCAAAAAGTAAATAATCAAGGGTGGTTATTACACAACCTGACCAAAATAACATACAACGGATTCACAAGGCTCTTATACCAAAATAGTGGATTGGATACAAATTAGGACTTATAACTGTTTATGAGTGCACTATTGAGAAAAGAGTCAGGAGAGCATAGATATCATGCAGATGTGCTTTTTGCAGGGGCTGTTCAATCAGCTTTTATTACTAAAAAGAAATCACAAAGAGGAAGCTACTTCCTTTTCCAGATTGCTTTATAATGAATTCTTGAGAACCATTTATAGCATAAGTGAGGCAGTTCTTAGATGGGCAACCCTATCAACAAAGAATCTAATCTAATCAAATATTATTTACTTCTGACACAGGTCCCATGATTTTGCCTATTGCTGAGCTTCACTTTCCATTTTTGACTAACACCAAAAACATAGTGGCACAATTGATGAAAATGTCTATACAAGGATATCTGGAGTCAAATTGACTGTGAATATGTCTGCATAGTTTTTGCATTGTTCTTGGTTATTAATCAACCAAGACTCTAGAATCTAGATTGATGGGCATGAAACTGTAAATCCATTAATAAGTGAATTGTCTTTACTTGGAATATACTTGAAGTGACCTCTCTATATGGCCATTAAAAACCACAATAAAACCCTAAAGTACATACTATTTTTTTTCTTTATAAAGTGAGACATCAAACCTACCATCTAGCACCTCAATAGAACACAAACGATAAGTGTATCTATGCAATTTTAATAAAGCATCACAACTTATGCATATGTTTAGGTCTCTCAAGTTATCACTTGATAGGTAATACACCAACATAGAATAAATGAATTTGATGCATAACAGAGAACTTTCAACTTTATCCATTCTAGCTACTTTCTAGTCACAAGTGTAGTTAAGCATACTGTTTTTCCAATTCAATTTCATCTTCGTTCATGATATTTGTTTGACTATATCTCAACATGTCTCTAACTCAGCGAATTCACAATCATTCACATACATACAAGGTTTCCATTGTTAAGATGAAGAACCCTAAGTTACTATGTGTATTGACCTGACTCCATGAAATTCCCTCTTCCACAAGCCTGCCTACATAAACTGTCTCAAATGAATCAAGATCACATGTAGTTCTTCCCTTAAAATTATATGTTTAACGAGATTATGATAGTGTGTAATTAAGCTTTTTTAATTTATATCTACTCAAATGGTTGAATTCATTACTTTTATTTTACCTATCAAAATGATTCATTGCAGGCCCAAATTTGCAAAATATCAATCATTGAATTATTGGTTGGTAATTTTCAAATTCCGTTTTGATGAAAGTTAGATAATTGTTTAAATTTAAGCCTATCCAGATTTTAGGTTGATTATGATAGTGGCGGTCTTCATTGTTTTATGACAGATGTTTAAAACTCAGTCCCTCAGAAGCTAAAATTAAGTGTTTCAGACAAAAACTGGAGGAATTGCAGTAGAGATTGTACTGGTGGAGTCTCAACTTGGTGTTCGCAGTGCTGTCCAAGGTATGATGGTACATCCTAGCTTATTAAAACTTCAAACAAACTTATCAAATCCCTTCTTTAATGTTTTTTCCTAACTGAGTGTGTATGCTAGATCACAATATAAACATAGCAAGTGTATGCCTGGAAATTGGAGAATTTTCTGAAAGAGGTTACAAGATAATGAATACAATTTGCGAAATAAAAATGAAGAAATGTCTTATATTGATTTACTAAGTAAGATAAATACATGCATTTACAATGATACACTCAAATATCGCACGAGCTGCTGCTTGCTTGGACTGTTGTAATGGATTCACTACCAGGGGAATTTCTTTGGCCTTGGGTGTTAGGTGTAATTCTAGAGGGAGTGCCTTGCTTCCTTAGAATCCCCTAGCTTGGCCCTCCTGGCCTTAGGCACTCCTCAATGGGCACTATCAAATTTTGTATTGGTCCTTTCATAGTGATCGATGATGACATCGACGACTCCTCCATTTTGGGCCCAAATGGTGATACTCAACAAAACTTTCTTTCTTGTTCCTCCTACTTGCATTGATTCCTTGACCATGTGTTGTTGGTCCTAAATGGTATTGTATTTTATTATTTTTGTTTTTGGTTCTTCTCCTTTGTGAGCCTTTCAAGGTTTCTCTTCCTAGAATTTTCTATTGTAATTTGATGTACTCTCAGGTCCCATTGACCTACTTTTGGTCATTTGTGGACATCAATATGATTTCTTTCTTTTTTTCTAGCCTTTAGTTAACCTAGAATTCAATCTTGACATCTAAAACTCTGGGAATTAACAAAATAAGTTTTTAGTAATGTCCTTGGCACAGCTTCTGAGGTAGAAACAGAAATTGACCTCGCAAAAATATTTTAAAAGATCTATAGAACTCTCAATAATATATAAAATCCTCAATATATCAAAACAAAATAAAAAATTTGGATCCAAACAGTAAGTTAAGTAAAACCAGGAAAAAACATGTTTCCCAAGGTGTAAATCTGAAAACAGTTGACTTGTACAAATCCAATCAGCTCATAAAACACTCAGAAATTGAAATTTTGACATGGGCTCACTTCCAATTCGCCAAATCATAATTGTATGAATTAAGCCTTGATTTTAAAGAACTAGGGTTTAGGGTTTAACTTCCCCAAGTTTAATTCCACACAGTTTTCACAATATTCTAAATTTCATAGTTTAATTAGTTGAAATAATTTTCTCTTGGTTCCTCTATAGTCTCAAAAATCCTTTTGATTGTTTTCTTCATGAATTTCATCAAGTAGCATATCAATTCTACACTTGAATTAAATTTATTGAACATGATTTTTATAATTGAAAACTATGTTGCTGGTTTTGGTACTGGTCCTGGTTTTGGTTCGTGGATCTGGCTAAAACTTTTTTGGTGTTGGGTTCGTTTTGGGTTCATCCATACAAAAAAAAGTAAAAATCATATATGTATATATGTGCAACCTAGAAGCAGAGTTAAGATTAGAATATCACACGTAACATCATATAAAGACTTTATAAAAAACAAAACTAGCACAAACTTGAATGTCATGCATGATAAATATTCATCGTCCAAACTTCAAGCTCAATATTAAAATAATAATATCAATTCAACACTTTTAATCATCAAATGGATTTTCTAAATCATCAACATCATTGACATTAGATGATGTAGGAATATTAGATGAACCACAAGTAGCATCAATGGTACTGCTAGTGCCACTTGCACTAAAAGTGTGCTGGCTTTTGAAATCCTCATATGCAATATGCTGGGAAATGGAAGCATCCAAATCTGTATGCTTTGGCTCTATATCCCATAACTTCGTGTCCCCTTCCTTGTAGTCATGTTGTTTGTGTGAAAGGAGATGCAAGTTGGAATGCATGTATACTAAGTTCTTTGCTCTTTTAGAGTGCAATCTTTTGCGCTTTATTGAGTGGATGAAAGAATATGCGCTCCACTTCCTCTTAGATACAAATGAACTAGCAACCTATGAAGACAAAGTAAACAAATAAAGTTATGCATTATATTTATTAAAACTTTAAGGACTAAAAAATAAAAATTTATTAAACTTACTTGTGATAAAACTTTGATTGTGAGGGGTTGCAAGTGTTGGAAGAATTGGCCATGGAAGTACCACCAACTATGAGCATCCTTAAACTTATCACAAAGAGCCTCAACACTTTGACCATTTGAGTGCACAAAATCAATGAACTCATTTGTAATTACATCTCGGATTCTGTTTTAGAGAAAAGTCTACAAAATGCTGCCTTGTACCTGTTAATGTATGGTAGCTTCGGTTAGATATGAATGACAGTGATGCAAGTATCACTGTCATTCATGAGTGATCGAAATTATCATACAGATTATGATATTTCTATAAGAATCAATTAAAATCGAAATTATGAACAGTCATATTAAATTCTATCATTCCCGTGATTTTCTGTATTCATGAGAAATCGAAATTCTCTTGAAAGTCATATGCCATCATATAGAAGGTTATATACGTGTGAGTATATACTTAACAAATGGTAAATAATAGTTGTTACCAGCTGCATCCTAAGGGACGTGTCCCATGAGTGTCTCCTCTCATGAGGCGCGCCTCTTAGGAAGGGCGGACTTCTTCCCTTATTTATGGTAGTTCCTCAATCGATATGCAAACATAGAAATCAGATAATGTTCTGCAATTAGCACATTCACACTTAGTCTAAAATCAAAAATTGAAGTTAGAAGGAAATCTGGAAATCACAGTTAGAAGAAAAATTCTGAAATATCATTCTTCTTTATAATTGCCTTCATAGAAATTTAAAACTTAGTTTTGCTCTTAGGTATTAGAATCCTACTATTAGGAAAGATTTGATTACATTTACAGTACCCTTCAGCCACTTCAAAATCTCTATATGGGGGAAGCTGAAATGTTCCTCTTAATTTTTTCTTGATTTTTCAGTTCACATACAATGCAATCATGCACCCGTTAAGATTAGCTCCAAAACAAAATGATGTTGAATTAAACTCTAACCAAGAATGCGCCCTAAAGCCACTTAAGGAGGAGGGGCAGGCATATGGTCAGAGGATCGCTAGGATCTAATAACTCAATAATTGACTTGATTACTATTGAAAAGAGAGCTAAACTCAACACCAAGAATGTGCACACAAGATCCTTTAGAAGGTGAGGTGCTAACATATGGTGGAGTGCTAATTATAAAACTGAAATAACACTTCTTCTGCTGATGCAGGCATCCACAAGCAGTGGGAATACTCCACTTATTCAGTGGGTGAGATTATTACAATAATTTTAAGGCAGCAAGCCAGCCATGTAACCACACTTCCACTTGTACAGTGGAGGGTATACAAGTCCTCACAACCACTTATTTCGTGGGGTGAATACAACATTAATTAAAGAAGCTTTATCAAACTCAACCACTCAATCGTGGGAGTATAAAATAAACTAGAATTTGCAGCAATGAAACAATGGCTGTTAGTATTACTAATCGGCTCACAAACAAATAGCATACAGCTGCAAATGAGAATGATATGCTTCCAAAAACACTCAATGGCTAGAGTAACACTTCCTTTAACATTTACAATGCCAAAATGATATAGAAAGTAACTCAGAACAACATGATAACAATTTCTAACTAATCTGATCAGAAACATGAAATACAGAAAATCAGATCAGCAAGGTGAGAATTCACCATAATGGACGTATCTTCTTCAATTCAACTCGGAAAGCTCTCAAACCACAACCAATCAATAGCTAAGAGCTAGGCGTCCAACCTCCATTGAGAAAACGAGCCCAAAATAGAGAGAAACAACTAGCACGATTCCCAAGACAGACAAGAAGAAAGGTACGACCTCTAGGAAGGGTCGACTTTCTCCCAAAAATCAGAAACTCAATGATAAAATCTGCAAACTTGCAAAAAGGGGTGCCTTCCACAGTGGAATAGCATGGGCTAGTACCTAGAATGATAGAAAATTCGATGGCGAAGCTACTAACAGAAATTCGCTTCAGCCATGAACCAACCAGCAACTCAATAATAGGTTATACAACAACCTATCAAATAACATCAGAAATAAAGCTCCATCTGCACTCTTGTGTGAAGTACAGTCTCAAAGACCCACCTAGGAAGCCATAGTTTCAGGCCCGAAGGATGAATTGAATTCGCTAAGCTTCCCCTTAGCTAGGTTTTGGATTTTCAAACCAGCAACATAACTTTACTTTAAAATTTCCCAGATAATCAGGCCCTCCACAAAGCATCAATATATAAGTTTTAGTTGGGCAAATGAATCAATTGTAACTCGCACAAAGAAAACTCTTCAATTCCATCATGGGATGCCAAACACCACAAAATGCACTTTTAAATATTTAATATTTAAACTCTTCATTCTCCTCTCCAAGTTGTCCCACTTTAATAAGAAATAAAACATTTAATAAAATATTAAATGTATCCACTTTATGGCCCCAACTTAAAACAACTTGAAGTTATTAAGCTAGGCGTGGGGTATGTTGGCATTTCAAATCGCACCTTTAGAATGCGTTTTGGAAACAAACAACTATGTGCAATAAACTGCTCTTCGAATTAGGAGGGGAAGCTCCCTCTTTTGCTGAGTTGCATAAAGAAAGTAAACTAAACTTAATTCTGCCTATCTTTTTGTTTCAGCTGCGAGAACACAAGGTTATGGAACACTAGATGTTGCAGCTGAGGTTTCCCCTTTAATGAAACTTGACAACTACAACTTAACTTACGCTAAAACGTTTCTATCCTCTCGTGTAAATGCAAAGCAAGAGAGTCTAGAAATGGACGAGGTTGATTTTCTGACAAAGATACTTGAATAATCTTTCCTCAACATACATCTACTAAATTTCAATGCAAGCTGAAAAAGGAGATCATAAAAGTATTATGGAAATATGAGACTTTATTTCAAGGGCAGCAAAGCAAGCTTCAAGATTTTATTTCCTCACACTTCTAACACAAAACCATAAACGGAAATCTGAGATATTTATATCGAGGGTAGCAAAGCAAGCTTCAAGATTTTATTTACTCAAACTTCTGGAACAAAGATTACAATTTCGGGACAACAAGTTGTAGCAAAATACTTGCAACATGCGATCAACCTGATTATAATTGACACATAAAACATGCATTAAATAAGGATTTGCAGCTAAGGAGGCATGCAAACTTGCTCTTTACACAAAGTGAACTGACACTAAACGATAACAAACATGAAGGCATAAGCTCAACGATTCTGTTATCACAAGCATGGTTCTGAACAATACTGAATAACAAAAAGAAGGCACTAAAGGCACTTGTGTCTTGTTATCACTAGCATGGCTAAACTAAAATGAGCAAACATTGCTCTTATTTATAACTAAGCAGAGGAGTAGAGAACCCTAAAATCTCTTTGCTTTTACAACTAAGACTTGCCAACATGCAAGCTTTATTTCTAAACCTAAAAGATAACACATCTAAAACCTAGAAAGCATCTAAAATAGGAAATGCCAACTCATTACATTTGTTTTCCTTCTTCTTCAAAGAATGGATAAGAATTGAGACAAACATAGAAAGAAAGCGTGAGATAAGAATGGAAATAAAGCTTGGAGAAAGCTTCTAGAAGATTATTGCTTGAAATCTCTATCACATCCACCAAAAAGCGGAAAATTGCCTCTATCAGGAGTGTTGATACTATCTATAGCCATATTCCGCTTTTCTAAGATCTTCTCCCTTTTTGCAATCAAACTTAGAGAATCTTTGACATCTTCAGCTTTTTTATGAGTTCTATTTTTGAAAATCATTGCTGCCTCAAAAGATGACTCACTGATTGATAACTTGGCGGCTCTGCAACTTTTGTGCATTCTGACACTTCTCTTGATTTCCCCATGGAAGAGTATTGCACAACTTTTTTTGACACTTGTCCTTTCGCTCATACCACTCCCTTTGCACATTCTTTAACTGAGATGATGACGTTTTATGTCCATGATGGTATTGAAAAACACTTCCCAACATCATCCGTTAAGATAATTATGATACAACACTTGTTTGGCTCTGAATTCGATGGGAGAGTACTTCATGCTGAAAAACTTGAAGATTGACTGTAAACTTGACTATGCTCGGACAAGCTCAGCACAAACCCTAAAAAATAACTTGCTGATTTTCTTCGTCAAACAAATGAATTTTTTGGAAATTTTTCTGAGATATGTGTTTTGTTTAGAATTTTGTTACAAGCAAACCCAGATCGTTCGTTCTTGAAAATTTGGAGTGAAGACTAAAAAAGCAACAAACCTTAATTTTCTTCGAAAAAAAGCAGAAAAAGTTGTCATTTGGGTATTATTCAGAGGCACATTCTGGATGAACCCATTTGGTTAGATTTTGAAAACCTCGAAATTTCATTGAAAAGGCGGCCACTTGAAGTTTCACTGAAAAAGCTGTGATATGGGTTTTGTTCAGAAGAATATTTGAGATAGACCTAGAAGATTGGAAGTTGTAAATTTTGAAATTTTCTTTGACATTAAAAATAAAAAGCAGCTGCTGCAACTTCGAGAAAATCCTTCAAAAATAATCCAGAAAATCAAACTAGTAGAAACCAACTTGCTGAAAATTGAAAACAATGGCCTCCTTTTTCAAAGATTTGATGTTCTGAATGAAAAAATATGAAAAAGCAAGCCTTCTTGAATGCTGATCTGAAAATTTATTGAAAAACCAGCAAGTTAAACTCTTGAATCTTGAAAATAAGGGTTTGAAGTTGCTGCTCTATTTCTCCTTGAAGACCACCTGCAAGAAAATAATGAATAATGAAACACAAAGGTGCCTTAAATATGCTTTGCCTTGAGAAAACAACTTTCTTATGCCCTAATTCTTCAAATCCCTAATTCAAGATTGTGCAATGAACTTAGACTTTGTCTTCATCTTCAATTTTTGAAATTTTCAAAAATTTGACTAAGGCATTGGAAGTTGGGCACCCTTCTTGGTTGGTGGCGACTATTTCACTTAGACTTAACCATTTTTTCATCATTTTCAACTTTCACTCAATTTTCAACCCTAGTTTGATTCTGATTTCCAGCCTCGAGATTGATCCAATGAACGAGCTGAATGACTCATTGCAGAGCTTGATCGAATCTGACAAAGTTTGTTTGGAGGAGACTTCTGATGAAAACTTCATTTGACCCTTCAAAAATTCAGGTGCCTCTCTCCTCCAAGGGTGCCTACTTTCTCCAGTGTTAGCCATTTTCATGATCTTCGAATTTATGCTTCTCTTCTGACTTTCAGATGAATTCATGATATCTGGCGTTGTACTTGTCAGATTGACTGGCTGTCAAGTTCGTTGGATAGCTTAGAAGATTCTGGTAGGGGTCTC
Source organism: Sequoiadendron giganteum (assembly GCA_007115665.2). Classification (NCBI taxonomy): domain Eukaryota; kingdom Viridiplantae; phylum Streptophyta; class Pinopsida; order Cupressales; family Cupressaceae; genus Sequoiadendron; species Sequoiadendron giganteum. The sequence continues at coordinate 424,515,113 of CM021104.1, forward strand.
CTGGATACTTCATCATCGAAAACTGATATCTGATGCCTTCAAACCCTAGGCGCCCTTTTCCTTCAGGGGCGCCCATCTCCTCCAGAGATAGTTTTTATTTTGAGTTTTCCACTGTTGCTTTCAACTTCTGTCATTTCATTCACTTTTCTCCTCTGTTTAACCTGTAACATCTGATGATTGCCTGCTCCGACAGACGTGCTGATGATTGCATTGGAAAGCTTGATCTAGTCTGATGAAGTCACGTTGGAGGTGCCTTTAGCAAATTCATTCATTTAACCTCTTAAAAACTTGGGCGCCCTTCTTCTCCAAGGGCGCCCATGTTCACCAGACTTAGCCATTTTATCTCTTTTTCTGTCTTCAGAGTTTTAACAGCGCTTCTCATGGCTCCTGTTCGATCTGGTTTTGCCGGTGGTTGAGTGACCGGACGAGCTGACGAAGACATCCATTGCGAAGCTGACGAGAAACTGAACAACGTTGCCTCGGGAAGCCAATCCTCACTTCATTATCCGATCCTTCAAAAAGACGGGCGCCCTTCTTCTCCAAGGGCGCCCAAGTTTAGCAGACTTAGAAACTTTTCTGAATTTTTCAAATTTCTTTCCTCGTTTGACGTGCTTCTATGATCTGCTGTTGGAAATGAAAAATATTCTAAGCCATGAAAGTTTGGGCGCCTCTTCTTGACAGGGGCGCCTGAAGTCTCTAGACTTAGCCAAAAATTCACATTTTTCAACTTTGACAGCTTCTCTTCTCCGTTCCTCATGCACGTTTGTCATTGACAACTTTTGTTTGATGCTTGGATGTCTGATTTTGACACCTGGCAGTTGATTGACCTCCATTGATGACCTTAGTTCTCTTGAAAAAGCTTCTGGAAAAGCAGGATAGACCCAGTAGGGTAAAACTGATCTTTTTGAAATTCTGACTACACCAACCTGATGAGGAAGTATTTTAGGCCAATCAAAATCAATCTTGACCCTAGAAGCCAAACTTCCTATTTTTAGAAAATTTTACAAGTATCCGTTTCTTGAAAAACCCAATTTTTTTTTTTCTATTTTTAGAAAATTGCTAAAAATAGAATTTTTCTTAAAATTTAGGGATGAAAAACTGAAATCTGGGTATTGTTGATTTGATCGTTTTGTACAGACCTAGATTGTCTGATTTTGAAAATTCTAAGTTTTTGACCCTTATGCAAGATGTGCAAACCCAAATTTTGACCGTTTTGACAGATTTAACAGTATTTGGACTCATTTCTTCAAAATGCCTAAGTGTAGCAAATTTTTTAATTTGGGGTACAATAGGGTACAACTTCAAAACACAATTTTAACTAAGTATGGAACTTAGTTCAAGGAGGTAACGAAGAGCAATGCTCAACTACAACTGATTATTGCTAGAAATAGCAAACGGACATTAGTCGAGTTGAACCAAGTTGATAAAGATGCCACTGCCACAAATGGACTTACTAAAAATAGCAAATGCCAAAAATAGTAAGTATACTTCGAAACCATCAGAAAACCAAACTGAACAACCTCACTGCCTAGAATAGAAATGTGGACTGTAGATGATTGAAGTGCTGCTAGAATGATATTGCTATAAATAGACCTACCAAAAATAGCAAACTGCTATAAATAGTAAGTTTGCAAGACATTATCTGAACATCGACTGAGCAGTAATCATGACTTACTATAAATAGTAAGTGTTTCCAAACGCCTTCTGAGCACAAATCGGGAAGCCAACATAACTTACTATAAATAGTAAGTGCCTGGAAAGTTCATCAGATGGAGATGCATGTTACACCATTCTGAAGCTCTCTGAAAACCCAGTAAACTCCCAGAAGCACACTACCAAACTTTTGCATGCAAGCCTTCAAAAATGCATCTGAAACCTCCTATAAAATAGGAAACCCTAATTTTCGCTTTTGCTTAGCCTACGAGTTTTCGTAAATAGGCTAAAATGGAAAACCTCAAGAAGAGCATAGGGCTAAATCGAGGACATTACAGAAGCCTTCCTAGCACATAAAGAATCTTAGCACTATAGTATTTTGGAGTCAATGCGAATGCAAAAAGATGTTATGGAGTGGTCATTTTGTTCCATCTTTCTTCAACAATTGCATGCACTTGTTTGAAGAAAGTCTCTTTAGGGTCTTGCTCTTTCTCATTTATGATGCTCTTCATCTTCTCAATCATTGAGTCGATGCCATCATATATTTCTCCAATGCAAGGCTTGTTCATGTTTGTATAGCGAATCTGTTGATGTTTATACAGCGTCGGTCATCACTTCCAGCCCGCATTGAAAGCAATTTAAATAATAGCTTGTCGGCTATTTAAATTGCAAAGCGATTACCTTCAAAGAGTATGGCCAACCTCTTGGTAATAAAGAGATGCATCCCTTGATGGACAAGCTTATAAATATAAGATGACGACTCTCATTTAATCAATCAAGTTCATTCTTCATAGCTCGCACATCTGGAAGAAGTTTGCTCTTACAGGGGAGCATAATTCTGTAGCAGTAGATTGACCTCAAGGAGAAACATATTTCATTGTACTTTGCATCTAAGAAAGGTGCCTTTTTTCTTTGTATCAATTCGGCATTGCGTTATTCCTGAGCTGTAAGCAGATCTCTGCTCTTATTCTATCAATATATAGGAGATATATTGGTTGGGTTTTTCTCCCTTAAGAGGAGGGTTTTCCCAGGATATCTTGTGGTGTTCATTGTCTTATGTGTTGCATTTTTCTGATTGCTTTCATATTTGTTAACAAATCTAACAAAATCATGCTCAAAGTGGGCTTGGTGAAGCTAAGAAGATACTCCACACGATCCCACCATGAGTCATCTAATATCATTTGCTTAATTTTTGTTGCCTTGTTAGAGTTGCTTTGTCGCCATATAGACCAATTTTGGCTAATCACCATGCTAGAAAGCGCCTCTCTAACTTTCACAAGTCGTCTCTGTTGACGTGTTTTTTATGACGACACCAACACAGAATAAAATGTCCGGTCACTATATTCTCTCTTGATCAAAGTATTCCGCATGCTAAGATTGCGTGAAAGTTCATGTGTTCAATTCCAAGGTTCCTCTTATTGCGAATAGACTCAGTTGGTTGATGTGAATATGCTGGTTATTCCAAGGGGACTTACGTGATTGTTCAATTAAGTGAAGCAAATGAAGGATTTTGGCTATGATGCTCCAATTTCTAAACTGACCCAGAAAATGCTGAATTTAAAGGGAATAGGGATAGGAATTCTACAATCTACTTCTAAAGGGTGGAATGTGGGGATCAACCTAAACAATCTTCGAACCAGACTCTACTTTGCCTCCCTTCGGACAACCTCCACAAAGTCGGTGCAATCTTTAAAGGATGAGAAAAGTGTTCAAATCATGACACAACATGTTCATACCATCACAACGATGCATATGGACATATGAGCCACAATCGAAGTTAAGTGCTATTACTCCAATTGACCACGCAAGGCAGACTTATCGTCAGCAAGCCCGCTAGTGGTATGGACGAAAGAAGACTTGATCAAATTAAATGCCACACTCTACAGCTAACAACTACTTGCATGAAATGAAAGTCTATTTTACTCTATCTACTTTGAATTGGAAAGATGAAATGGCCTTGCTAGCTACTCATAACAAAGAAGAAATCACCAAGCAATGAAACTCTATGTATTATGAAAAGTGTTCACAACAACCGTTTACAAAACTTTCAAAGGAAAGTTTTCTTCCCTCCTCAATCTAAGCTAACTTCTAACTAAATGCTATAAGCTCTCTACTCTCTAGCTCAACTTTATCTCTGATCCAATTCTAGTTCTAATAATTACAAATGAGGGGAGATGCCCCTTTTATAGCTAGCCCATTTCAGTGGACGACTCAGATTCAATTACAATAAAGGGCTCAAATCGAGCCACCTATGCCCTAATTAGGGTTCCTGCCCTCAAAACCGCCACAGAGAGGAGTGGGCAATAAATGCACAGAATATTCTCCACTCCTCTACAGGAACCATAATGAGCAATTAATGCCCATCACCATCTTCTAGAAGATTCTTGTCCAGTAGAGCGTTCCCATTGTCCCTCTCCCGAACAACAAACTTGATCAGACGGGCCAACACTGCCTCAACCTCCTGAACTGAAATTGGCGGGATATGGTTGAGCTGAAATTCCAAGACTGCCACCGTCTGTCCGTGCCGGGTGTAAGACTTTCTCCAAGCCACCAAGGTGTCCTGTGTGTTCTGAATTATAATGGAGAAAGTGGAGATGTTCTCAAAGTCATCCTGGACAAATGATCTTACTCATAGTTGGAAAACTCGGCATTTTCAAGTACTCGGCAAGCCCGAAAAACTCGGCAAAAACTCGGAAAAAACTCGGCAAAAAACTCGGCAACTTAAAAAATTGCTTAAACTTCACTAAAAACGCATTTTTTTTGCAAAATTCAAAGATAAGATGCATCCAATGAGTCAATAAATGAGTACATATAAGAAACAAGTTGTATTTGATTGATTTGAAAGAAATTGGATACAAAATGGCATCCTCATGTGGAATGCTCAATGCGCTGATATGATAATAGTCTGAAACAAAATGAAAATAGCAAATTGTTATTGTAAAACTGAAAGTAAATACTATATTAATATATTTTACAAATTTATATCTTCCTCTTCCCATGTCTAGTGAAAACTAGGGGAGAGGTAGAACTAGATGATATTATAGATGAAGACTTGTAGGAAAACTTGGAAACTTGGACTTGGAGAGTACCTAGAAAACGAAATGAATTCAATCTGATTTTGAGGGCAATGACCCTAATGGGGTCAAGGGGTAGCACCCCTCGTGGGGGTCTGGGGGCAACGCCCCTAGCGGGGTCGAGGGGCAGCGCCCCTCGTGGGGGTCTGGGGGCAACGCCCCTAGCAGGGCCGAGGGGCAGCGCCCCTCGTAGGGTCCCGGGGCAGCGCCCTGGGCGAGCTCCCTGTCACGATACAGGGCGGGGTCGAGGGGCGGAGCCCCCACCACCAAGCCCAAATTAAGACCTCCAAAACCACATAAACCTTCATGGGAGAGTGTTTTTGCTAAGGAAGAGACAGAGCAACTGGTGGAGGCAAAAAATGAATGAAAATTGCCTTTATTCTGACAACGGGGTTTTTTTTTGCTGAGCAGCCGAGTTTTTTAAAAAAACTCTCCGAGTTTTTGCAAATAAACGACGAGTTTTTAGGCGAGTTTTTGTGAAAAGTACGGCCGTACTTTTTGGCAAGTAAAACTTGCAAATACTCGTTTGGCAAAAAAACTCGCGAGTTTTTGGCGAGTGAGCCAACTATGATCTTACTATTGAGAAGAAGGGAGTCAACCTATCCTTCAAACCTCCTGCATTGATCTCATCCTGAGCCAACCTCCTAGCAAATATGGCCTCCAAGGTATTCAGGATTCCATCCAAAATATTGTTCATCGCCTTCCTGACCCTAGCTGAATCTGCCCGTGCCGCATCATGGAAGCCACAACCCATGACCACTGAGGAGTACTAGTTGGTGAAATCATACCTATCACCCTCCTGTATTACACCCCCATCCACCTAGGTGTTCAAAGGCATGTTTATCAAAGCCCTTAGACGAAGAACAGTCTTCGTTTGATAAATCTGGGTCTCACTCCAAGCTTGATCCACCATGTCCATGTGTGCTAGAACATTTGAGGTTTGCTGGTAAGCATAAGCAAGATCCTCCATGAATTTCTCAGTCTCAACCCGAACATGGCCAGCCCACTTATTTGCTTCCGTTTCCATTTTCTTCAGATCCTCCAAGCCAACAACTGACTCTCTCGGAAGCTCAGACGGGGGTTCAACCACTGGGTTTCCTTGTTCACCTGGATGTGCAAGGTCCTTCACATATCCTATCAAAGTATTATGCTCCTTCTTCAACCTCTTGTACTTTCCTTCCGTACGGAGCAACTTATCTTTCAATGCCTGATAGGAGTTATTGAACTCCTCAATAATTTGGTCTCCCGTAGGACGACCCAACTCTACTGTGGTGATGACATAATTCTCGGGTCTTTCCTCAGCTCGATCACACTCCTCCCTTGGGACAGCAACCTGGAGTGTGCGAGAGCCTGACTCATTAGTCGAAATCTTTGAAAATTTCCTGGCTCTCTTCTTTTCCGGAGGTGCACTGATCCTCCTGAGGAATTCTTCCATCTCTATTGCCGGATCTGTATCATCCTCAGCATCCCTTCTCATTCTGTCCGTAAGCCAATCCGACACTGTCTGCTGTGGATTGCAAATGATGAGGGGCTGCTCCTCCGTTGCCTCCTATTCGCGTATTTCTTCTCTTCTAACATTGTTCTGTTCTGGCTCATCAGTATGCACGAGCTGAGTATCTCTAGACCCTTGGGTCCCTTGCTTTGTGTTCTCTTCCTCTTCCAACGTCACGTCCAATATCTGCTGGAAACGAGTATCGGCCGCCGTTTCCTCCTCCTCTTCCTGTTGGCCTCCTCCTCTAGGTGCACTGACACTCAGGCTGTCTGACTCTCTGATGTTGGGCTGATCAACTTCCTCAAGCCCTCACTCCTCATTCAATCTCGCCCTCTGATCGACAAATAGTGAAACTACTCTCAAACTTGAAGACTGAGTTTGTGAGCGCGCGGGTGATGCCTGCTCCATCCTCAAAGGTATCGGCTGGGTCAGCGCTTCCTCTTGTGCCTCTGCAGCTTGGGCAATCTGCTTTCCTCTTCTCACTGTTAGTGGCCTTTGATCACCCATCAAGTCATAAGTAAGGGCCGCTGATCTGCTCTTGAGTCTGCACACGTGCCTATCGACCCAAGCCCTTGTGAAAGTCATCACCGTTATAGAAAGCGTGTCCAAGTCCATGATTTTTGGCTCGGACCAATCAGGTGGTGGGACCGGAGTATTTCTCACCAACTCATAGTCAGGCTGTATAACGTTGATATCTTCCTCCACCTGGTCGGGAACTGGAATGACTTCACACTTCCTGATCAACTTGAGGGGAAGCCTAGAAAACATCGTTTTCCTTATTTCAACCTCATTAACAACATTTGCCGAAAAATCCTCAATGTGAGCCTTGTGTCGGTACTCAACGTTCTGCACCATTCAGATGTTTCTGTAAGGGTCGAAATCCTGCCTGCCTGTGTGATAGGAGAGATGAAAAAATTGCAGCTCATCCTCTGCCTCTTGAGCTGCCTGTAGGGAGGGACACACCTCACTGGAATTCCCTATGGCGATAGGAAAGTCAAGTCCACCCTTCTTCTTCTTCTTTTGAATCCTATCATAGGCAATCAATTGCCTAGATACCTCTTGCATTACTATATGATCGGTGGGGTACCTCGGCAACTGGTATGGATACGAAGTGAACCCCTGCAGCCTAATGTATGTGAATTTCGGAAATTGGATGAGCCAATATCCATATTCTTCTATCAACGCCTGTGCCTCCTTTGATATTCTTTGCTGCGTTCTCTGTTGAAGGGTCCTTGTAATGTGCATTGTGAATGCATCATTTGCCCGCTTGTAGCTGGCAAGGTTAGTCAAATGTAATTGTGTACAGGCTTCATGGATCTTGAACTAGTCAGGTGCACAGCCGATTGGTTCCTTGTACGTGATCCCTCGGTACTTGGTCATCCTAGCCAACATATATATCACGTACGAGCTCATATAAAAGGTTTTTGTCCTCTTCAGGCTCCTAAACTGTTCATCAATATTGTCGCTAATCATCCTAGCCCAATCAACACACTCCTTTCCCTCCAAGATGATCTCGATGAAGTAGAACATCCAAGGCTCGAAGATGTAGGCCTACGCACTCCCATTTATTCGACTAAGCATCATTATCAAGTCGCAGTATTCTTGTTTCACATCTTCGGCAATTATCTGCTTCGGGAGTTTAGTGCGGGGTGGCTTTGGCTTCTGCATCCAGACTTTGTTGATGACTGCAGCAACCCTTTCGAAGGAGGAGTACATTTTGTCTGCCCTTTCCTTTGTTCTGTATAACATCCTCTTGGAAGTAGGAATCCCAAATGCCTCTCCGATAGCGTCTGGCGTGAAGTTGGCAAGTAATTTGCCATTTGGAGAGACAATGGTTCTACGCTCCGGCTTGTAGCAATTTGTGCATTCCATGATTAATTCCGGACACTGGATTGCTGGTGGAAAACTAGCAGCCGCATAGATCCCACTTTTCATAATATTATGTGCCGTGACTGACGGTTGATGGCCCCCTAGCTCGAACATCCTTGATTTGAGTGCACTCAAATTAAATGACCTGAGGTTGGTGTCATTTAATCCCGCCAACTTTGAAGTAATTGCCGACTTCGGCAGAAATGGCTTGGTGAGCCTTTTGATCATTGCCTGCCGGGATGAGCTTGCCTTGCCTGCTTCAGTATTTGCAGCTCTGTCTGCAACTTTGCTTGTTCCTGCAACATCTTTTGCTCCAACCATCTGCAAAAATAAAATAGAATAATAAGTTAGACTGCAGATTTTTAATAAAATAAAACAATTCCCGAGATGGTTGTGAGTACGGAGTTAGTTTTGAAAATGAAATTCTTCAGCATAAATTTCAAACTCCAAACCTCAAACTATATAAAATCTTCCGAGCTTAGAAAGAAGCTTTCAGCAACTTCACTTCCGACTGGTGAAAAAAAAATCACAGCAAACTAATGACTTTCAGCAAGTAGCTAATTTCTCCAGCACAAATAATTCGAACTTTTGACTTCACTTTGTCAACTTCAGCCTTTAACTTCAGCAGTTCGACTTTCAGCAACTTGAAAATGAAGATCTCCAGGAAAATAAGAAATCTTTTGCAACTTCGAAAATCTGCAGCAACTCCAACAATTTGGAAATAAAATCTCAGCTCTCCAGTATGGCACTTCGAAATTTGCAGCAACTCAACTCTCAACAGCAAGAAGAAATAAATATTCTCAGCAACTTGAAAATTAAATTCTCCAGTAGCTTCCTACTTTAGAAAATAAAAACTCAAGCTCACTTTTAGCAACCTCGAAAAAGATTTCAATCTCTCACAGAATTCCTCACTTCAGCAACTCCAAGGACTTCGAAATGTGTGAAGAAATGAGAGAAATGGGGTTGTTTAAATAACTCTTCATGATGAATCCTGCCAAGTAGTGCTGGAGTTATTTTTAGCACCTTCATTAATTCACCACTCTCTCCACTTAGAATCTTCTATTTCAAGCGCAGTAGTGGGCTAGTCGTCAGTCAGTCATCATGACAGTTGCCATTAATGAGGATTCTTTCCTTGCAAATATTCGAATTTTTCCCTTTAGTCTGCCAGTTAACTCTCAGTAATTTAAACACTCGTGAGAAAATCACTTGACTTGATTGAAAATTCCACTTTAAAATCCTCGCAGTGTTTAATTAAATTCAATTCGAAAAAATTCATGGGAGTTGTAAATTCATTTCCAACCTGTTAAAATGTCTGTCATTTAAATCCTCAATTTCATGAAATTTGCCTTAAGACATTTTAAATCTTCTCTTTAAAATATTCAACTCCGTTGATCTGAAATCACTTGCTCGCTCAAAATAATCCATCCTCTGAGATTTAATTTCCGTTAGGAAAATAATCTAGGCAAAACAAATCCCCTTTGAAAATATTAAAATTTTCCCTTAGGAAAATAATTCAAAACTCTGTCAACTCATGGGTGCATTTTAAAAAGGTTCATTTAATTTTCCAGTTGACATGGAAAAAAATACTCATCAATGTTCATTCTCCCCTTTAAAAATATTTCATCACTTAGCCCACTTCATTTAAATGCCTTTGGAAAATTTAAAATTCATCCATATCAAGGGCGCATTTTTCCTTAGTGAAATTTTTTATTTCACTTAAAGAAAATATAACATTTTCCACTTCTGGCGTACTTGACCCTTGGTATTTTTTATTCTTATCACTTAGGAAATAACTCTAAGTCATTTCCTACCTTGGGCGCATTTTATCTCACTCAAAATTAAATTCCCACGCCTTAGACATTCTTGTCATTTCCACTTCAACTTGGGCGCATTTCATAGGTGGAGCTTTGATTTTTGTGCCTTAGAAATTTTTAAAGGCTTTCATTCCTCCATGGCGCAAATGAGAGGTGATCACTCCTATCCTGCAACTTAGAAATTTCTTCCCTTGCTGGGCGCATTCTGAGTATCATGCTTTTGTTTTTGCCTTAAGAAATTCTCCACTTCATGTCTTAGCCTAGGCGCATTTAGCCCCTCCAACTTCTATTCTCAATGCCTTAGGCGTTTAAGCCTTCTCCAATTAGCCTGGGCGCAAATGAGGTATGTTACTTTCGATCTGTGCCTTAGACGTTTTTAAGTCTTCATTCATCCTTTGACTTGGGCGCATTTTGACTAGTTGGAGATGGGCGCACATAAGGTAAGCTACTTTTATTTTCATGACTTAGAAAATTTCTAAGTACTCAACCCTTACCCTTGGCGCAAATGAGAGGTTGCACTTTCATTTCTCATATTTGCACGTTTTCTTTCCCATGCCTTAGCATATTTTTCTCTTTCACTTGAGATGGGCGCATTTTGGAGGGTGAACTTTCATTCTCCATGCCTTAGAAATATTTTGGCCTTCCACTCACCTTTGGGCGCATTTCATAGGGTGAGCTTTTATTTGACTTAGACGCCTTTGAGAGACTCATCAAGGTGGGCGCAAATTAGAGGTCTTACTTCCATTTCTGCCTTAGGCGTTTTAGCCTATTCCTTGGGCGCAAATAGCATGGTGGGCTTCAAGTTGAGGGCGCAAATGGCATGGGTAACTTTTATTTTATGCCTTAGAATATTTTGAGTGGCTCTCACCTCAACTTGGGCACATTTTGATGTGCAAGCTTTTGTTTTTACACTTAGAAGAATTCTCATGTTAACTCTTCCATCATGGGCGCATTTGAGAGGGTATGCTCTCATTTTCTCACACTTAGTAAAATTTTCATGCCCTTGTCTGCCCTTTCCTCACATTCTATTTTTAGTAAGCCTTTGCTATTTTGATATCCACAATTCCGTTTGTCATGAAATTCTCGCCATATGATCCCTGTAGTCTGATGAATTTGTTTTTGGCTGGCTCTTGCTCTGACCTGCTATTTATAGCCACCTGCTATTTATAGTAAGTTCCTAAGTTGCCTGACTTCTGTAGCTCTGTTTGATTTGAAACTTGCTATGTCGGATCCTGATAACTTAAATGCCTTGTTCACACCTACCTCTGGCGCAGACCTGCTATTTATAGCCCTAAGATGACTTACTAAAAATAGTAAGTTCTCCGATTTCGCTCAAATTTTGCCAGTAGGTTGCTTGGGTGATGCTGATACTGATGGGGTACTTCATTTTGACTATTTCTGGATTTTACCCCCTATAAAAGTGGAAACCCTAATTTGACTTGGTATCCCGAACGGTCTCCGTTTGACTTTGTTTCTTTTGCATGTCGCTTTGTATGCTGAACTGAAGTGTCAGGTGGCTGGAGTGAAATTGCTATTTATAGTAAGTGTCTGGGAAGTGATCAATTCACTGTCGGATGATTCTGCATGTCATGTTGCTCATGGGATCTTAAGAAACCCAGAAAAACCCAGAAAACTGGTCTACATGCGTGCACTGGCTAAAAATAGTAAGTCCTCGAAACTTGATCCTCTCTACTTGCATGTCACACTGTTGCGAAGCTCTCGAAAAACCCAGAAGGAACATCCAAACATATGTCGAAAAACTCTGTATGCAAACCCTAAAAATAGCCTTCGAAGGCTGAACTCTGAAAGCGATCGTCTCGGTTTGCATGTTAATTCGTTGCGAAGGTCTTGAAAAACCCAGAAGTAATCTTTGGACATGCATTGAAAAATCACATGTGTGAACCCTGAAAATGGCTCTTGAAGCCTGAACTGCCAGAAATAGCAAGTTGTCCAAATTTGTTCAAATTTTGCGTGTAGCACTCTGAAGCTGCCTGAATATGCTGAAGCTGACAGAATTCAAAATCTTGATGAAATGGTCCCAGATTGAGCACTTACTATAAATAGTAAGTTGTCAGAACTCAATGAAAATTCAGTGGGACTTGGCTGGACGCCTTGTAACTACAGTACTAAGCTCGGATTCCAATTTGATAATTTGGTTTGACCTTTAAAAGCCTGAAGGATAGAAAACCCTAATTTCACAGACTTAACCAATATTTCTACCTGGGTCAAACAATGGGACATCCCCGAAAGGACGGAAAGACCAGAGAGAGAGAGAGGGGCAAAGCCAAAAGACTAGAATGGAGCAAAATTTAGGGGGTCCCCATCCGAATGGGGTGATGTGTGAAAAAGGTCACAACAGTCTCAAGACGATTGTGTCAGAGGTAAAACGGGTCTTTGCAACCTATTAAAAATACAAAATAAAATAATTAAAATTTAAAAAAAACTTTAAAGGAGAATTAGAATACACAATCAAATTATGAAAATGTAAAATTTTATGCTACTTCACTTACCTTCAATAGCTCCAATTTTGAAAATGATCTGAAAATGACTTGAGACATGTGGTGGTTGGTGATGAACATTTGGATATCCTCAACCAACTCTTTGATCCAATCAATTTTATTCCCAATCTTTTGTAGCATAAGATTGAGAGAGTGGACCCCACAAGGTGTCCAAAAGATATATGAATATCGTTCGTCAACCAACAAACCGACAACTCTACAATTCTTTGCGTTGTTTGTTATTACTTGAACGATGTTACAGGGACCCACATCCTCAATGGCTGCGATGAGAATATATACAATAAATTGACCATCTTTCATTTGCCCCTCACAATCAACAACTTTCAAAAACATTGCCCCTTTTAGGGGACACATTTATGACATTGATCAAGGGCCAATTTTTTGCATCTTTCCACCCATCTAAAACATTGGATACACCTGTCTCAACCCATGAATCCCTTATGGGCTGCAATGCATCTTCAACATTCTTGACCTCTTTATTCCAATAAGGTGCCACACACCTTCTCATAACCTAGGCCCTTGTACCCTTTTGGAGCTTCATTAACTTTTTTCAACATCTCTTTCCAATATGTAGAGCAAACAACATTAAAAGAAAATCCATTTGCATAAATACATCTTGCTACATGTTGGTTGGCAATGTCTCGACTCTCATTTTGAAATGCACTTTCCAAAGGTCCCTCTGCTTTTTTGCTTGAAATGAATTGTTCACTTTGAGGATGAGAAGTGGCAAAAAATGCATGGTTTTCTACCACAACATTGGGGCCAGATGTGGGCTGCATTCCCTTTGATCCTTTTTTTTTATTAAGGGGTGACTTGATTTACTGTTTGCCCGTTCATCTGCTTGTTCTTGCTCCATAATATATCCTATCACTGTCTCTGATGGCACAACTACAACATTCTTTCCAGGGCAAGGTTTAATGCCTTGTCTAGGTATTCCACACAAATGAGATTTCACTCAACTATATGAACTAGAATATCTAACATCACACCCATTGCAAATCTAGACGTAACCCCCATCACTTTGTAATGTCCCCAATTTAGCCCTACGCTCTTCTTGAGGTTTTAGCCTATTTCCGAAAACTCGTAGGCTAAGCTAAAACGAATATTAGGGTTTCCTATTTTTTTAGGAAGTTTCAGATGCATTTTGAAGGCTTGCATGCAGGAGTTTGGAAGTGTGCTTTTGGGAGTTTTCAGGGTTTTCAGAGAGCTTCAGAATGGTGTAACATGCATCTCCATCTGATAACCTTTCCAGACACTTACTATTTATAGTGAGTCATATTGGCTTCTCAGTTTGTGCTCATAAGGCGTTCGGAAACACTTACTATTTATAGTAAGTCTTATTTACTGCTCAATTGGTGTTCAGTTGATGTTTTGCAAATTTACTATTTATAGCAGTTGCTATTTTTGGTAAGTCAATTCATAGCAGTATCATTCTAGCAACAGTTCAGCCTTTTGCAGTTCAGTGTGGCTGTTTTGTTTGGCTTTCTGTTGAGTTTGTAGTGATCTTACTATTTTTGGCATTTGCTATTTTTAGTAAGTCCATTTGTGGCAGTGGCATCTTTATCAGCTTGGTTCAGCTCGACTAATGTCAGTTTGCTATTTTTTAGCTGTAATTAGTTGCAGTTTGAGCATTGCTCTTCATTACCTCCTTGGACTAAGTTCCATACTTAATTAAAATTGTGTTTTGAAGTTGTACCCCACGCCTAGCTTAATGACTTCAAGTTGTTTTTAAGTTGGAGCCATAAAGTGGATACATTTAATATTTTATTAAATGTTTTATTTCTTATTAAAGTGGGACAATTTGGAGAGGAGAATGAAGAGTTTAAATATTAAATATTTAAAAGTGCATTTTGTGGTGTTTGGCGTCCCATGAAGGAATTGAAGAGTTTTCTTTGTGGGAGTTACAATTGATTCATTTGCCCAACTAAAATTTTATATATTGATGCTTTGTGGAGAGTTGACGATCTTTGGAAAATTTTGTAAAGTTATGCTGCTGGTTTGAATCTAGAACTTGGCTAAGAGGAAGCTTAGCACATACAAACCTGGCTAAGCGGAAGCTTAGCAAATGTACCATCCTTTGAGCCTGAAACTATGGCTTCCTAGGTGGTTGATTGTGACTGTACTTCATACAAAGGTGCAGATTGAGCTTTAATTCTGATGTTGTTGGACAGGTTGCTGCTGTAAAACCTGTTATCTAGTTGCTGGTTTGTACATGGCTGAAGCGAAATTTCACTGATAGCTTTGTCATGGAATATTTTCTCAATCTTGGTATTTGCTCATGTTGTTCAACTGTGAAGGGCGCCTAGATTTGAGAAATTTCAAAATTTTATACTGAGTCTTGAATTTTCTAGAAGAGGTCGACCCTTCTTGGAGGCCGTACCACTTCTTGAAGGCTGCATTGGGATTCACGTTGTCTGTATTTGCTGTGTTTGGCATGAATTCTTCAGTTGAGGTTGGACGCCTAGTTGAGAGGCTTCATTTGGCTGCTATTGGAAGCTTCTCGGAGTTGTATTGAAGAAGCTACGTCCATATTGGGTGATTTCTTATCTTGCTGGTCTGGCTTTCTGTATTTTCTGTTTCTGATCAGATTGGTTAGATATTGTTTAAATGTTGATTTGAGCTTCAATTCCACATCATTTCATATTGTAAATGTTAGAGGTTGATTACTCTAACTATTGACAGTTTTTGGAAGCTTATCTGTTTGTTTGCATTTGTAATTCACTATTTGTAAAGCTGATTAGTAGTACTAACAACTATTGTTTATGTTGTTGCAATTTTAGTTTATTTTATGCTCCCACGATTGAGTGGTTGAGTTTAATAAAGCTTCTTTAATTAATGTTGTATTCCCCCCACGAAATAAGTGGTTGTGAGGATTTGTATACCCCCCACTGTACAAGTGGAATTGAGGTTATATGGCTGGCTTGGCGCCTTAAAATAATTGTAATAATCACACCCACTGAATAAGTGGATTATTCCCACCGCTTGTGGATGCTTGCATCAGCAGAAGAAGTGTTATTTAAGTTTTATAATTAGCACTCCACCATATGTTAGCACCTCGCCTTTTTAAGGATCTTGTGTGCACTTTTTTGGTGTTGAGTTTAGCTCTCTATTTCAATTGTTATCAAGTTATTAGATCCTAGGGATCCTCTAAGCATATGCCCGTCCTTCCTCCTTAAGTGGTTTTAGGGCGCATTCTTGGTTAGATTTATTTCAGCATCGTTTTGATTTGAAGCTAATCTTAACGGGTGCATGATTGCATTGATGTGAACTGAACAATCAATGGAAAAAATTAAGGGGAACATTTTAGTGGTATCAAAGCTTGTTTTCCTACGATGCTGTGAGTTTCAGTGCGTCATGTTATCAAATGAGAGTCAAAGAAGATCGATACTACATCAGAAAGCAGAACAAAGAAAGTTTTAGCTTCAAAAGTTTTTGAAGTTGACATTGTTTCAGAGGTTTTAAGAAACCTTGTCTTGCCAGTTAAGCTATGGCTTTAGATGAAGAGAAAGATTTGGCAAGATCTTTACACTTTGCAGGTGCAAGGCTCATTAATGAACGTCAAACAAGGGAAGAAGAAGTGAGACTACTTCTTATGTTGGAACAATGTTTGAGTTAGGTGAAACAGTCACCTTCAGGGATAATTAAAACAACATTGACGCCTACAGTGACTTTCCTAAAACGATCTTATTGGTTGAGGCATCTAGATGATGAGATCAATCTGCTGGTTACTTCATGCCTCAATGAAGTGATGAGAATTTGGGCACCCTTGGTGCTCTATGATGATAAAACTATGGAAAGAGTTCTTCATATGTTCATAGAATTCTTTCAAGATCTCAATGAAACAAATAGCAATCAGTATTCCAAAAGAGTTGCTATACTGAAGATCTTTTCAAAACTCAAAACAAGTAAGTTGTTGGTTAAATTGGGTATGCAAGATCGAATATATTATTTGATCCATTACCTCTTCATTTCAACTTGGAGTGAACAAGAGGAGGATGTAGCTGCAGCAATGAGAAACATTTTAGTTTTGATTATCAATAAGATGGATGAAATCCCAAAATCCGTTCTTTCTTTCTTGCTTAACATTTATGAACAAGTAGGAAAGAATTCATCTACTGTTGGTATGTTGGTCAAAGATTTGTTCATTCAGTGTGAAGAAAAATTGAAGCCACACTTGAAGAAGACAAAGCCGATAAATGAGGTGGTCATTAATGCAGAAGATAAAATGTTGTTTCTCAATGATTCTATGGTGGTTTCTCAAGAAAACCTCCTTGGTGTGCTTGTGACTACTAATGAAGAGATCCGTTACACCTTGATTGTATAGCTACTATTGCATAGGGCAATTGATTGTAATGTTTGAATCATTGAGATGAATAAAACATGTTTTTGTTATCAAAATGAATGTGTTTTATTTAAATGATTGTATCATTTGATTGATACTTCTATCGATGTTATCCTTGAAGAATGTTGCATGCATAGTTATTGAGTTGTGAATATTCCAACTTAAGATATTTTGTATACTGTTAATGTTGTGAACAAGTAACTGCCAAGATTATATGTCTATGGGTGCAGGTACATGAACCATTCCTTTAGATGAAGGAGAAACATCACTCGGGAAAAGGGCTTGGCCGGATAACCGGTAAAGTGAACTATTTGAGTATACACACACTCACCTTAGATTGAGTAAACCAAGTCAGTTTTGTATGAGTATAAGGTAAGTCATCCATAGCTTGTATGTCTTGCAAGTAGAGGTCTTGAATGCTTCTGTGTGTGAAGTTTATCCTTGTGCTTGATTGTGAGATTATGATCATCATGGTGGTATCATGTTTGAATGTGAATGTCGGAAGTAAGCGTATAAACACATGTATAGTATATATACGTATCCGTAAGTATGAACATATCAATACAGGCGTAAGTGGCTAATGGACTTGCCATACAAATGTGTTGATATGGTGTACGTACATATACGTGTACATAGAGGATTATACTGCGGTATATATATGTTTATAAGCATATGTCTGATAATGTGGAAATATTAAATATTTGCCCTGGAATTTATATATACACATTTACATAGATGTATATATTTAAAGTATGCTGACTAACTCGCAGTATATATATATATATATATAATCGACAATTAAATATGTATATGTATATATATTTATATTTGTTAAATATAAATATATTTATATATGTAATTATTATAGTTATATTAAAATATACATGTATATTAAATACTCGGGTATTTAAATATTTATATGTTTAATATATTTGAAAGAACTATAATAATATTTATATAATAAAATATATAAATGTATTTAGTTAAATATTTTAAAACTCTTAAGTGTAAAATTAAAAGATTTAAATCTTTTAATTAGAGTAAATATTATAAAGTAGACTTTGGAGAAATAATATTATACAATATATAAATATATATATGTTTGGAATAAAGAAGAAATTGATTTGGTAAAATAAAGACTTAACCTTAATAAGTCATTGGAAGTAATCGACTATTGCATAGTGGGAAATAAACTATGGAAATCGATTTGCAAGTTTGAAATATTTTATGCACTTTAAAATGCAACGTATTTCTGTGGAAAAGTACACCAAACTTCATAAGATGGAAATATTTCCTTGAACATAATAATTGACATTTGAAATAAGCGAAATATTGAGAAAGCCTTCCCGTGAAATAGCAAGAGCTTCGAATGCAGGAAGAAATGGAAGAAAAATTCAAACGCTGGAGAAGAGGAAACACTAGCCAAATGGAATTGCGTTGTTGCAAGTTGAACCTTGACAATTTCGTAGCAAACATGAGTCATTCTCTGTTGTGCGCCAAAGAGGGAAGTTTTTCCTGTAAGTGGCAATTTTGAGTTTAAGTTGAATAAGTCTTGAATTTTCTGGTTCAAATGAGGTCGATTCACACTCATTTTTGATGATTTGGGGCTTGAAAACCTGCCATGAAGCAGCTTATTGACTAATTCTGGGCACTCTGCTGTCGATTCGCATGCCTTCCTTTGAGGAATCCGTTTCACTGCGGGCTTATAAAAGGACGCCCAACCTTTCATTGAAACACACTTGAGCATTCTGAGTTTAGTAATTTCTGAGCTCTCATTTTTATCACATTCTGTAGACGCATTTTCTGTAATATTGATTCTGGAAAATACAGCAAGTGCAAACCAGCATTACCAGTCACTATGTTTTTATTGAATTTGAGTTTAGAGAGAACTTAGGAATTTATAATTGAGTAGGAAATTCAGTAGAGAAATCACCTTTGAGAGAGGGATTAGAGGAATTCATTTAGAGGGAATTGCCACCAGCAAAGGAGCTACTTTCAGTTGGATTCTGGAACGTTCAAAGAACATCATAGAAAGAAAAGCTTGAGAGAACAGGCATGGGGAAAATCTTCTTTATTCTCTGTTTTTGAACAATCAAAGTAAAGGAATTCTTTGTGCATTTCTTTATGCATTGATTGAAAATAGGCATAGCTGATTGGTTGAATGAAAGATGATTTATGTTTTTTGTTTATAAGTTTGCAAAGACTAAAGGATGTGTCTTGAATGCAACGTAATTATAACGGAAAGGAAAACTGTTTATTTACCTTGCTTAAAAAGGGAATTTTAAGTATAGAGAAATATTGTGAAAGAAGGAATAGGAATGAACTGAAATGCATTTTTGTATGATTGTTGCTCTTTCTGTATGATCTCCGTATATGGAGAATAAGGGTAAACTAGTTACTAAATTCTAGGAACGAAATAAGGACAGTAGTCAGGTATATTCAAGCAACTTAGAGTTTTAAGTTAACTGAGATAAGCTAAGGAACTCCTAGGATAAAGATTTCCATTATAGGAGAGATTGTGTGAATTACTTGCTATGCTAGTTCTTTTCTAGCAATTAGAATGTTGTAGGTTGGTCTGGGGTGATTGATAATCCAGTGAAGGACTTGAACCTATATTTGTTGTCTTAGATTAGATTGATGTAAGATAGTCTAGGATGATTGACAATCCAGTGAAGGACTAAGCCTATGCGTAATGTAAGATAGCCTTAAGTCAAATCGGCCTTGAGTAGTGTATATGATAGATGACCTTCATTCGAAGTACTGAATGAGAATACTTTGGCCAAAGTAGTGAAATGTACGACATCCACTTAGAGTGTGTGATGCTGGAGACTACACTGTCAGTTCATCGTGATCCTTGTACTAGTATGAGATTGTGAAATAGCAAGGTTCTAGTTGTGAATAGGACACAACACTATGCTCAGTTGGGTTGTCGCAGACAGATACTCTACCAATCTCTTTGTTCAAAGGGAGGGCCATCTATCGAATGATAGATGTGCGAGGGACCGCATTAATAGTCCGTGGTTGGCGGAAAAACGCCCGAGTGATGTTTCTCCTTCACAACAGGCGATAGATACGTCAAGATTTGAAAGGAGGGGAACCTGGACCGTCTTACTACTATTTGTGCAAAAGCTTACGAGCTATGTATGTAATTGTTTTACTTATGTACTCTGATTTATATTTGCAATGAAAATGGAATGCATGTGGAAATATATTGTAACTTGCATGTATTTATCAATGAAGAAAGGAGGAATTTTATTTCAATGTCTTTGTTACTTGTTACTTTTATATGTTTGAAGTGAAATGTTGAAAAAATTGTATTACCCAAGTGTGGGGTCGTTACAAGATTAGTAATATACCTTTACATGATGGGCTTATTGAAGGTAAGAAGGATTTAATCGTCAAACCAGCTAACAATGAAGATGCCTTGCTTCATTTTAATAATGGAGGTTTAGGTGGATTTGAGTTAGATCATCAAACTAAGCTCTTGGGAAAAGATATTTGTGAAGATATCAGTTTTGGTGTGTTGGGAGGTGTCTTGTTCAAAGAGGCAACACTCCAAGAGCAGCATGAAAAGAACTTTCCTTTTGATCATGTTAATCAACCTTTCAGTGTTTGGGAACTGGGTGTGAAGGCGCCTAGTGTTGACAAGGAACTTGTTTGGGATAAGTTTCCCTTTGATCCCAACAAAGTACAAAATTCTGATTTCAATGCAAGCTGTAAGATGGTCATGGGAGGAGAAGATGTCTTTGACAAAGAAGCTTGCATGAAAAAGCCCCATAATGACTCAATGATCAAGTTGGGGGCTGCTAAAAAATATGATCAAAGTATCAGTGAGGTGAAAGCAGGTCCTTGCTGATGAAAAGTTTAAAGAGGATCTCAAACACAAATCTGATTTTCCAATTCATGAAGCTAATTGTAAACAAATGTTTGAAGAATTGGTAAAATCTGATCCTCTTCATTTTCAGTTGATGGGTGGTGATAGACAAGAGTTTTGGAGCAGCTATGAGGGCAGCAAAGACAAGAAACAAAGTTCTGTTTTTGATATGCAGCCTACCAGCAGTTTGCCATCTTTGCACACTTGTGAGTGGGAAGGTCAATTTGTGATATCTATTGAAGATAAGGTGCAAGTCCTATTCAAAGTTGACCGCTCACATAGTTTGATTAAAGAGAAACGGGAAGGAGCTAGAGATGGAGCCACTCTCTTTAATTTGCTTTTCATTAAAGACTCCTTAGAAATTAAGAAATCAGATTATCAATGTTGGATTAATGAACGAGATCATGCAATTGAATTTGTAAAGAAGGCAATGATTGCAATTCAAGGAGTTTATTTGTTCAATAATCCATCTTTTGAGTTGAGTGTTTATTCAGTTCACTCCAATCTCTTCTCAGGATGGGATTTGAAGACATTACTTGTTCCATGTATTCTTGTTGTTGAAACTTTCATGATGTGGCTTTCATGGAACACTAAACAGGACATCGGATTTAGGAGATCATTTTTGGCTCTATCTAACATTTGGAATCATAAAGATAAATTGTTTCGGTGTATTGAAAAATTTTCATGGTTGATTTTCCAAGTATGGGATTTTCAGCATGTTCTGAAGAAGATTATCATGTGTGAAAAGAAGGTATGTTGGAGAGATAAGCGCCAAATTTTCAGTGCTAGAGGTGTTGCTACCTTCTTTATCAACAATTGGATAGTAATTTCTGATCATAAAATGGTGTTTTGGATGGGTAATGTGATCAAAAGTTATTTCTTTGTGGTGTTGGGACCTTTGATAAGGGTGCCATTAGCCTTGGTCATGAGCAAATATGCTTATTTTGTTGAAGATTCTTCATGTAACAATTGCTGCTTACTTTTTTGGATGCTAATTTTCCATAAATCAAATTTTAAGATGACTATATCAGACCTGATAGGTAGCTGGTGTATTCATTTTCTGACCTTCCAATTCACTGTTAGGACTGATTTTGGGCCTCAAACGAGAAAGGGAATGATTCAGTGCAATTGAAATCCGTGTATGGGATGTTTTCCAATGTTAATCAGTGGCCTTCTCTACATTTTTTCCTATACCAATGTTTGGGGCAGCAAGTTATTAATTGATTTGGTTTACCAGTTGGAGACTCATGTGGTGAAATTTGTAAGTTTTTCTTGGAGTCTTCTCTGTTATATTAGTTTGATTCAAAGGAGGCATTATACATCCTTATGGAATTTTGAGGATGTGATTGTGGAATTTTTGCAAAGAGTTGCTTTTCTCTTTGCAAGAAGTGTTGGTAGAGTTATATATGCTGATATGACTCTATTTGACGCTACGAGGAGTTATGTTGAGGAGCATGTTTATGAGTTGAGTAGTCCTTTCATCTTAATGCTCAAGAATGTGTTTGACATTGGCTTTGCAGATTTGAACTCCTCAGAGTTTTTTGGATATGAGATGCTGCAAGTTTTTGATTTTAGTTCTTCCAGGCCTATCAGTTTGGGTCTCAAATATGGTGACTCTTTGGGGTTACAAGGAAGACTAGTGCAAATTTGGAGTGTTTGTTATTCTTATGTGATTAGAGTGGTGCAGCATCGGCATGGTGGGTCCTCTCAGAGATGGATTTGGGACCCTGAGATCCTACTTGGCATAGTAAGGATCAAACATTTTTCTTGGAGTGTGGTGGCATTGCCTGAGGTCAAGCAATTTTGGGAAGGGCGGGCTGTAATGTCCCTAATTTAGCCCTACACTCTTTTTGAGGTTTTAGCCTATTTCTGGAAATTCATAGGCTAAGCTGAAGCGAAAATTAGGGTTTCCTATTTTTAGGAGGTTTGAGATGCATTTTGAAGGCTTGCATGTAGGAGTTTGGAAGTGTGCTTCTGAGAGTTTTTTGGGTTTTTAGAGAGCTTCAGAATGGTGTAACATGCATCTCCATCTGATAACCTTTCTAGACACTTACTATTTATAGTAAGTCATGTTGGCTTCTCTGTTTGTGCTCAGAAGGCGTTTGAAAACACTTGCTATTTATAGTAAGTCTTGTTTACTGCTCAGTTGGTTTTCAATTGATGTTTTGCAAACTTACTATTTATAGCAATTGCTATTTTTGGTAAGTCAATTTATAGCAGTGTCATTCTAGCAACAGTTCAACCTTTTGTAGTTCAGTGTGGTTGTTCAGTTTGGCTTTCTGTTGAGTTTGCAGTGAACTTACTATTTTTGGCATTTGCTATTTTTAGTAAATCCATTTGTGGCAGTGGCATCTTTATCAGCTTGGTTTAGTTCGGCTAATGTCAGTTTACTATTTTTTAGCAGTAATCAGTTGCAGTTTGAGCATTGCTCTTCGTTACCTCCTTAGACTAAGTTCCATACTTAGTTAAAATTGTGTTTTGAAGTTGTACTCCACGCCTAGCTTAATGACTTCAAGTTGTTTTTAAGTTGGAGCCATAAAGTGGATACATTTAATATTTTATTAAATGTTTTATTTCTTATTAAAGTGGGACGACTTGGAGAGGAGAATGAAGATTTTAAATATTAAATATTTAAAAGTGCATTTTGTGGTGTTTGGCGTCCCATGAAGGAATTGAAGAGTTTTCTTTGTGGGAGTTACAATTGATTCATTTGCCCAACTAAAGCTTATATATTGATGCTTTGTGGAGAGCTAATGATCTTTGGAAAATTATTGTAAAGTTATGCTGCTGGTTCGAATCTAGAACCTGACTAAGAGGAAGCTTCGCACATACAAACCTGGCTAAGGGGAAGCTTAGCAAATGTACCATCCTTCGGGCCTGAAACTATGGCTTCCTAGGTGGTTGATTGTGACTGTACTTCATACAGAGGTGCAGATTGAGCTTTAATTTTGATGTTGTTGGACAGGTTGCTGCTATAAACCCTTTATCTAGTTGCTGGTTTATACATGGCTGAAGCGAAATTTCAGTGATAGCTTTGTCATGGAATATTTTCTCGTTCTGGGTATTTGCTCATGTTGTTCAACTGTGAAGGGCGCCTAGATTTGAGAAATTTCAGAATTTTATACCGAGTCTTGAATTTTCTAGAAGAGGTCGACCCTTCTTGGAGGCCATAACACTTCTTGAAGGCTGCATTGGGATTTGTGTTGTCTGTATTTTTTGTGTTTGGCATGAATTCTTCAGTGGAGGTTGGATGCCTAGTTGAGGCTTCATTTGGCTGCTATTGGAAGCTTCCCGAAGCTGTATTGAAGAAGCTACGTCCATTTTGGGTGATTTCTTATCTTGCTGGTCTGGTTTTCTGTATTTTTTGTTTTTGATCAGATTGGTTAGATAGTGTTCAAATGTTGATTTGAGCTTCAATTCCACATCATTTCATATTGTAAATGTTAGAGGTTGATTACTCTAACTATTGACAGTTTTTGGAAGCTTATCTCTTTGTTTGCATTTGTAATTCATTATTTGTAAAGCTGATTAGTAGTACTAACAACTATTGTTTATGTTGCTGCAATTTTAGTTTATTTTATACTCCCACGATTGAGTGGTTGAGTTTAATAAAGCTTCTTTAATTAATGTTGTATTCCCCTCACGAAATAAGTGGTTGTGAGGATTTGTATACCCCCAATTGTACAAGTGGAAGTGAGGTTATATGGCTGGATTGGCGCCTTAAAATAATTGTAATAATCACACCCACAGAATAAGTGGAGTATTTCTACCGCTTATGGATGCCTGCATCAGCAGAAAAAGTGTTATTTAAGTTTTATAATTAGCACTCCACCATATGTTAGCACCTCGTCTTTTTAAGGATCTTGTGTGCACATTCTTGGTGTTGAGTTTAGCTCTCTATTTCAATTGTTATCAAGTTATTAGATCCTAGGGATCCTCTGACCATATGCCCGCCTCTCCTCCTTAAGTGGTTTTAGGGCGCATTCTTGGTTAGAGTTATTTCAGCATCATTTTGAGTTGGAGCTAATGTTAACGAGTGCATGATTGCATTGATGTGAACTTAAAAATCAAGGGAAAAAATTAAGGGGAACATTTCACACTTGGAATCTGTTGTATCATTTGAACATATTTCTATAGAGGAGAATTTAGATCCGTTTTGAATTTACATTGAGTGATTGTCATGTCCCCGAAATAGCAATACCATAAAAACCAAGTGTTAAAATACAAAATAAATTAATAAATAAAATAAATAGCAATATTAAGATTAAATATAAAATAAATGTGTACCATATCAATATTAAAATATATAAATAACAAATATAATAATAATACATAGACAAATTATTGTTATTACATTCTAGTATTAAATAACTTAATATCATATGACAATAATAATAAGTAAATATTATAATTATTACACATCAAAGATTGTAATATATTAGAATAAAATAATAGTAAGATATTAACAAATTGGTATTATTATTATACTTTAATGTTAAATTATGTTCAATAAAACATCCAAATAAAATAATAAAATAAGTATATAATTTGAAATATCATAATTATTAGTAATAACATATTATTTTCAAAAATAGATAGGATTGTGATAATAAGCCTTTAAAGGTTGTAATATCCCCATTTTTATCACTACATCTTCCAGTGACTGTTAGCCTATTCCTAGATGCTCGTAGGCTAGTCAAAGGCAAAAATAGGGTTTCTAGCTGCTTGGAGGTTTCTTTTCAGGGTACAGGGGTTCGCATGTTGGAGTTTTGCAGATTGGTTGCGGGATTCTTTCTCGGTTTTCAGAGAGCTTCGTAGTGGTATGACATGCAACTGAATCAGAGAACTTTTTCGGACTTACTATTTTTAGTAAGTTACGACAGTTGCATGTTGGATCTTTACAGATCGGATTTTGGATTCCTTCTGGGTTTTCAAAGAGGTTCGCGACGGTGTGACATGCAACAGAATCAGAGAACTTTTCCGGACTTACTATTTTTAGTAAGTACGACGGCTGCTCAGATTGTGGTTAAAATGAGTTTGGAACAACTTACTATTTTTAGCAGTATGCTATTTTTAGTAAGTTCTATTTTTAGCAAGGTTTCTGCAGTTCAGTTCAGTGGTTATATCTGGCAGGTCAATTTGAGCAGTTTGGTCTCCAACACCCTTGGTGCTATTTTTGGCAGTGTTTCAACAAATTGGTATTATAGCTATTTCGGGCAGGGCAGTATAGTCAGTTGGTCTCCCGCATTTGAGGTGATTATTTCGGCGAGTTTGATATTTGATGAGAATGTTATTTTAAGTGAAATATTTAAAAGGCATGTTTGGACACTTTGGAGAAATAAGTTGTCAATTATATTTATATTTCATTTTAATAGTGTATCACTTTATCATTATTTTGGACGCCATAATATACTTTATTGACATTTTAATAAAGTATAATACTTCTTGGAGGAGGACAACTTGGAGAAATGAAATGCATATGACACCAATGGGCATTGTGAATTTGAGTTTGGTTTTGGCGTCCATTTGGAGGGAGATTGAATTTGAATTTGGAGCAGGAAATGTTATAAATAAGAGCATTGGGCTCTTAGTTCATTATCTTATGTCTACACTATTGTTATGTTGCCGAAATGGTGAGTGAATAGCTTCGAGGAAAGCATACCTCCTAGCCTTGGCTTGACTTCTTGCTTGAAAGATAGCAACTAGTTAAGATTATGGTTGTTCTTGACTCTTGAAAACAAATTGAGCACTTGAGATGGAGTTTTATGAAGTTTTGAGTCTTTTGTAGTTGTTGGTTATGCATAGCTGAAAGTAGTTTTTATTCATAAGTCATAGAATAACTTTTATTTTGTTTTGGGTAGTTTGCATTTGTCATTGCCATTCTTGGGCGTCCCCTTTTGGTGAGTTTCAGATTTTAATATGCAGATTTGGATTTTATTTTGTAGAAGTCGCCCCTCTTGAGGTCATTCTACTTCATCATGCTGGCAAATGTTTAGATAATTCGTTGAGTAGTTGTTGCAGCTATTTCTTGGTCATAAATTGGTCACCATCTTCCTAGGAGTTCATTGCACTTAGTCCCATGTCATTCGGAGTAGTTATGAGAGAGTTATGAGTATTTTAGTGGGTTGTCTAGTTGCTGGTTTGTGCATTTTCAGTTGCTGGTCTGTCAAAATCAGATTGTAAAAGTTTGCGTTTGGGGTTGGGTTTAGTGTGGATCGAGTCTTTTGATGATAGGAGAGATATAATACTTAATTGCAACATTGAAGCATTTCAAAT
This sequence comes from Sequoiadendron giganteum, assembly GCA_007115665.2. Classification (NCBI taxonomy): domain Eukaryota; kingdom Viridiplantae; phylum Streptophyta; class Pinopsida; order Cupressales; family Cupressaceae; genus Sequoiadendron; species Sequoiadendron giganteum. Next base: position 424,542,026 of record CM021104.1, read on the forward strand.
ACAGTGATATTTGCAAGAGAAACTCATATTGTAACGCTGCTACAGTAGTACTGTTCAACCATTTTAATTCTTGCAATTTCATATTTCCCCACGTTTGTGGAAGAGACTGGCATTGCCTCAGTTTTTCATTTTAGTATTTACTTTCATGTACCACCCGCTGAAAAGTGGAAGAGGCTGGCATGCCGCCTAGTTACTTTGGTATTGCATTTACATATTGCTGATCGGTTGAGTCGACAACACACTCCCGCTAAAAAGTGGTCGAGTTGCATATTTACTTTCAGCATTGGACTTTCTAATTCCAGTCCTCTCGCTGAATAAGTGGAGAGTGATTGCAACTTCTTTCTATTACTTTCCATCAGTTTCATTCATGCTAATGATCCCTTTTCGAGTATGCTCTCAACCTTGCCCATATTGGGATTTGGGTTGATCAGAGGAAAGGGTTCCCTTTCAGTTGGATTGAGGTTTCATTAACGTTAATGGGTGAACTTGTGTTAAAAAATTCTCCGGTATATTTTAGTGGTATTAGAGCCAAGATCTTGCCATCCTGTTGGGATAGCAGAAAAATTAGCGTTGCCACAATGGATTTCATTAGATATGCGGAATAGTTCAAGAGGCAATGTGAAGATGAGGCTTCCATACTCCATTAGGAATATCAGAGTATGCCAGATGATTTCAAGAATGATGTTTCTTTTGACTGCTACTTGAATTGTGTGATGATTATGAATCCTGGAAAATCGGATATGGTCAACTACATCAAGAGAAAGATTAAAAGAGAATTAGAATAAGCCTTCGTTGAAGGATCAAGGAAGGAAGAAGTAGTTCCTGTTTGTGAGTTGCAGCCCACAAGTAAGCAAGTTGAAGAGTGTTTGGAAGAACTTCAAAATACTTCCTTAGTCTTGCATGTGATAGGAAGTGATGAAGATCAGCTCAGTGAAAAAAACATAACGGCAATCTTGAGGCCTAATGAAGATGTTGGAAATAATGTTGTGTGGGATGAGTTCGTTGAAGAAAAAGCTAGTGTTGTCCTTGAACCAACTTATGGTCATTATCGTGGTGATGTTGTTGGTGGTGATTCCGATGTATTCGTACCTCCTTTTGTTGAAGATTTGGTGATGGATAATTTTCCTCTTGTTGCTGTCCCAACTTCCCATGAAGTTCCTCATGAAGCAATCAGCGCTTTACTCATTCGAGATGGTTCCATTGAAGATGAAGATGACGAAGTTTTCAAAACAGCTTGTTTAGATGATGCCTTGCTTCATTACAATGATGGTGTCAAGGTTGGTCTTGGGTGTGAGCATCAAACTAAGCCCTTGGAGAGAGGTGTCTATGAAGATATTAGTTTATGTGAGTTGGGTGGTGACCTATTCAAAAAGTCAGCACTTCAAGAGAAGCACGAGGAGCTCTTTCCTTTTGATCCAAATGATCAACCTCTTACCACTTGGGATCCAGGTGTGAAGGCACCTAGCATTGACAAGGAACCTGTGTGGGATGAATTTCCCTTTGATACGAATGATGAAATGGAACTTGATAAGAACTCTATAACAACCAGGAATGGTGACAATATGTTTGAGTTTGGGGCTGCCTTCAAGTTTGATTGAAGTGACATTGAGGTGGAAGAAGAACTTGATCCTCTTTATGACATTGAGCAATTTCCGTTAGTGGGAGGTGAAGAAAAGGAGTCTTGGAGCAGCGATGAGGGCAACAAAGACGAGAAACAAAGTTCTGGTTTCCAGTTGCAGCCTATGAATAGTTCACCATCCTTGCATGTTCATGAGCATAAAGATCAACGGAAGGTAAATTTTGAAAAAGAAGTGCAAGCTCTATCCCTATTTGATCACACACACAATTTGGTTGAAGATCTCTACTGGAACGTTCAGCTTGAAGAAAGACGAAGAAGAGTTAAAGATGAAGTTGCTCTTCCCAATTTGCAACTTATCAGAGATTCCATGGAGACATTGAAATCAGCATACATACACTTGATTGAAGATCGAGATTATGCCTTCAAAATTGCAAAGAAAACCATTTGTGCTTTCCAAGGAAAAGAGAGAAGGGTTGATGAGCTTACTCTTGAGCTTGAATCAACAAATGCTATGTTGGAAGATAGCCAAGTGGCATTAATGGAGGTAAAGAGGCAGCTAGCTGGTTTCAAACTTTTCAGAGAGCAAGAGAATGAGCAAAGAATTGAAGAAATCAAGTAAGTAATTGGGGAGCTTGATAGTCTTCATGAGGAGTTTGATCTTGAAGGTTTCACAAGAAAAAAAGTGGTTGAATGTGCAGATTTGGATCAGCAAGATGGAAGTGAGCAAGAAGAAAGGGATGACTTCCTAGTTTTTGACAATCCTCTCTTTGAAGTGTGTGCTGAAGTGACTTATGAAAATCCTCTCTTCGATTTGGAAGAAGAGTCATGTAGTGAAGAGACCAAGTATGAGGTCGAGTATAAACTCCAATCTATGGATGCTTTGATATCACTCCATGAGGATGTGCCATGTTTTGTGATTGGTAATCTTCCAAGGCAATTTGATAAGGAATGCATAAGTGGGTTCGAAGATGAAGTCTCCACATGGGAAGTGTTGAAGCAAAATAATTTCAGCATCTTTGACATCGAGGTGTTGATAAGACAAGTCTTGGTAGTTGCTGATAACTTCATTATAGCAGCAGGGAGTGAAGATTTCAGATTTGTTATTCATGTAGTAGGGGAGAAAGATGGACCTAAACTTGATGTTTGCACTCTTGATAATCCATCCCTTGAGTGGAGTGATGTTTTGGCTCATACTAGTCCATTTTTGGAGTTGGGATTGAAGACAACATTTGTTTCATGCTCCATAGATGTGAATGCTTTCATGGGTTGGTTTAGAGGTTCACTAGAGAGGAAGCCATTTTCATGAGTATGCACTTGGTTCTGACCAACGCTTGGAGATGTGTTGAATTCTCTTTCCGGTGTGTTGGAGATTACTTTCAATTGGATATCCATGCTTGGGATCCTCAACATGGGTTGATGGAGCTATATACTTGCAAAAAGATGCATTCTTGGAGGGATAAGAATCAAATTATCAGATTTCTTGGTGTTGTTCCTTTCATTACCAACCACTTGTTGGTTCCATTTGTTCATCGACAAATGGATTGGAGAGAAATCTTGAGTAGATGCATTAATTTGGATGACGATTTTCAGTATAGCAGCAGCAGTTCATCTTCTTGGATGTTGATTATTCCTAAGTCAGATCATAAGTCAATCATTTTAGTCATGGTGGGCAATTGGTATACTTATTTTCAGACTTCACAGTCTCCTAGCAGGACTGATTTTTGGCCTCAATGCAAAATGTGATGTTTCAAAGCAATCTAAATCCATCTTTGGGAGGTGTTCCGGTTGTTACTAGTGACTATTCCTACGCTTTCCTTTTTACTTGTGCTTGGGGCAACGAACCTTTGATTGCCTTAATTCATCATTCTGAGGCTCTTGGAGTTAGAATTGTGAGAAATTTCTACAGCCTTCAAGGTTGTATCATGATAATTCAGTTGAGGCATCGTAGATTTATGTGGAGTCATGAGTTTAACTTTGATGAGCTCTTGCAAAGGATTGCTTTCCTCTTTGCAAGAGAATTCAAAGAGGTCACATTTGCAGTTGTGGCTTTGTTAGTTACCTTACGGAGATATGCCGAGGATTACAATTTCGAGTGGAGTAGACTATCTTTCCCATTAACGTTAATGAAACCTCAATCCAACTGAAAGGGAACCCTTTCCTCTGATCAACCCAGATCCCAATATGGGCAAGGTTGAGAGCATACTCGAAAAGGGATCATTAGCATGAATGAAACTGATGGAAAGTAATAGAAAGAAGTTGCAATCACTCTCCACTTATTCAGCGGGAGGACTGGAATTAGAAAGTACAATGCTGAAAGTAAATATGCAACTCGACCACTTTTTAGCGGGAGTGTGTTGACGACTCAACCGATCAGCAATATGTAAATGCAATACCAAAGTAATTAGGCGGCATGCCAGCCTCTTCCACTTTTCAGCGGGTGGTACATGAAAGTAAATACTGAAATGAAAAACTGAGGCAATGCCAGTCTCTTCCACAAACGTGGGGAAATATGAAATTGCAAGAATTAAAATGGTTGAACAATACTACTGTAGCAGCGTTACAATATGAGTTTCTCTTGCAAATATCACTGTATTTGAAATGCTTCAATGTTGCAATTAAGTATTATATCTCTCCTATCATCAAAAGACTCGATCCACACTAAACCCAACCCCAAACGCAAACTTTTACAATCTGATTTTGACAGACCAGCAACTGAAAATGCACAAACCAGCAACTAGACAACCCACTAAAATACTCATAACTCTCTCATAACTACTCCGAATGACATGGGACCAAGTGCAATGAACTCCTAGGAAGATGGTGACCAATTTATGACCAAGAAATAGCTGCAACAACTACTCAACGAATTATCTAAACATTTGCCAGCATGATGAAGTAGAATGACCTCAAGAGGTGCGACTTCTACAAAATAAAATCCAAATCTGCATATTAAAATCTGAAACTCACCAAAAGGGGACGTCCAAGGATGGCAATGACAAATGCAAACTACCCAGAACAAAATAAAAGTTATTCTATGACTTATGAATAAAAACTACTTTCAGCTATGCATAACCAACAACTACAAAAGACTCAAAACTTCATAAAACTCCATCTCAGGTGCTCAATCTGTTTTCAAGAGTCAAGAACAACCATAATCTTAACTAGTTGCTATCTTTCAAGCAAGAAGTCAAGCCAAGGCTATGAGGTATGCTTTCCTCGAAGCTATTCACTCACCATTTCGGCAGCATAACAATAGTGTAGACATAAGATAATGAAATAAGAGCCCAATGCTCTTATTTATAACATTTCCTGCTCCAAATTCAAATTCAATCTCCCTCCAAATGGACGCCAAAACCAAACTCAAATTCACAATGCCCATTGGTGTCATTTGCATTTCATTTCTCCAAGTCGTCCTCCTCCAAGAAGTATTATACTTTATTAAAATGTCAATAAAGTATATTATGGCGTCCAAAATAATAATAAAGTGAAACACTTTATTAAAGTGAAATATAAATATAATTGACCACTTATTTTTCCAAGGCGTCCAAACATGCCTTTTAAATATCACTTAAAATAACATTCTCATCAAATATCAAACTCGCCGAAATAATCACCTCAAATGCGGGAGACCAACCGACTATACTGCCTTGCCCGAAATAGCCATTATACCAAGTTGTTGAAACACTGCCAAAAATAGCACCAAGGGTGTTGGAGACCAAACTGCTCAAATTGACCTGCCAAATATAACCACTGAACTGAACTGCAGAAACCCTGCTAAAAATAGTATGGTTAAAAATATAACTTACTAAAAATAGCATATTGTTAAAAATAGTAAGTTGTTCCAAACTCATTTTAACCACAATCAGAGCAGCCGTCGTACTTACTAAAATTAGTAAGTCCAGAAAAGTTCTCTGATTCAGTTGCATGTCATGCTGACGCGAAGCTGTCTGAAAACCCAGAAGGAATCTAGAATCCGAACTGTAAAACTCCAACATGCAACCGTCGTAACTTACTAAAAATAGTAAATCCAGAAAAGTTCTCTGATTCAATTGCATGTCATACCACTGCGAAGCTCTCTGAAAACCCAAAAAGAATTTCACAGCCAAACTGCAAAACTCCAACATGCAAACCCTTGAATCCTCAAAGAAAACCTCCAAGTAGCTAGAAACCCTAATTCTGCTTCTGACTAGCCTACGAGCATCTAGGAATAGGCTAACAGTTACTAGAAGATGTAGTGATAAAAATGGGGACATTACACCCCTCTCCAAATACGTGATCACAGCCTTGAAGAAAACATGATCAGCAACTAAGTGACTTAAAGATAGCGCCCATCTACAATGCAATTAATCTAATAATAAAGTGGTGCCAGAAATAGACAGCAGTGCTAGCAAATTAACTTTTTTAAAATTAAATTATTATTCTCCAAATGCAGCGACCAAGGGTTGTGACTATTGAAAAGGCAATAAAGGTGAGGAGGTGTGACTCCCTCAAACTTGACATATAAAAGGGAGAACATTTCATTTGAGAAGGACATCCATAACATTATTAAATCAATCAATTGGGTATAGAACATAATTTTGTTTTTGATGGTGGTTATCCACAAACTATTTTTAGCTACCCAATACAGGAGCATGAACCTTTTTTTGGGCTGAACCTCTTTGGCTAAGAGCCAAGGACTGAGGGGTATACATTCTGTCAAATGCGCCCGGGGCACAATCCCAGCCTCATCCCTTATGATGTCATGGCCTTGCACTCAACAAGACTCGATCCCTGGCGGGCTCATTAAGAACCATTCAACTTCACCAATAGATCAAGGGCCCATTGACAATAGAACATAATTTGACTTTGCAAGTAAATTAAATTATATTTTCAAAAGTAGCGATGATGTGAGAAAGGGTGTGACTCTTTCATAATGAAGATATATATATGGAGATCATTCCATGAAAGCAAGGAAGCAGAAAAAGATCAGTCAATTCATAATTCAATCATCAAATCATTCAAGCATCAATTCATTCAAGCATCAATTCATTCATGCATAAATTCATTCAAGCATCATTCAAACATTAACTTGTCAATCTATCAAAAAATATCAATCAGCAATAATCTAGCAAATCATCAAGCAATCAGTTTTGAATTTGAGGAAGTGTCTTGTAAATAGGAAGGATGCAACCCCTTCCAAGTTCATGTGAGGATAAGGACGAAAACCCTTACTGCTCTTATCAAGTTTGGATGTAAACCCAAATCTTGGTCAAGGAGGACAAAAACCCCCCAAGGTGGACTAAGAGTTGGAAGGATGAAAACCCTTTCATGCTCTTGACAAGTTAAGGATGAAAACACTTGATATTGCCACTGTTGAGTTAGGGACAAGAACCTCTAATTCAGCAGATTTGTAAGAATTTCCAAAGAATTCATGATATGATTGATTTTGAGAATTGTGCTATGATTTATTGATCTAAATATTATCATAAATTCTTAATCTTTGATTAAGATATTATCATTTTGAGTAAATATTATTGTTTTAAGGCAAAAAAATCAGGAATATCCCAAAAAGGGACATTACATAATCTACCATATCAATTTAATTCTCCACAATAAATCAATAACTAAATAATAATTCACTTGATTAATCTAAAATCAAATAATCCAATGATCAAATGTCATCATAATCTAAAATACCAAGTACTGTCTAAGGTGGGCATTATTACAATCTTGCATTGAGAACTGAAATTATGAGAAGAATTTGTTGCCAACAGGCATATCTGCCTCTGTAAAGTTGGGTTGAGATTAGCTTTGTTGTAAACCATTTTAAGTTTTTGCTATCTGTTCTGATTACATAATCTTCCGTAAGCTATGAATTGCACCACTTTTCTACTGCTTTTATGATTGTAAGAATCTCTTTCTTAGCAGTCCAGCAGTTTAATTCATGGTTTTTTAATTGTCCTTAGCTGTACTTAGAATGTTATTCAGACCCATCAATGGTTATAGTAATATTGCTCCCCAAGAATCTTTGGATGCTTCGGTTTGAAGAACGAACTGTCCTTCAATACAAGGAGAGAGGCAGATATTTACAGCATTATTTACAAATTTTTGCAACTAAATTGGTTTCTTTAGTCCAACGGAAGGGCTTGGATTTTAAACACAATCTCTGATGGGTTTTGTTTTATGAGACAATTTTTCATCAAACTGATGTACACATTTTAAGCAGCCTAAACATATTTGGCATTGCTTACAGATTCAAGCTTATCAGGCGAAGCTGAATTTTTTTCCGGCACATGGGGTTACATACAAATTTTTCCATCTTTTAATACTACACCCAAAAATTCTCTCCATTTGAAAGAGCTGTTTCTTCTTAGGTTCAGTTGAAAGGTCTATTCCATGCCTTTCCACTAGTTCTGCAAATGACTGCCAATGTTGGCAATGCTTACTAAAATTTTCAGAGAACACCAAAAAATCATCAATGGATTTGGCAATAAAAGCATAAAAAGGAGAGAAAAATGTGTGCATCCACTGTAGAAATTGGGATGGTACATTCTTGAGGCCAGATGACATGAGAAGATAGTCCTGAAATGTTTCTGATCAATCCTTAAGTTCTTCAATCCTGGCCTGGGAAAGATGTGTGATGCGCAAAAGAAAGATGGATGGTTGATGCTCCACAGGCTCCCTGAACCACTCACAAACAGAATTTGATTTCACTTGGTAATGTTGCAGACACAAGTTCAGATCGGGGAATAGAAAAAGATGTTTTATGTTGGTTGCCTTATTTTATTGTGTTATGGTGGTATCCAAATTTACTATCAAATTTATAAAGATTTTTCCTGTCACCACTCTTTGAATCAGCTGTTCTTTATCTGGAAGTGGCCATTTAATATCAATTGTTATTGAATTTAAAGGAATGTAATCTATGACCATGCACAATTTACTGAACATCATCTCAGAAAGATTACAAACAAGGAAACATGAACATTAATATTGTGAGGATGAACGCCAAATTAGTCCCTTTTGACAAAGCTCATGGATTTGCAATAAAACTTCTGAATTGTCCTTCTTACACAACACAATCTTCTTGGAAGTACAGGTCAGCTGTACATGGTTAGAATTTCTGCCTCATGGAAGCCTTTTCCTAAAATTGCAAGGAGCATACTACATAGAGTGTGTCAATGTTTGTTTAATAGCAGCTACCTAGGATTCCAAATTGACAGGCATTGAAGATTGTAAATGTTGTAAAATATCTTGTACCTTCTGTGCTTTCTTTAACCTTATTTCTGATGCAAGAGCACTCAAAGGTGTAAGATCAGTTTTGCATTACCCCAAAAATGGATTTTTTTTAGATTGATTTAGCAAATACCCATGAAGCTTATTTCCTCTAAAAAGTTCTAAAAATGGTCTTAGAGCATCCAAAGTTTCCAAAAGGGCTGAAATAACAGGACCTCTATTTCTAGAAATTTTGCATTTGTGCACGTATGGACTTGAAAATTTGTCCAAAGCTTTGAAATTGCTAAATGAACATTATGGGCAAGTTTCAAGACAAGGTTAGGTCTTGACGTGAAGTTATTAAAGATTTACGTTTCTAAAAATCCTGACAAAAACTTTCAAATTGAGTTTTGAGGCTTCAAATGATGGAATGAGGCTCTGCAATTTGGGGAAATTGAATGAATTGAATTTCAGGGATGTAGAGCACTTCAGTTTTTTAAAAAAGGGGCTCAATTGGGTGCTAGGATCAAAAGGTATGACTCCTAGAATCTGAGCTATTTTTGTTGATGGGAGTTACACTTTCTAAAACATGCAAGGAGGTGCCTAGGGCATCATTGCATACTTTTGGCAATTCCAAGAGAAGGAAAAGATGGTGGAGACTGATAGGTCATGAGCAAGAAGGGAGGCGAAAAGACATTATTAGATTTGAAGCTCCAAAAGAGGCAGGAGGCTCCAGAAAGGAGAGGATTGCATTTGTAAGGTGTTGCAATTTGTTGAGGATTTAATTCGCTGTTTTTCAGTTTTACTGTATTAATGTGTTAAATCTCTATTTTAAGTGAGTGCAAGGAGGGAGGCTACAAGACAGTATTAGATTTGAAGCTCCAAAAGAGGCAAGCGGCTCCAGAAAGTAGAGGATTGCATTTGTAAGGTGTTGCAGTTTGTTGAGGATTTAATTCGCTGTTTTTCAGTTTTACTGTATTAATGTGTTAAATCTCTATTATAAGTGAGTTCTGTGAGCTAACCATCATTAACTTCATGCTTAATGATATCTTTGAGGAAAGGATCAACCTATTAAGGTTTTAGTTTTTCCTTGATTATAGGTCTTTGTAGTCGTGGAATAGTGACAGTCTGGCCTTTAACATTACACACCTTACACTTTTCCAATTGAATCCATGAAAGGATGTCCTAGACCAATGTCATATCCTGCTATATGAATCTGTACAAAATTAGAGAAAACAGTTTGGTTCCCAATAGAGATGGGAACATTAGTGATTAAAAATGTAAATCTCTACAGCCATTTGTGGTCATCACTGTTTGTGGAGAAGAGTGATAAACCCAATGGTTGAAGACATGAGTGTGAGGAAAATTCAAACTAGCTCCCGTGTCAATGAATTCATCATATTTTTAAAATCAATTTTTTTTTATCAATAGTTACCTTAATAGGAATGTAAACATCTGCCTTTGCTTGCATTAGCCTATTTGTTTGGTGTTATTCAGACATGGATGCATGGGGAGCATTCAGCGGTGGCCTAATCAGCCCTGCTAGTTGTCGTAACTCGTATCTATCATTTTAGTGTATATTGTCAATGTGTTTGGATCTCTGGATTGGCCACATTTACTTTTTACTGTTGTTTTCTATTCTGAATCAGAGTATCCAGTATTGGATGCTTCTTCGACACATTTGATGCTTCTTCATCAGATGATGCCACTAGGACTTATTTTCCTCTATTACCACAGCAGTGGAGATCATCTTCTTCATAGTCTTCGACACCACCTTCATTATAGTCAGCTTCAGCATCATCACTGGTTATAACATAAAGAGGCTTTCCGTAGCCAACAAATTTCTGGTTGATTGGGTGGGTCTGCATTATTGAATTAAGGCCTTCGTCAAACTCTTGTAGTTCTGCTGCTTCAATTTTTTCTAGCACAAATAGTTCTTCGAGTTTGAAAGACAGATCTGCAACTGAGCTTCTGATTTAATCAATCCTCCCCGTTCTACATTTTTTGCAATGTTGAAACAGGCTTTGATCTATTCAGGACACTTTTGAGGACAAGAATGGGCATAATGTGTTTTCTGTTTGCAGGCATTGCAGCATATGCTTTTTAGATCTTTTTGTGGCCACTGTTGAGTTATATTAAAATATTTAAATGGTTTGAATTTTTGGAGTTAAACAGATCTATACCTGAAAGTTGGCTTTCTTTGAAAAGACTGCTTTTGGGTGCATCCAAATCTATCAGCATTGAACATTTCATTACAAGTAGATGCTGGGATGTGAGGAAGTGTCAATTGAGCTTTGCATTCATACACAATCTTCTAATTTCATTACTGGCTGTTTCTATTAGATCAACAAAATGTAATGTGGAAATGCCAAGGTTTTGTGAATTTAGTTTTTATAAGACTTGGTTCCCAATACTTTTTGACAAAGCACTGAGATACTGAACTTTAACATATTCATTATGCTCAAGATTTGGAGAATACACAAAATATCGTAACATTTCATGCTGGCTAATAACGTCTAATCTTTTCTTTTTATCTTGGTTGGGGACAAACTCAGCAACAGTTTCATTTAGCATTTCTTGAAGGCCATTGGCTCTTAAGAAGTTTTTGGTTTCATCAGAAGCATTTCCTCACCAATGCAGTATCATGCTGAACGTGCTGCACATAGCAACGTTGACAGCATTATCTTCAATCCAGCTGTTCATCTGTTGCAGTGTGTAGAAGTGATTGGCCCAGATGGTGATGTTATTGATATGATTCGGATCACCATCAAATATTTAATAAAAGAGAACGATTGCTATTTACAGGAAGGATATTCTGTGCAGTGGGAACTATTCATAGTTTCTTAGCCCTTCTGTTGTAAGTCTGATTCTTATTTGTGTAATTTAGAGATATCAGTGGTTACAAAGAAATATTAGATTCTTAAATAGTGCTGAAATTGAGTCCTGTGTTCAACATTTTGGTCTCATTCTGCTTCTTTCTCTTTCCTATCTTTTAAAAAAAAAATGCTCAAGATAGGTGTTTAAAGCACCTATATTTTGAGTTATTGCTTGTAGCTTATCTCTCAATACTCCAACTTTATCCTTGTGATGATCAATATTTACTTCAGCATAAATGGCCCAATTGAGCAGATAATTTAACTACCTGATCTCATCTTTTTGATCAGTTTGTGATAATTGCTCTAACATGTAGGACAAGTCTGCCCCCCTTGATGGAGTGTGTTCTTCATCTTGCATTGAAGTGCAGAAGGCAATTTAAGGGCGCTGTTTTCCACTTCTTACATAGGTCCTATTTTTATATTTCCATTTGACTGAAGAGTTACTATGAGGTTTAGGAAAACTAGAAGAGGCCATATGCATCTGAGGAAAAGGTTTAACTTCAACTTTAATGGAGACATGAGGTTGAGGATCCAAGGTTTGAATAACTATACTAGACATAATGGGAGGCAGATCAGCTTTTCATACATCATGATTAGGAGATTAGTGCGGTGTCAGTCAAGGGGATGAAGGTTTAGGAGGGAGAAAATGAAGATCATGCCACCAACCTTGCAGGAAGTGTACCTCAGTATAAGTGAGAAAGAAATTTTGCACACAGGGAAAGATTGGAAACTTGCAGATTCTAGGTACTGCCGGAAAGCAGGGTATCCCAAAAATCTATCTGTAGCTATATTTCTACCACATGCTAATAAGTTTTTTTGAACCTCTAGGGTAGGACACACCTTGGGGAAGGTTTTTTTTTTTTGGTCTTTTTTTTGCTTAATTTCATTCTGTGAAACTATATCAATTTCAGCACTTCAGCAAGCAGACGAATAATACATTTAGCTGGTTGCAAGCATGGTTCTTGTTTACAACAACAAATAGAGGTAGAATTTTGTTGCATACAACTTAAAGAGTCAACATGCTTCTTTGAAACATTAGTGATGTTTGAGGATTGGAAACCAGATATTGGTAGTAGCATAAGAAGGGACATGTAATCTGATTTATAGCATTGTAGCCACGTATTTGAGCTTGTACTCATTTTGAGTGAAAGATGTATTTGGCAGCCAATAGTGTAATGTCCCCTTTTCAAGCATAATTGGTTTGTGAAATTAGTCTATTTTCTGAGTTTTCCCGTAGGCTAATTGGCGAGCAAAGGAGAACTTCAAAGTTCTTGGAGAGCATAGGATTAGTCAAGTAGTGGTGTTGTTCATGGCAGTGAGTTCAAATGTTCTTGTTGAGTCTCATGGTGCTTTCAGAATGCAATTCCGGCCTTTTGGGAGCTCTCCAAATTTCTTGGAGAAGCATGCTAATTTTAGACAGCTGCCAAATTGTTTTGGTTCATCATCCTAAGTCCTTAGTGACATATTGGTATGATCAGAATTTCATATTTGTCTTATTTCGATGCTTTCCGCAACTTGGGTAATTTATTTAACTAATTAAATAATTATAACTGAAGTTGTCCTAAGGAGGAAATATTAAAAAGACAACTGAAGTATAATTATTTATTTAGAAGTGTTTAAGTTGTGCCTACAAGGGGATGCCTAGGCACAAGGGGGTCTTTTGCACATAATGAATTATTTTATTTGAAAAAAGAGTTAATGGAGGAAAAAGGGAGATTATTATTTTCCCTCTAGAATGTTATAAAAGGAGGTTGAGAGCTCATTGTTGGGGTTAGACATGATGTGATATTACTTCTGCTATTGAGAGAACCTGTGCTCATCTTAGATTTTTTTGAGGATGGAAGTCCTCTAAAACATATTGGTTTTGGGGATGAAAATCCCCCTAGTTGGTTAGAGTGATTTCATCCAGAAATCACCTGTGAGTTGCAAGTAAAGTTTTTCCAATTGCTGTTGAGAATGGGCACTTTTGATTTATTTTGATTGGCATATGAATGACATGATATTGCTTGAATATTTCAGTTGCTTTGAAGTTTTGTTTAAGGGTGATTTTGGAGGTTCTTTTGTAGGCTATATCAATTCATTTTATTGCTGGCTGTACTTCCTAGTTAGGTCATACCATCAACCATCACTCTTTGAGTCTTATAAGGTATTGCTGTTGTTTATACTTTGTTTTGGTTAATTGGTGCCGATTTTATAGTGTGGGGAAACTTTGGAGGAAGCCGTACCATCGTGTTTGATGGGCCATACTTGCTAGTTGGGGCATGCGAGTTTTCAAGATGAATTGCTGCCCTTTTTGGGTTTTTCCAAATGGTTTGGTGGAATTTAAGGGGCCGCACCATATTGGCAGGCTGTACACGAAATAAACATTTAAGTATAAGTGACATTTACTTGCTTATATTTTAAGTTATATTTCATGTATATAGTTTCAAGATGTTGGAGATGGGTTTTAGATCTTTAGGAGTTACAATACAAATTCTCGTTTTTGGAATATCTTATTGTAATGAAATAGCTTGCACAATAGAAGAATATGATATGAAATATGCTGAAAATGCTTGGTAATAACTAAGAATAACAAGCCACTTTGAGGGGGAAAACCTCCAAATATCTCCAATGAGAACATAATTCACAATATGATGATGAAATAAGACTCACATGTCCTATATATACCTATTTTATGCCTAGGATACCACCTAGGCCAACTTAGATAACCCTATATAAGCCCTAGTTCGACCTAAATGACTAAATAACAATGCAATAATGATAATATGACTTAATTAGAAGTTAAGATAGCCACAAGTCGACTATTCATAACTTGATGTACTCTAATATTAAGGGCGTAGCATGCCCCCCCTCTTCAGATAAGCATTGTCCTCAATGCTAGGCAATTTTGGATACTTTTGAATGAACTCCTCGTCCTCCCATGTGGCATCTTCAATTGGTAAATTCTTCCATTGGATGAGATACTGAGTGAGTGTTCTGGTCCTTAGCTTCCTTGTGCGCCTTTGAAGAATACATTCTGGTTCCAATATGATTCTTCCTTCTTCATCAAGCTCTGGTAATATTGTCTGAGTAGGGATATTATTCCCAATCACCTTTTTCAAACAAGAAATATTAAAAAATTGATGTATCTTTGTTGTTGATGGCAATTCAAGCTTGTAGGCAACACTACCAATCTTCTGCATGATTTGATATGGGCCATAATATTTTGGAGACAACTTGTTATTCTTTGACTGTTGCTTCAGTGACAATTGTTTGTAAGGCTGCAATCTCAAGAAAACCCAATCCCCAACCTCAAAACTTCTTTCACTATCGTGCTGGTCTGCCTACTGCTTCATTCAGTTTTGTGCCATGGATAGATTCTCTTTAATTCCTGAAAGTACTTGTTGTTGATGAATCACGTGGTCCTCCACCACATGAACTCTTGGTGACACCTTCAACGATGATGTGATGGAAGGAGGATGATATCCATACAATGCCATAAATGGAGAGATTTTTGATGAACTATGGAAGGAAGTGTTATACCACCATTCTGCTAGTGGTAGCCAATCCACCCATTGAGACTGTTTATTTGAAGTGAAACAACGTAGATATCCTTCCAAACACTTATTAACCACCTCTGTTTGCTCATCAAATTGCGGATGGTATGAAGAACTATGAGCCAATTGAGTACCCAAACACTTGAATAAATCTGTCCAAAAGTTATTAGTAAAGATAGGATTATGGTCACTAACAATAACCTTAGGTATACCATGTAGCTTTCGAATATTCTCCAAAAATGCTTTTGCCACTGTACTTGCTGTAAAAGGATGTGATAATGCAATAAAATGTGCATATTTAGTGAGGCGATCCACCACTGCCATGATGACATTCTTACCATTAGATCTTGGAAGCCTTGTGATGAAGTCCGTGGAGACCTCTTCCCAATGCTAGCTAGGAATAACTAAGGGTTGCAAGCTAAGTTACTGGAATCGGCCATTTGCCCTGCTGATTCCGGGTACGGGACGTATCAAAACGGATACGTGGTGGAATCCCTGCGGAAGCGGCTAGGGTTCGGATTTTCCCTGTCAAAAACGCGTCCTTCAATTTCGTCCCGAATCCCGCCGTTTTTCAGTGACGTGGCATTTTTCAGACGATTTTTAGGCATTTGGCGGGGAAATCGAAACCTTTTTGATGCATTTCGGAGTTAAAAAAAACACGCCAGAAAAACCTAAAACTCATTTTCGTTTCACTTCGCCTCCATTTTTCGTTGCAATTTTCGCTGCAAAAGGGACGATTTGTTTGTGCGACCAGGGGCAGATAAATTCCGACGGCCATTGCAAACGTTTTCGACAGCCATTGCAAATGATTCCGGCGGCATTGCAAACAATTTCGGCGGCCAGGAGAGGGCAAAATCCGATGCAAGTTTGCAGTCGTGAAAATTCCAGGTAGGGTTCACTTCGCCATTTTTTTTTTTTTCGTTAAATTTTAATCTTTTAGTTTT
This sequence comes from Sequoiadendron giganteum, assembly GCA_007115665.2. NCBI lineage: Eukaryota > Viridiplantae > Streptophyta > Pinopsida > Cupressales > Cupressaceae > Sequoiadendron > Sequoiadendron giganteum. The sequence continues at coordinate 424,558,152 of CM021104.1, forward strand.
AAAGTTTAAACCTAATGCTTATATTATGAAGTATGAACATGTTTATTATTAAATAATAAAATTTAATTTATTTACTATTATAATCTATTTATAAATTAAAATCATATCAAACTTTTAAAATTAAACATATTTTGATATTTATAATTTTATTATTATCATTTATAAATTATTTATTTAATATTTTTTGTTTTAAATTTTTAATAGTGTATTTTAATTTTAGATTTTATTAATTATTTTTTTTTATAAATTTATAATATAATAATAGACTAACACTAAATGTTAAATTATTTATTATTAATATATTATATTTTAATTTTAATTTTATTATTATAATAGACTATAATATATCGAATAATCTATTATTATTTTATTGTAAAATATAAGTATAACTATATCAATTTTTATTTTAGTTTTAATTTTTTAAATAATAAATTAAGAATTTAATGAATAATTATAATATATTAAATGTTAATTTTATTATTATGATAGACTATAATATATTTATTATTATTTTATTGTAAAATATAAGTATAACTATATCAATTTTTATTTTAGTTTTAATTTTTTAAATAATAAATTAAGAATTTAATGAATAATTATAATATATTAAATGTTAATTTAAATAATTTTAGTTTTTTCGAAAATGGTATATCAACTTAGTATTTTTATTTATTTAAGTATTATTATATTTAACATTTATTGTATAATTAATTGATTAATTGTTTTTGAACTTGTAGCAGCATAATGGCAACCAGTTCTACTTCTATTGCTCGACCCGCCTTTAAAACTGATCCGAATTCACCTCTATGGAAATATGTACAAATGATACAACAAGTTAAAGGGGGAGGAACATTTGTTTGGATATGCAAACATTGTAAAGTTCAATATACTAGCTCATACAGTCGTGTGAAATTCCATTTATGTCACATTCCTAGACAAGGAATCACAGTATGTGTAGGAGAAAATGGTAAAGAGTTAGATCCTTGCAAAGTAGCAGCATATACTAAAGAGCAAGAGGAAGCAGATGCAAGAGTTGGTCGTGCCACAAACCATCCTTTTTTGAGAGGAGAGGAAGTGGAAGGGGATCAAAGAGGCCTCCTCCTTCTCCAACACATAGTGACTTTCCTGATGTTGTAGTAGAGAGCCACCCATTTTTGAATAAAAGCAAAGAAGATCTTGTTGGTGTGAAGAGAAGCAAGGGGCCATTAGAAAGAGCATTTAAGCTTGAAGCTAGAGAGCTTGCAGATCAAGCCGTTGCAAGATGTCTATATGCAAACAGTTTGGCATTTAATGGTAAGATCACCATATTGGCAGGATATGTTGAGAAAGGCAAGTGACTGTCCACCAGGGTACACAGGACTAGGTTATGAGAAGGTGCATACCACCTTACTAGCAAAGGAGGTAAAAGGCATAAACAATGCATTGGCTCCCATTAGAAATTCATGGGAAAAAACAGGGGTGTCAATTGTTTCAGATGGATGGAAGGATGCCAAAAATCGGCCATTAATCAATGTGATTGCAGTGAGCCCTAAAGGGGCAATGTTTTTGAAAGCCGTGGATTGTGAAGGACAAGTGAAGGATGCACAATTTATTGCTGACATCCTTATACAGTGCATTAAGGATGTGGGTCCTGAAAATGTTGTCCAAGTAATAACAGACAATGCAAAAAATTGTAGAGCTGCAGGTATGTTGATTGAGACACAGTTTGAGCACATATTTTGGACACCTTGTGCTGTTCACTCTCTCAACGTCATGCTACAAAAGTTGGGTGCAAAAATAAATTGGATCAAACAAATGTATGCTGAAGCTGAAGAGATCCAAATGTTCATCACAAACCATCAAATGTCACAAGCCATTTTTAGATCATTTTCAGCATTGGAGTTGTTGAAGGTAATTGAAACACTTCAACTTTTAAATTTTACATTTCACTTTAGTAATTACTAATTTATTTTTTAAACTCAAGCATGTCTTCTTTATATTTTTATTTTAATTTTAAATTTTTGAATAGGTTGCTGAAACCAGATTTGCATCAAACACGATTGTCTTGAGACGACTTGTGAAGGTGCGGGAGGCACTTTCTAGCATGGTTGTCAGTCAAAGTTGGTCCCTGTGGAGGCAATCCAATACCGAAAGGGCAACAAATGTAAAACGGATGATCCTAGATGACACTTGGTGGGAATGAGCAGAATATCTTCTTAGATTCATGGAGCCCATCATGAGTATGATCCGTTTTACTGACATGGATAAGCCATGCTTGGGAGAGGTATATGATGGCATTGATTCAATGATTGAGCAAATGAAAATCGTCATCAACGAAAAAGAGCAAGATCCTGATGAAACTTTCTTCAAAGAGGTGCAAACAATTTGTGTTGACCGGTGGAACAAAATGACCACCCCACTACATCTTCTTTCATTTGCATTAACTCCCAAATTTTATAGTGATGAGATTCTTGCTTTGCCATCAAGAGTGCAACCATATTTAGATCAAGAAGTTGGTGTGGGGTGTTTGAAAGCACTTTGTAGACTCTTCCCTGATCAAGAAATGGAGTATTTAGTTAGAGCTGAGTTTGTTGATTTTGTAGCCGGCGAAAATCAAAGTAGTGTTGCTTCACGTGACAAGTATAGGATGGATGCTCATTCTTGGTGGTATATCAATGGTTTTACAACACCACATCTCCAAACTCTTGCAATCAAAGTTTTATCGCAAGTAAGTTAACTTAGTTTTTATTGCACTCTTTAAATTTATATTGTTTACTATTTTAAAAATAATAAAATGGTTAACTTCAAATTTAAAGTTTGATTTACAATTTTATAATTATAAGTTCCTCTCACTTTTTTTCAGTAGGTTGCTAGTTTCTCTTCAGCTGAGTGAAATTGGAGTACATACTCCTTTATCCACTTAGTGAAACGCAACCGATTGGCAACAAGTAAGGCGGAAGAGCTTGTTTATGTGCATTCCAACTTGCGCCTTCTTACTCATAAAAAGAATGAGTATAAGGAAGGAGGCATGAGGTTATGGGATGTAGATCTAGAGCGAACTGATTTGGATTTTTCAGCTGCCACACAATCTTTACTTCCTGTGGAGTCGGATGCCCAACATGCTTCCAGTGCTAGTGCTAGTGCTAGTGGGGCTGCATGTGGTTCTACTAATTTACCTACATCATCTAATGTCAATGATGATGTTGATCTTAATCTTCCTGATGATCCATATGATGCCTACTATTAATTGTATTATTTTGTTTTAAATGTTGAACCAATGAACAATGAATTCAATATAATTATATTCCTATCGTAACATTCAAGTTTTGAAAATTTGATATCAAATTAATTTAGTATAATTGTATTTCATATTTGTTATATTTATGGTAGTTCTAAGTTCTGTTTAGCATATGCATGATATGTGGTGTTCTAAATTTAATTCTTGTTTTTACTTTTTAGGCTGCAAATATGTCTATATCTATGATTTTTATATGTTTTATGTACGGACGTACCCAAACGTACCCACACCAAAAAAATAAAATTTGCCGTACCGGCGTACCGTACTCGTACCCGTACCCACGTACCCATACCCGATTCGGCAACTTAGGTTGCAAGAGACTAGGTGTCTTAATTGTCTCCCCTTTATTTCGTTGACAAACCAAACATTCTGCCACAAATTTTTGAACATCCCCTTTTAGCCCTTCCCAAAAGAAGTCTTTCTTGACCCGATGATATGTCTTCAAAAATTCTGAATGACCACCCACTGGAGACTCATATAGTTTTGTGAGAATCTTTTGTTTGAGAGAGGAATTCTTGCAAAGATACAATCACTCTTTATACCACAAAGTATCTCCCTTCCAACAAAATTTATCTAAACTACTAGGGGTCACTCTATAACTGTTGAATGAGATTTCTAGTATCCACATCATTTTTCCACTCTTCTTTGGCTTCTTCTACCCAATCTTCTTGTAATATTGAAAGGGCACACAATAAAGCTTCATCCTTCTCATCCTTCCTCGATAGTGCATCCGCCACAACATTTTCCTTCCCTTTCTTATATACAATCTCAAAATCATATCCCAACATCTTAGTAACCCATTTTTTTTGTTCTTTTGAAGACAATCTTTGTTCCAAAAAATATTCTAGGCTATCATGATCTGTCTTAACCTTGAAGTGTCTACCTATTAGATAAGGCCTCCATTGTTTTATTGCATGAAGAATAGCTAGCATTTCCTTCTCATAAATAGGTTTATTTGTTGATTCTTCCCCTTTAATTGATGACTCTCAAAAGCAATGGGCCGACCCTCCTGCATGAGAACTGCACCTATTCCATTTCCAGAAGCATCACATTCCACGGTAAAATCCTTTGTGAAATCAGGAGTGGCAAGTACTGGAGTTGTGCACATAGCCTCCTTTAACATTTCAAATGCTGAATTAGCAGATTCATTCCAATGAAAAGAATCCTTCTTCAATAAAGCTATGAGGGGTGCTGCTATACGACCATAATTCTTCACAAATCTGTGATAATATCTAGTCAATCCCAAGAAACCCCTCAATTTCTTAATGGTTTTGGGAATAGGCCATTCCATGATCGCCTTAATTTTGTTAGGATCCAACTTTACTCCATATGAAACTATGTGTCCTAAGTCCACCACCTCATTACGACCAAAAGCACACTGGATGGCCTAGCATAGAGTTGATGCTCTTCGAAAACTTGTAATACGTGATCTACATGTTGCAAGTGTTCTTCCCATGTCTTGCTATAAATCAATATATCATCAAAAAACACTAATACGAACTTCCTCAAGAACTTTTTAAAGATGGAATTCATCAAACTTTGAAAAGTAGATGGAGCATTAGTAAGACCAAATGGCATCACCAAAAACTCATAATGACCCTCATGAGTCCTAAATGCTTTCTTACAAATATCTTCTTCCTTAATTCGAATTTGGTGATAACCGGATCTAAGATCTAACTTTGGCTCCATTCAATCCATCTAGCAAATCATCAATGACTGGAATAGGAAACTTATCTTTGATGGTGTACATGTTGAGCAACCTATAGTCTGGACACATGCACCAAGTATCATCCTTCTTCCGCACCATCACCATTGGTGAGGAGTAAGCACTTTGACTATGTCTGATAATTCTTGCCTCTAATGTCTCCTCAACAATATTTTCTATCTCACTTTTTTGTATATGTGGATATCGGTAAGGCTTGATGTTGGGGGGTTGGCTCTCTAAAACTAGTTGTATGGTATGATCATGATCCATCTTAGGTGGAAGTCCTTTAGGCATATCTCCAAAAACCATTGAGTGATGCTCAATTATTGCATGTAAATCTGGGTGGGTAGGACCGTAGGAGCATTAGATTGAGAGACTTCTAATGAACATAACTGGGCCACAAATCCATCAACTCCTTTCTTGAGCAACTTTTGTATTTGATGAGAGCTAACTATTTGTGGGGACTTTTCCTTCAACCCTCTTAGCTCTATTGTCTTTGCTTCTGATTGGAACCTCATAAACAATTCTTGGAAGTTCATCTCAATTGTTTTCAAGGTAGTAAGCCATTGTACTCCCAAAACAATATCTGCTGCACCCATGGAGATAGCATACATTGGGCTATCAAGGTGATAATCTCCCATGGATAATTTAATGCTATGAAACTTTCCAGAACTTTTGATGGTACAACCATCTTCAATCAAGACTTGAAATTTTGGAGCTGGATATATAATTATAAAACAATTTAGACGAGTAGCCAACTTTTTGTTGATGAAATTGTGAGTACTACCTGAGTCGATCAACATGGTTACTTTCTGCTTCTTGAAGAATCCAGCTACCTTGAGAGTTTGAGGGGCACTAAACCCAGAGAGTGCATGACAAGAGATGATTGGTTGGGAATCATGTGATTCATCATCTAGATCCCTATCATCCTCTAATATTGGTTCCTCCTCCTCTTCCTCACTTGGTCCTTCAATATAAAACAATTTCTTTTCACTACATCTATGCCCTCGACTATATTTGCTGTCACAATTGAAACATAACCCTTTTGCTCTTTTCTCCTCAATTTGTTGTGGAGTCAACCTAGTAGGTTGTGGTAGTGAATTTGTAGGAGATCTCCTTTTGTTGAAATTTAGATTCCCTTGTCTCTTACTAGCCAAAAAATTCTCCTCCACTTGTCTTGCCATTACTATTGCTTGTGATAAGGATTGTGGTTGGAATAATCGTACTTCATATTTTATGTGATCCTTTAAACCGCCTAGAAATAGTTCCTTCATATTTTCTTCTGCCACATTCTCTACTCTTAGTGAAAGGGTTTGAAATTGCTGAATATAATCCTTGACCATGCCAATTTGCTTTAATTGGGTGAGTTGGCACAAGTAGCTATCCATAAAGTTATCTCCATAATGAGTAGCAAGTTACTCTTGAAAAATTGACCATGTGACCACACAACCCTTTTTTCTCTTCTTATCACACAACCAACAATACCAAATAAATTGATCTGGTTCTAGGTATAATGATGCCATAGCCACCTTTTGTTGACTAGGAGCATGATGAATATCAAAGAACTGCTCCATTTGGCATAGCCAATTGGTTGGATCCTTGCCATCAAACTTTCTCATATCCAACTTAGGTATGAATTGTCTTGGCACATGATTATTAAATGAAGGATCCTTCTTGAAACACTAGTCAAGTCCAAGGAGTTCATTTCCAACAAAAGCATTATCTTCTACCTTATGAGGTGAATCTTCACCCTTACACCATCTACCTTGAATAAATGATTTCAATTCACCCATTTCTTCCATAATCTTCTTCCCTAATGATGAAATATCACCCTTGACTTTGTTTATTTCATCCTTTGGGTTAAAATCCTCATTTTCTACTCCCTCATTCTTTGAAGATTTCCCCGATGTGGTAGCATTATTTTTGCCTCTTGTTGCAGGCCCCGTCATGATGGTAGAAAATAATTTTGCAATAAATCACACAAATGAAACTTCAATTCTCTGAAATTTTTACTGTAACTTACTAGGGTCAAGATACCACTTACCTAGAAAAAACTCCAAGAAATTAACAAATTTGCAGCCTTGAGAGTGAATTTGTTGGAAACCCTAATTTTGCAATAAATCGCTTATTCCAGCTTCAATTTCTCCAAATTTTGGACTGTAGACTCCTCTATGATTTATTCAAAAACCCAATAAAAATCAGGCTCCAATTTCGTAGGATGTGAGAGATATTCAGCTTCCAAATAAATTGTGCAAAAACCCTAATTCTGCAATAATTCGCTCAAATCTGCTCCAATTCCTTTGAAATCTGGACTGTAGCTTCTTTAATATGGTCTTCAAAAACCCTTTAAAAATCAGACAAAAATTTGCCAAGATTTGAAAGATATGTGCCTTCCAAAATGACCTCCAAAATTGACAAAAATGCCTTGTCGTCACGGTGCCAAGATCATGCTCTGATACCACTTGTAATGAAATAGCTTGCACAATAGAAGATAATAATATGAAATATGCTGAAGATACTTGATAATAATTGAGAATAACAAGCCACTTTGAGGGGGAAAACCTCCAAATATCTCCAATGAGAACACAATTCACAATATGATGATGAAATAAGACTCATGACTGTTAGTGTTTGTAGCTTAGGGAGATATTTTCTCCTAAGTTAATATAATAAACGATTATTAAGGCAAGTCGGCCTTATTACAAAATCATATTTTATATTTGCTATTTATCAAAAAGGCCGACCTAGATGAAGGGTCGTCGCCTAGGCTGGTATATATTCAAGGTGATGTTATTTCAATCTATCATCAAGTCTTACAAATTTCTACAGAGCAAAAGTTCGCCCTTCAGCAGTAGATTACCATCTTGGAGAAGCAGATCGACTTTAAGGGGAAACATATTTATCTTTGCATCAAAGGACAAGTGCTATTAGTCATTGTATTAATTCACCCTTGAGAAGGGTTTGATCGTAAAGCAGATTTCTGCTCTTATTCTGCACTTTCTGATATATGAGAGATATATTGTTGTTGGGTTTTTCTCCCTCGAGTAGGATGGTTTTCCCAGGATAAATTCTGTGTTCTTTGCTCACTGTGTTGCATTTTCTGCTTATTCATTTTTGATCCTAAAACTAACATGGTATCAGAGCAGGTTTAGAGGAACATCTGATTAGATCTGTTTAAGCATTCTAAAGAAGCCGAGTATAAAGAAGCCAAGTATGAATTCATTGATGCCATTTCTCATAAGAGTCGTTCCTTAAGAAGCTAAGTACAATATTGGGCGTTGCATAGTTTTGAAGGCACTATAGGTTAATAGCTATGGTCAAAACTTTAAATGTCGCCCTGCAAGTAACGAGAATATGAAGAGTCGCCAGAATTAAACAAGCTTAAAAAAAAAACATTGATGTGAATTATTGTTGGTTTAGTTTCATAGTTTGCAAATGCCCAGGAATTGTGAAGAATTACACTTTGTCTGTAGTCGCCTCTTATTTTTTGAAATTCATTCTTGATGCTGCTTATGAATTTAAAAGGAACGGAATTAATTGTCGGGAGTTGTTTAAATATGCGATATTTTTTAATGAGAATCGGGGCTCTAGCGTTTTAAAAAGGTCACTCAAAAGACGCTATAGCTTCTTGAAGTATTTGGTTGAAGTCATTCTGGTGGTGCCACTCCATGAGCCAACGTGGCCATGTGGGTCAGAAATAACCTATGTGGATCAAGTGACAACCACTGCTTAATATTTCTCAAGTGCATTAAAGAGTCTTCGCAGCCAAATATTACATTGACATATCTTTGGGAGCCGCCTATAGAAGTTATCGGGTTTTCTCACCTTGAAGAATTCAAGGAGGAGTTGAAGATCTTTTTAAGAAATTCGTGGCAAAGAGACAACAGTAGAACTAACCAACTGGCAGGGAAAAGACCCTCGTGGCATATTATATGGTCCAATTTGCATATAATTTGGAACACATGAATGAAAGGAGGGAATGGCATTTTTGAGCATTGTTGAATGAAGAGAGACCATCTTGGAGTATCGTAATAGTAAAGGAGTATTGCAGTTCAAAGAGGAACCATGGCAGTTCATAAATATTGCATAGTTTTGAGGTCGTTTTTCTGAAGTTGCAAATAGTTTTGAATCATTTTGTAGCAACAAATCTGAATCTTTAGGTGCAAAGATCAAGAAAGAACAATTGGTAGATTGTGAGGAAGATTAGTCAATAAAGAGATAAGTATTTCATACCCTTGAATAATGTTCATGAATATTTTATGCAATAACATTGGAATAGTGAATCATGTATGCTTCTAGCATTGGTATTTCTCTTCGGGATAGTTTGATTCTATGAATTATTAGTAATCTCACTAAAAAAAAATGCTTCTAGGATGGATTGAGGAGCAAAAGGATGATGAGAGATTGCATTCAAGGGAGGAAGAGTTTGATGCATCCTGTGAGGAAGTCACGCAGGCTGAAGAATGGAGACACAACTTGCTGCAATGGGACTGAGTTGGTGACACATAACTGGAGACATCTCTCGAAGAGGAAGAATCTATTTAGATTGTCATTGTGATTAGTTTCTTCGAAGAGGAGGAAATAACATTAAGAGGGAGTCTGACAAACCATCAAGAGGCAACCTTCGACGAGGAGGTTAGGAGGTTGATGCAAGAACTTGGAGCTTCAGAGGGAGTCACATCATCATGAAGATTTGTTGAGTGTATATTTCTCTGTGACGGAGAAGTGTGAGGTGAGATCCCTTGTAGTGTATATTTCTCTGTGACGGAGAAGTATGAGGTGAAAGCACTTGTAGTGTATATTTCTCTATGATAGAGAAGTATGAGGTGAAAGCCCTTGTAGTGTATATTTCTCAGTGACAGAGAAGTATGAGGTGAAAGCCCTTGTAGTGTATATTTTTCTAAGATGGAGAAATATGAGGTGAAAGCCCTTGTAGTGTATATTTCTCTGAGATGGAGAAATATGAGGTGCGAGCCCTTGTTCATCTCTGAGACTGAGATGAGACGTCATGTTGAGAGACTCCATGATGACATCACGTTGAGACTCCGTGATGAACCCTTTGTACCTGTGTTTTTCCACACATGGGAGTAGCCATGGTGGACGTCATGTTGAGAGACTCCATGACGACATCACGTTGAGAGACTCCGTGATGGACACTTGTATGTGTGTTTCTTTCCACACATGGGAGTAGCCATGGTGGATGTCATGTTGAGAGACTCCATGATGACATCACGTTGAGAGACTCCATGATAAACCTTTGAGCTTTCCACAAATGGGTGTAGCCATTGTGGGCGTCATGTTGAGAGACTCCATGACAAAGATATTTGGAAAATACCTCCCTAACTAAGAGGGAGTGTTAGTGTTTGTAGCTTAGGGAGATATTTTCTTCTAAGTTAATATAATAAATGATCATTAAGGCAAGTCGGCCTTATTACAAAATCATATTTTATATTTGTTATTTATCAAAAAGGTTGACCTAGATGAAGGGTCGCCTAGGCTGGTATATATTCAAGGTGATGTTATTTCATTCTATCATCAAGTCTTACACATTTCTACAGAGCAGAAGTTCGCCCTTCAGCAACAGATTACCATCTTGGAGAAGCAGATTGACTTGAAGGGGAAACATATTTATCTTTGCATTAAAGGATAGGTGCTATTATTCATTGTATTAATTCACCCTTGAGAAAGGTCTGATTGTAAAGCAGATTTCTGCTCTTATTCTGCACATTTTGATATATGAGAGATATATTGTTGCTGGGTTTTTCTCCCTCGAGTAGGAGGGTTTTCCCAGGATAAATTCCGTGTTATTTGCTCATTGTGTTGCATTTTCTGCTTATTCATTTTTGATCCTAAAACTAACAACAACCTCCTATATATACCTATTTTATGCCTAGGATACCACCCAAGCCGACTTAGATAACCCTATATAAGCCCTAGGCCGACCTAAACAACTAATAACAATACACTAATGATAATATGAATTAATTAGGAGTTAAGATAGCCATAAGTGGACTATTCATATGTAATGTCCCCGATTTAGCCCTATGCTCTTTTTAAGGTTTTAGCCTATTTTCGGAAAGTCATAGGCTAAGCAAAATTTAAAATTAGGGTTTCCTATTTTTTAGGAGGTCTCAGATGTAGTTTTGAGGGCTTGCATGTGTGTTTTTTCGACGCATGTCTAGTGGAGCTTTTTGGGGAGCTTCAGGATGAGGTAACATCCATGTTGAGATAATGCCATGCAATTTTTAGCAGATACCTTGTATGCAAGGTAGGTTTTTGGGTTTTTCTGGGTTTTCAGAGATCTACGGGGTGGTGTGACATGCATTTGATTCTGACAACCTTTTCAGACACTTACTATTTGTAGTAAGTCATGTTGGCTTCTCGTTTTGTGTTCAGATGGCGTTTGGAAACACTTACTATTTATAGTAAGTCTTGATTACTGCTCAGTTGGTGTTCAATTGATGTTTTGCAATCTTATTATTTATAGCAGTTGCAATTTTTGTTAAGTCAATTTATAGCAGTATCATTCTAGCAGCAGTTCAGTCTTTTGCAGTTCAGTGTGGCTATTCAGTTTGGCTTTCTGTTGAGTTTGCGATGAACTTACTATTTTTGGCATTTGCTATTTTTAGTAAATCCATTTGTGGCAGTGGCATCTTTATCAACTTGGTTTAGCTCGGCTAATGTCAGCTTGCTATTTTTAGCAGTAATCAGTTGTAGTTTGAGCATTACTCTTGATTACCTACTTGGACTAAGTTCCATACTTAGTCAATTTTATGTTTTGAAGTTGTACCCCACGCCTAGGCTTGATAACTTCAAGTTGTTTTAAAAATGGGGCCATGAGATGGACACCTTATTAATGAATTTTAATATTTCATTAATGTTTAAATATCTCTTCAAAGTGGGATGACTTGGGAAGAATATGAAGAGTTTCAAATATTTTAAAATGCTTTTGAGGTGGTGTCCTTTGGAGGAAATGAACAATTTCTTGTGGAGAGTTACAGATTGCTTCATTTACCAATTGAAACTTATTTATTGATGCCTTGCTCATTGTTTCTCATCTTTGGAAAATTAAGTAAAGTTATGTTGCTTGACTGAATCCAGAACCTGGCTGAGAGGTAGCTTAGCAAACCTGGCTAAGAGGAAGCTTCACAAATTCACCTTTCTTTGGGCCTAAAACTATGGCTTCCTAGAAAGATTTCTGAAGACCATGCTTCATTCAGGAGTGTGGAAAGAGTTCGATTTTCTGTTTTAATTACAGGCAGGTTGCTGATTTATACTTTGTTTGTAGTTTGTACTACTGATGTCAATGGCTGAAGTGAATTTTTGCTGACAGCTTCGCCTCTGATTTTTATTTCATTCTGGGTACTGGCCCAAACTGTGCAACTGTGGAGGGTGCCCAATTTTGCAAGTTTGCAGATTTTATTACGAAGTTTTGGATTTTTGGGAGAAGGTCGACCCTTTTTGGAGGCCGTACCTTCCTACCTGGCTGCATTGGGATTCATGCCATTGATAGGTGCGAATTTTGAAGGTGTCTAGTTGTTGTGTTTTGGACGCCTTTGCTCTAGGATTCATCTGCTTCTAGTTTCACATCAAACTAGAGTTATGAACATTTTGGTGAATTCACAACTTGCTGGTCTGTTTTTTTGTACCTTTTGTTTCTGATTAGATTAGTTAGTTTTTGCTATTATGCTGATATGAGCTTCAATTCTTTATCTATTCATGTTGTAAGAGTTAGAGGAAGTGATACTCTAACCATTGATTGTTTTTGGAAGCTTATCTTTGATATAATTGCAACTGTATGTCATTTGTTTGTAAGTTGATTAGTAGTACTAACAGCTGTTGTTTCTCTTTGCTGCAATTTAGTTTATTTCACACTCCCACAATTGAGTGGTTGAGTTTAATAAAACATTTTTCTTTATTGTTGTATTCCCCTGATGCAATAAGTGGTTGTGAGGATTGTATACACCCCACTGTTCAAGTGGAAGTGTGGTTACATGGCTGACTTGCCGCCTTAATTAAGTTGTAGTAATCTCACCCATTGAATAAGTGAAGAATTCCTATCGCTTGTGGATGCTTGCTCAACAGATGAATTGTATTTTCAGTTTTGATTTTCCTAACGAGTCCCAAACCATATGCTATCACCTTGCCCATACTGGGATCCTGGTGAACATTCTTGGTGAGGGTTGCTTCATGAGCTGATTTGGATTTGTATCTAACACTAATTAGTGTTTGAATGCTGGTTTATTGTATTGAAAAATCCGGAAAAAAATTAAGGGGAACATTTCATCATAATCTGATGTACTCTAATATTAAGGGCATAGCACTTATAATTTTTTAGTTTTAGTCAAATTTTAGTAATTATCAAATTTCAGTCTGTTCAGTTCTGATTTGGCAGTTTATCAATAGAACCAAGTGATATCAGACCTGCAATTAGCCTCTAATGCCATCTATCTGAGGTATACCTTTGTTGGGTATTTGCGTATTTTGTTATCCATGTTATTTGGTTTATTCTGGGTTGTTGCAACAGTTAAGATTTGTGATCCAAAGTTTATATTAGCATAAATCAGCAAGATAATGTTCTCTAATGATGATTTGTAATGCTTTTCATTTGTCTTGTAATGCGCTGGATGGTGGTTTCAAACTTGCACTTTATTGTTTATGCTCACCTCATTGAATAAGTGGAAGAAGTTGTGCTATGTAACTGCATTCACTAAATAAGCAAGTAGTGCTTGTGCTTATTGTAATTGTACTCCATTTAATAAACAAGAAATGCCCATGGTTATTGTAATTGCACACTTTGCTGAATAAGCGTAGAAATGTTTCCTTTCAATTCTTACATCAAACACACTCCATTGAAGAAGTGAAGATTTGGTTGACCATGTCACCTTGTGTGCTTCAGTTGATTAGATTATTTCATTTGTTTTTTAGATAATTGGGTGTGGTCCTATACATCGTATGCTCTCACCTTGCCCATATTGAGAATTGGGTGATCAAAAAGTGATAAGGACATTGCATTGCAGCTTAATTTTAGTTGAAAAATTTCAAATATTTTTGGGGTGGTTATTACAAATAGCTATAACAAACACCACCTTTTGTTTGTTTCTTTAGCATATTGCATTGAATCAGCACATAAGTAAATTTAAATCCGTGTTAAAGAATGATGAAGATAAGGTTATCCTAGTTTTAGGTTCTCAATCAATTAGAAGAGCCTTCAACCAACAAATTGAAAATTTGAAGCCATTGGACAAAAGGTGACGAGTCTTAAATACAAGGCCATCAAGACAATTTATAGAAATGTGGAGCTTTGAAAGCACATATTTTGTAAGGACAAAAGACCCCGTGGGTAGGATGATAGTTTAACTAAGCCCTTCAATGCAAATATATTTAATGAATACTTCCAAGTTAACTTTTTTATCTTCATGTGAAGTGGTTGGTATTGGAAATGATAGGGTAGTAGGTGTCCTTTACGATTATGGTGCTTATATTTTAAATGAAATTGACAAGGAGCTTACTAAATACAAGGCCTCAAACATTCCAAGCTTTGTTTTATGTTCTTTTTCGCTCATGGAAGGTCTAGGCCTAGGAAGTTAGAGGTGCACAAATATGTCACCAAGCTATCAAGCATTATGTTGCTCCTTAAGAGTTATGAAATCTGTTAGTGTTTAATAACTGCGGGAGGTATTTCCCTAAGCAAAATTAAACAAAGGCAGGTTGGCTTTACGTGTTTTTATAAACAAATATTATATTGCTAGGTCGGCCCTAGAAGAGAGCTGGCCTAGCTTGCTATATAAAGGAGAAGGTGTCTCCACCTTAATCATTTTCATCCATTCCAAGTTCGAATTCCTTCAGCAGCAGGTCTACTTTCAAGAGCAGCAGATTTGCTTCAAGGAGAAGTGATTAATATTTTGTGTATTCAAGGAAATCACACTATCTTCAAGTGCAGATTCATTGTATGAGATTTGGCCTTTCTAGGGCCTGACTTTGAGTGCTATTTCTGCACTTATTTATTCTGATTTATAAGAGAATATCTTGCTGGGGTTTTCTCCCTCGAGTAGGAGGGTTTTCCCAGGATAAATTTAGCGTTCATTGTTCTCTGTGTTGTATTTTCTGCTTATTTGCATTTCTGATCCTAAAACTAACAAAATCAAGTCAAGGAGATGTTAAAATTCGTGAGGCAATTCAAGAATGATAAGTCATGTTTGCAAGAGAAAAACAAGATATTATAAGCATATCAAAGAGATTGAGGGTGTATATGTGCATCTCTAAGTTTCCAATCCGAGACCTTTCATGAGTGAACAAGTGCATTACACAAAACAGAAAATAATGCCTAAATGACCTTGGAAGGTTTGGGGCTTTATGCTAAGTGAGTTCCTTGTTAGTTTCATCTTACACATAACCACCATAATCAGAAAGGATAAGATTGTAGGCATTCAACAAGTCACATATGAGTATTGTTGTGGGTTGATCTACTTGTCATTGTAAATAAATACTAATCAATTGGTAGAAATTAGAATGATAAGTCATCTTTGTAGGAGAAAAACAAGATATTATAGGTAGAAAAAGAATCCCTAAGAGAGCACCTCAAGAATAGAATGGTGGATCTCATGAAATCATGGATTGGTGGCATATTTGTGCATCTCCAACTTCCTAGGCTAGGATCTCTCGTGAGTGAAAATGTACATAGAAACAAAGCAACAAATAATTCCTAAATGACCTTGGAACATTTGAGGCCTTTAGACTTAGTGAGCTCCTTGGTATTTTCATTTGAGGCCTTTATCTTATCTTCATTGCTCTTAACCACCTTTTCCATTGAATTAGCCTTGTTTGTAATCTAGGTGATAATATCTAGATTCTCAAAGCAATTTGGAACCACAATTTAACTAAGTTCATACATCTAGATGCTACTAATTGATGGTTTTGCCCTACTTCTAGAATGCCCAAGGAAGAATATGTGCCTACTAGTCATTGATTACAATTGATCCATTTCATTTCCTTGAATGAATTGAAAAAAAATCCAAGGTTTTTTCTTCTCCATTGCCATTTTGACCACCTTGTTCGATATAATCAAAATCTTAGGTTCTTCTCGTTTCATTGGAAGTTCTCTTTTTGGTGCCATGTATAATAGAACTAGGGTTTTAGGAATCACAATATTTGTATGACCTAATATGAATTGAGAGAATAACCTAAAACTGCTAATGAGTTTTGAAGTTTATATTTAATTCAATTTTCAATCATGTGATTACTATTAATCCCCAATCCCAATTGCAATCTTAGGGTTTCACATTACTATGGGATGCAAATGATGTTCTTAGCTCTAAATATAAACAACTAAAGGAATAACGAATTCAACTCAATCAATTTATAATCATCCTAAGTACATGTAGGATTTGAGCTCAACCACTTGGAGTTAAGATCAATTGTAGACTACAAGGCCCAAGATTTACCTCAATTATATTTCCAACCACATGATAGTGACAATTGACTGCACCATGCATGCTCTTTAAACTCCTTTTTGACTCCCAAATGCATTCATATTGGTTGCATGTGGATCACAGAGAATTGTTTGACAAAATGCTACAAATTAGGTTATGGTTTCTCAAGGAATTTATGAGTCTTATTGGACTTTCAGTACTAAAGCTCATCAATGGTGGAAGCATAAAATTACTATGGGCTCATGTGCATGTATTCGCTGGTTTTTATAAGTAAATGATTGTTGGATTGGTTCAGCTGTTAATTACAGTGTGTAATTGGTTGCATCAACAATCATAATGGCACTTGGCTTCAAATCAATGGCTGATGATGCATCAAGGTTGGAGAAAATGGTCCCACCTCACTAAATGCAATTGATTAATTGAAAGTTCCAACTGGTTGTTTGATTGTCCCATTGAACTTAGCAACTTTAATGCCTAACTTGCATCAACAAAGCCTCAATCACAATCAATCACTGCTGACCAATCAAATGGTTATTGACTTTTCGAGGATGCGATGAATGCCGATCAAAGGAAATCTAAGGGCTTTGATTACTTAATTAATGACAACGCTTTTCCCTTGACCTTTCAATGGTGAAAGCTCAATAAAAGACTTGCATGCACTTGTGAGTTGAATAGGGACATGTGTGATGATCTAACCCATCCAACTGGATCAAATTAATGGTTTTTATTTGTTCACTTTTTAAGCCAGCACCTCCTTTTCCATCTTGGTGGTCAATTGATCAAAGGGATGAAGCTTGTGGCACATGGGCCTTGTTGGTTTGACTAATCATATATCTTGAAGCGTTTGATCAAAAAGATCAATGGTGATGATTTGTTGACTCATCGTAAGTCCCCAACTTTATGTTGCATTCTTTTTTTTTTCTTTTCACTTGTTCCGACTTTGGCATTGCCACCAATTGAACTTGTTTGGCAAAACTCCAACTAGTTGGTTAGCTGGTCACTTATTAACAATTGGCCTGTTGGACTTTAAAGTTCTATTGGACAAATCCTTTCCATGATTGATCCATCAAAGAGGTGAAGAACCATTTAAGAAACTTTGTTCATTTTTTGGGAGTTAAACTAGCCCAATTATTTTTGCTAAATGCAATAACTTGATTAAAGGGAAATAAAATTTTGATCGCTTGGTGGGAATTAAGTGAAAGCACTAAATTTTATAAGTTCACAGCAGCAATTAAAGGCAAAAAACAAGGTTCACATAATACTTATACAAATTTTTGATCACAAAACCCTAAACCTAAAGAACATAGGAAACACCCAAGAAACCAAGATTTCATAAATTTGGTCATGGGAACAAAAAAGGTGCTTACAAATAACAAGAGTTTGACATCAAAGTTGGATTCTTCCCAACATTGCTCTAAAGACGCATCGATACCATTAGTTGTTGAAAGCATAGTTTACATACTCGGGATCGGAGAGTAGTCGGCAAGCCCAAAAATTTTGACTTGGGGAAAACTCAGGAAATACTCGACAAATACTCGGCAAATGTGTGGATATTTATGTATGTGTATACTCAAGACTGCATTGTGCACACATACATATCTATAAACATACGCAGGATGCCAAGTTTGCATGCATATACACACACAGACATATTTATACACACAAACTTGCCAAGTTTGTGGGTTTTTTGCGAGCTACTGGCGATTACTCGATAATTTGACGGGAGAAAATCCATCTGCATACTGCCCGAGAGTAAAAGCAGAAATTACTCGGCATGCAATTTTTTTGGAGATTACTCGGCTACTCGGAGAGTATGTAATCTATGGTTGAAAGTGCATGATTGTAGAGTGATGGAAATTTTTAGATATACAACGTTGCTTAGACAATTTTTGAAGGACCTTTTGAAAGAGCCATAATATGACAACCCATAAGGAACAATGCCTTGACATTGCTTTTCAACCATTTTGATTTCCTTTTCAATTTTGGTATCAAATGTCTTACCAAAACATGTAAGTAATGACTAGGAAAAGATGTAAAACTTGGTACATTGTTCCATTGGGATGTGTCGCCTCTCTGCCGCCTTTGATAAGAAATTTCCAAGAAGCCAAGATTTCATAAATTTGGTCATGGGAACAAAAAAAGTGCTAACAAATAACAGGAGTTTGACATAAAAGTTGGTTTCTTCCCAACACTGCTCTAAAGACACATCAATACCATTAGTTGTTGCAAAGTGCATGATTGTAGAGTGATGGAAAATTTTAGACATACAACGTTGCTTAGACAATTTTTGAAGGACCTTTTGAAAGAGCCATAATATGACAACTCATAAGGAATAATGCCTTGACATTGATTTTCAACCATTTTGATTTCCTTTTCAATTTTGGTATTGAATGTCTCACCAAAACATGTAAGTAATGACTAGGAAAAAGATATAAAAATTGGCATTTGCATTGTTCCATGGGGATGTGTCGCCCCTCTGCCCCCTTCGATTCGCCCCAACCCCCAAAAAATGAGTTTTTAGGATGTGGACAGGGATGAGACATCACCCCACCATCCGTCCACCACCACCTGAAGTACCCATGATGGGGATCCATGAACTTAATATATATTTTTTTAAATTGCAAAAAAGAAAGGAAGAAAGAAAAAGTCCGTAATGCTAAATTGCAAAAGCCACCTTTTGTATAAATCAATAAAAACATCTAACAAACTGTGGGGAAAGGTGAAAGGGTAGGGGGGCTGGTTCAAATTGGTTACTCTGAAGATCTAACAAGCATGAGTTGGTGAAATAGGATTCAAAGATGACTGAGCCAACAACCTAACTCACTTGTCATAGCTAAACAAACAGTCTTAATCTCCTTTTCAGCCCTTACCTTTGGCCCATGCCAATAATACATGGCAATAAATTTTAATTTAAAAAAACAAAAAGACTTTTAGTGATTACTAACTAGATTAGTCTATGGCTTAATAGTTAATATTTAAAATACAATATTTATTATTAATTAATGTAATAAGTATTATATTTTAATAAATTAATAATGGTATATATATATTGGGTAAGTATACAAATATAACTTTAAAGAGCAGCTGGAGTGCAAAGCATACCAAATTGTATCTCCCAATGAGCAGCTGAAGTACAAAGCAATACAACATGCAACTTGCAAGGAGAAGCTTGTTTACTCGCTGTGGGTACAATGATGTACAAAGTAAATGGAAAATATAAAATAACATTGACAACATATAATCATCACATGGCAATTGCACAAAACATAGATATATTTCTTTATTCAGTATTCGACAATTACATCACGCATAATATCTCCAAACAGAACATAGCATAGCATAGTAGAACTGTAATGTTTCCCAACTACATGACTCAAGTACATATAGTACATTGGCGATGCTTGAGGTACCAACCGTCGCGTCCCTTCCTTATAACTAATTACTTTGTCAAGAACTTAATTCCCGAGACAATTAACTAACATGACACGTACATAACATAAGTACATGGATTATTAATATTAGCTAAAGTCTTATTTACTTGTGACTCATAGCCAACCCAATACACTCTCGGTCGACTACATCGACTCACGACCGACCAAGTACACTCTTGGCCGACTACATCATCCCCCCCACAAAGTAGTCGTCTTCTAGACAACTGAAAACCAAAAATGCCAACTCGAGTTCTTGCTTGGTGCTAGCCAATTCCTTGTCTTTTCTTTGTGGCTGACTCTCCCTCTGGGTCGAAAGTCGTTGCACATTGGCCCTCTATGTATCTTTTTCTACCAATAGTTGATCCTTCTCTGCCAACTGATTGTCACTCTCACCCAATACTGCATCTCTCTTTGCCAACTTCTCCTCGAGAGCTGCAACTCTCATCTATTCGGTAGACAATTGCTCCTGTGACTGTACTATGATGGCTGGTTGCACTGCAATTTGGCAATAACAATAGATCTGATGGGGGTTTGGGGGCAGCGCCCCCAATGGGGTCAAGGGGCAGTGCCCCTTGTGGGGGTCTGGGGGTAGTGCCCCTTGTGGGGGTTTGTGAGTAGCGCCCCTTGCGGGGTCTGGGGGCAATGCCCCTGGCACGCTCCTTGTCGCGGTACAGGGCAGGGTTGAGGGGCAGCGCCCCCATCGCCAAGACCAATTTAACAATTCTGAAACCACCTGAAATTGCATCGTGCATCTCATTTTCATGATTTTTCAAGAGGCAAGAAACAATGTTGAGAGAGCCAAAATATACAGATTTTGCATTGTTCTTATTCCCCTTGCCTGTGTAGCTCGCCTCCACACCTTGTATGACCTTCTTTGTGCATTCAAGTCTTCTTTCCATTGTGTGCCTCTATTGAATTGTACGACCTCTATATGACTATTTCGCCTAACCTTTGGATTACTAACTTGTATGACCTGGTCCCCTCTATTGTTTAGTACGATGCACACTCCACTCTTTGGTACGATCTTTAGATTCTTGCTTTGTACAGGCGACCTTGCAGATCCTTTATCTTGTATGGCGACCAATTGCTTATAACTTCGTACAGTCCTTATTTTATTGTTTTGTACTGTTCCTTTATTCTCTCCAGTTCTTCATACGACCTTGACTCGTACGACCTTCAAGTTTTGTACGACATCCTCCTTGTGCACAATGTTATTCAATCATACGGCCTTCAAAATATGAATTCTTCGTACAACCTTCTCTTTGCTAAGTATGACATAGATTTTATTAGCTCGTATGACACTCTTCCCTTCTTTACTTCGAACGATCTCTCTCCCTTGCTTCGTGAGGTCTCCGGATCATAACATCGTACGTCCTTTTTGACTCTCCCTCATACGACTTTTTCTTGTTGGGACGGTACGGTCTTTACATTCTTTTTCCCTTGCATGATAATGACCTTTTATTTTTCTCGTACATCATTCTTTCTTTTAATTGGCACGATTTTTAATGTAGGGCATACAACAGTTGCTTCTCCAAGTCATACTACTTCTTTCTTGGGTCGTACGGTCTCCAACTTGGTCCATCGTACAGTCCCTCTTCCCTTTGCAACTTTCACGATTTTGCCTTCGTCGTGCCGAGCTTCCTTCTTTTGCTGAGATATTTTTTCCTTTCTCACTTTTTGTATTGCTTGCTTAATATTTCTCAATTTCAGTGTTTTTATTTTTTCTCCTTTTGAGCTCCTTGCGTTCTTTAGTTTTTTCTCTTTAAATTTTTTAATCTTCGACCTTTTTAATTTTTAATTTTTCTCCAGTTTGGTATTCTCCGCTACATTTTTTAATTTTTATTCTTCTCTCTTCTTTTGTCTCTTTTTTCCCTTTCTCCGTCTTCATTTTCTCTCTCCTGTCTGTCTCATTTTCTCTCTCCTCCCTCTTCTTTGTCTTTGTCTTTATTTTCTCTCCTTTGTCTCTTTTTTCTCTCTCCTCTTTGTTTCTTTTCCCTCTCTCTCCTCCATCTATTTTTTCTCTCTCCTCTTTGTCTCTTTTCTCTCTCTCCTCCGTCTCTTTTTTCTCTCTGTTCATTTTTAAATTTTTTTAACTCTTCTACTTTACTTTTTTCATTTTTTCCAACTTCCCACTTTTCCTTTATTTTTTTCAATTTTTCATTTTTTAACTCTATTATTTTCTCCTTAGGTATTTTTTCATTTTTTGGCATCGACACAATTTTTTCACCTCGTATCTGTTCGGACTTGTGGGCTGATGTATTGTCTGGTTCTGATACTCTTTCTTTGTACTCCCCGTACTCGGCCGGAAGTGTTTGGCTGGACCTCCCCTGTTTCTCTTCTTCCTTGATTTCCCCGATCTATAGCATGTTACACTCTCCATGGAACACTTTATAGTCTTCCATCTGCTAATGAAATAAGGCATTCAACGAGCTTGTCTCATCCTTCGAACAACTCTCAAGTTCCAGTACGCTCTCGGCGTTCGGTTCCATCGTCTTCCTTCCTTCGTCAACATCTGACTCCCCTCCGTCCGATTCTGATCCGAAGGAAGCCAATTCTTCACTCACAACCTAGTTCTTCAGGTCGATGACGTACTTCTGCTCGTTGTTCTCGATCGAGTGTGTTCCTCTTCCAATTATGATTTGCCTTGGCGGCTATCAACATCCTCTCCCAAGTAGTGCATCGTACGCTTTCCTCTGTAATGGGATGACGACAAAATTTAACAAAAACGGTTGTGTCCCGATCGTCACCTTTTGAGCCATCAACGTTCCCAACAATTTGATGCCATGTTGATCAACATCGACAAGTTGGAATGTCGGTGGCCAGAGTGTTAGCTTCCCGAGACTCTTCCATGTGTCTTCGGGTAGTATGTTGACTCCTGATCCTCCATCGACAATAGTATTTGTCAAAATATTCCCTCCGATCTCCATTTGAACAACCGCTGGCATCTTCCCAATGTTTGTTGTCAATAATCCAGGGTCGATGGTTTGTTTACCATACGGTAGCGGTTCGGGTACCAGTTCTTGCCTTCGGTCCTTCACTCGCGATTGCTTGCCATCCCCGAGGACGTTTGAAATGTGCTAACCATTTTTTTCAAGTTTTATCACATTAATTTCACCCATTAATGTTAGTGAAACCATAAACCAACTGAAGGGAACCCTTTCTTTTCTGATCAACCCAGATCCCAATATGGGCAAGGTGAGAGCATACTCGAAAGGGGATCATTAGCATAAATCTGAAATTGCTGGAAAGTACAATGAGAGGAAATAACAATCAACCCAACCACTTATTCAGCGGGAGGACTGGAGATAGAAATTACATTGCTGAAAGTAACAATCAACTCAACCACTTATTCAGCAGGAGGATAGGAAATAGAAAGTACAATCCTGAAAGTAAATATGCAACCTGACCACTTATTCAGTGGGAGTATGTTGACAGCTCAGCTGATCAACAATATGTAAATGCAATACAATGTAGACTGAGCATGACCAGTCTCTTCCACAAGCGTGGGAAAGCAATGTAATAAGCAAGATAATAAGAATGCTGACAGTATTACTGTTCAACTTACAATATGATAGAACTCTTGCCAATATCATTGTATTTCATTTATCTCAATGCTGCAATAATAGAATAAGTCTCTCCTATCAAAATGGCTTTCCAACCCAAAACCCCACTCAAATGACAGACTTTTACAATCTGATATTACAGACCAACAACTAGAAAATGCAGATCAGCAGCTCTATGACCCACTAAAATGATCATAACTCCATCAAAACTACTCAAAATGACATGAGACTAAGTGCAATGAACTCCAAGGAAGATGGCGACCAAGTTTTGACCAAGAAACAGTGGCAACAACTACTCAATGAATTTTCTAAACATTTGCCAGGCAATATGAAGTGGTACGGCCTCAAGAGGGGCGACTTCAGCAAGATAAAATCCAAATCTGCATAATAAAATCTGAAACTCTCCAGAAAGGGGCGCCCAAGGATGACAATGACATATGCAAACGACCCAGAACAATATAAAATTTATTCTAAGACTTGTGAGCAATAACTGCTTTCAGCTATACTAAACCAGCAATTCCAAAAGCTGACAAAAATGCAAGAAACCCAACTACAATGTGCTCAATCTGTTCTCAAAGATTAAGAACAACAATATCTCAACTAGTTGCTATCTTTCAAGCAAGAAGTCAAGCCAAAGCTAGGAGGTATGCATCCCTCGAAGCAGTGCACTAACCATTTCGGTAGCATAACTTTACTGTAGATATCTGAGATCCTCAATTAAGAGCCCAATGCTCTTATTTATAACATTTCTTGCTCCAAATTCAAATTCAATCTCCCTCCAAATGGACACCAAAACCAAACTCAAATTCACACCAAAACCAAACTCAAATTCACAATGCCCATTAGTGTCATTTGCATTTCATTTCTCCAAGTCGTCCTCCTCCAAGAAGCATTATTCTTTATTAAAATGTCAATAAAGTATATTATGGCCTCCAAAATAATAGTAAAGTGAAACACTTTATTAAATTGATTTAATTCCTCCAGGCTAGGCATCAAAACAATAAAGTGAAATATAAATATAATTAACCACTTATTTCTCCAAGGCGTCCAAACATGCCTTTTAAATATTTCACTTAAAATAACATTCTCATCAAATATCAAAATAATCATTTCAAATGCTGGAGACCAACTGACTATACTGTCCTGCCCGAAATAGCTATAACACCAAGTTGCTGAAACACTGCCAAAATTAGCACCAAAGGTGTTGGAGACCAAACTGCTCAAATTGGCCCACTAGATATAGCCACTGCTTTGAATTGCAAAAACCTTGCTAAAAATAGAACTTACTAAAAATAGCATACTACTAAAAATAGTAAGTTGTTCCAAACTCATTTTACCATAATCCGAGTAGCCGTTGTACTTACTAAAAATAGTAAGTCCGGAAAAGTTCTCAGATTCGGTTGCATGTCACATCATCGCGAACCCTTTGAAAACCCAGAAGGAATCCAGATTTCGAACTGTAAAACTCCAACATGCAAACCCCTGAATCCTCAAAAGAAACCTCCAAGTAGCTGGAAACCCTAATTCAGCCTCTGACTAGCCTATGGGTATCCGGAAATAGGCTAACAGTCACTGAAAAGTGTAGTGCTAAAAATGGGGACATTACAATGTTTGTCATTGCCAATCCCAACTGTGACAGAGTTTGGAGAAGGTCAGTTACTTTGATCCGTATGGTGGTCTGCAGTACCTGCCATATGATGTTGGTTTTTGCCTCCGACTGCCGAGAGGTTCCTGGCTTCTCCAGAGATATTTTGTTCTCCTTCGCCATCGCCAATTCCACTTTGTCTTTTGCTTCCTTCATTTGTTGTTTTTATGTACGTGGATTTGGGTAGGTTTCCTTCTTTGCTTGCGCTCTGGTGATTGTCAGTACCTCTTGTTCTTCTACTTCCAGCATATGGATACCCTTCTGCTTGGGGCATTCATTATCTTCATGGTCACCTGGTCTACACCACTTGCACAATCTTCCTTCCGAACCTTGGCCATTCTAGTAGTCCCTAGCGAAGTGACTCCATTCGTTGCACTTCCTACATTGTATCATGGGCCTTCCTTTACCATTATACTGTATCTTGTTTCTCGGACTTTTGTTGCTTTGGTAACCTCCAGCGGATGCATTGCTACTGTACTGGGGCTTCGGTGGTGTGTTCGGCGGTGTTGATGGTTCTCCTTGAGTGAAGAGTACTTGTGTACCCCTTGCTGTCAAATTGTATGGGCATTCCTTGATGGAATGTCCCATAACTTGGTAGATATCGTAGAACATCTTCTTTGGAGAGTTCGCTTTTGTGTGACCTTCCCCATTGCACTCCATACACCATAGTTCTCGTGCTTCACTCATACTCTCTTTGTCGGCCTTCAATTCTTTCATCATTCGCATCATATCTTTCCTGAGTGCTTGTGCGGTCTTGGATTCACTGTCGTTGCAGTTCGTACTCTCCTCGTTGTCTGTCTTCTTTTCCCTCAGGAGGATGTTTTGTTTTCGCTTTCTATATCCATCGCCCGATTGCATGCTTTAGCGTACAACGATGGAGGCATGACTTTCATCTTCTTCCTTAGCGATGGAAGCAAGCCTTCGATGAACCATCGCTTCTTTAGCCCATCGGCTGGCTGAACCTCTAATTTTCCCAACAAGTCTTTGAGTCGCTGATTGTATGTGCGCACATTCTCGTGCTTTCCTTGCTTCATATTGTAGATTTTTGCTACAATCTCACTGTCATCCCTCAGGAGTTTGAATTCGTTTTGAAAGGCCTTCTTGAGTAATCTCCATGATGCCCTTTGTACTTGGTCCAATTTTGAGTACCAATCAATGGCATTGTCTCTTAGTGTTGCTAGAAATGCTTTCATCCATTGATCTAGATCTTCCTGTCCATTGGCTATCCAAATTGTTTTGCATGTTTTACATTGGCGTACTGGATCTTTTGACCCATTCCCTGTAAATTTCGGCAACTTCTGCCGCTCGTGTGGTGGAGTCACCATCTTGCCCCGATACCCTCCTTGTGTATTGGACTTGACTGGAGTGGGTCTCCCGCTATGTTCCAATGCGTCACTTGCACTCTCAGCCACATATGAGTCTCTCTCACGTCTTCCATCAGCGTCCTCAACACCTTGAGTCTCCTGGGGTTCACTCTGGTACTCCCTCGGCCCTGGGGTCTTGGGCTTAGATCTTCCAGTCCTCAACCCTTTGTCGTCGTCCGATATGGACAACTCCCGAATGCGTTAGATGCTGCTATCAAGTTCTTCACTTAATTCATTTTCATTTTTAGTGATTTTGTATCTTTCTACGTATGGGGTGCTGAAGGGTCCTGCATCCCTCGCTTCAACAAAATATTGATGTGTTCTATCGATGGATCGATCTATTTCCTCAAGATTCTCATGCGCTCTTTTAATACTTTGGTTTATTTCAATTAGATCTTCGTTAAATTCTTTATCAACTTGCCTTAGTCTTCGTCGCCAGTTTTCTTGTTCTTGCTCCTGTAGTTTGAGTGCTCGCCGAACCCTTTCCTCAGTTTTGTGTCTGATTGGTATTCGTTTCTTGTCTTTGTTTGGCCGTATAGGCATTACAGGTTGCTCATGCGTTCATTGTTGGTTACCGGGAGTACGTCTCCAATTGGTATCCCTTTCTTCATCTTCCCGCTTGGTTCTCTCCTCGTACCGTTGCAGTATTTGTTGCCTTCGACATTCTTGATCCCTCTTAGCGCAAAGATCCTGTAAGATAATGTAGTGGCGTGCTATTAGTCTTTGCAGTTTGGTAAGAAGGTGGTCGACCTCTTCGTTGACGCACAGTCTATCCCAAATGACCGCCTGAGGGATCTCTTGCCTAAGAGCCTCCCTCCATACGTGGTCCTTTAATGAGATTTCCCATAGATTGCAGAGGTCTTCCGTCAGAGCATCTTCACGATCCTCATTTGTGTAATGTCCCCAATTTAGCCCTACGCTCTTCTTGAGGTTTTAGCCTAGTTCCGGAAACTCGTAGGCTAAGCAGAATGGAAAATTAGAGTTTCCTATTTTATAGGAGGTTTCAGATGCATTTTTGAAGGCTTGCATGTAGGAGTTTGGAAGTGCGTTTCTGGGAGTTTTCAGGGTTTTCAGAGAGCTTCAGAATGGTATAACATGCATCTCCATTTGATAACCTTTCCAGGCACTTACTATTTATAGTAAGTCATGTTTACTGCTCAGTCGGTGTTCAATTGATGTTTTGCAAACTTACTATTTATAACAGTTGCTATTTTTGGTAAGTCAATTTATAGCAGTATCATTCTAGCAACAGTTCAACCTTTTTCAGTTTAGTGTGGCTGTTCAGTTTGGCCTCTGTCGAGTTTGCAATGAACTTACTACTTTTGGCATTGGCTATTTTTAGTAAGTCTATTTTGGTAGTATCTTCATCAGCAGTATGGTGCAGTTCATTATCTAGATTTTGGTAATGTCTCAGTTTCCAGTTTGGTGATAATTGTCTCCTTGGACTAAGTTTTATACTTAGTTAAAATTGTGTTTTGAAGTTGTACCCCACGCTTAGCTTAATGACTTTAAGTTGTTTTTAAGTTGGGGCCATAAAGTGATACATTTAATATTTTATTAAATGTTTATTCCTTTAAATGGGATGACTTGGGAGAAATATGAAGAGTTTTAAATATTTCAAAAAGAAATGCTTTTTGAAATGGACGCCTCTTGGAGAAGTTGAAGAGTTTCTTGTTTGGAGGTTACAGGTGATTCATCTCCTTTTTGGAAGCTTATTTATTGATGCTTTGCTCATTCATTCGTATTTGGGAAATTGAATTGTAAGGTTATCCTGCTGGTTTGAATTCAGAACCTGGCTAAGGGGAAGCTTAGCGATTTCAATCCATCCTTCGGGCCTGCAACTATGGCTTCCTAGGTGGATCATCATGGCTGTATTTCACTTTGAAATACAGATGAAGCTTCAATTGTTTGAATCGAACAGGTTGCTGATGTAAAACCTGTTTTTGCAAGTTGCTGATTTGGCCTGGCTGAAGCTATTTTCTGTTCATAGCTTCAATTTAGATTTTGGTTTCGTTCTGGGTGTTAGCCCATGCTGTTCTACTGTGGAGGGCGCCCCTTTCTGCAAGTTTGCAGATTTTATCATTGAGTTTCTGATTTTTGGGAGAAGGTCGACCCTTCTTGGAGGTTGTTCTTTCCTTCTTGATTGCCTTGGGAATCGTGCCAGCTGTTTCTTTCTGTTTTGGGCTCGTTTTCTCAATGGAGATTGGATGCCTAGCTCTTAGCTGTTGATTGACTGTGGTTTGAGAGCTTTCCGAGCTGAATTGAAGAAGATACGTCCAATTTGGTGAATTCTCTCTTTGCTGATCTGATTTCTGTATTTCTTGTTTCTGATCAGATTAGTTTGAAATTGTTATAATGCTGTTCTATGTTTCTTTCTATATCATTTTGGCATTGTAAATGTTAGAGGAAGTGATACTCTAACCATTGCTCATTTTGGGAATTCATGGTTGATATATTGTAGCTGTTTATTAATCTTTTGTAAGTTGTTTAGTAGTACTAACAACAATTTGTTTACTTGCTGCAATTTACTTTGTTGTAATTCCCCCCACGTAATAAAGTGGTTGTGTGGATTGTATACCCCCCACAGTTTAAGTGGAAGTGAGGTTAATTGGCTAGCTTGCCGCCTTTAAATGTTTGTAATAATCACACCCACGAAATAAGTGGAGTATTCCCACCGCTTGTGGATGCTTGCTTCAACAGAAGAAGTTGTATTTCAGTTTATTATCTAGCACTCCACCATATGTTAGCACCTCGCCTTGCAAAAAGATCTTGCATGCACATCCTTGGCGTTGAGTTTAGCTCTTCATTTTCAGTTATTATCAAGTTATTAGATCCTAGGGATCCTCTGACCATATGCCCGCTCGTTCTCCTTAAATGGTTTTAGGGTGCATTCTTGGTTAGAGTTGTTTCAGCTGTGGTTTGGTTTAGAGCTAACTCTTAATGAGTGCATGATTTGCATTGTTGTGACTGAAAATTAAAGGCAAAAATTAAGGGGTATATTTCAGTTTGCTTGTACAGGCCCTTTGATTAGCTGCCCCATCACGCCATTCTCCTGTCTGGGTGTTTACTAGATTCGCTTAGGCAACAACGCCAAATGTTTACTCGCTATGGGTACAATGACGTACAAAGTAAACAAAAATATAAAATAACATTGACAACATATAATTATCACATGGCAATTGCACAAAACATAGATATATTTCTTTATTCAATATTCGACAATTACATCACGCATAATATCTCCAGACAGAACATAGCATAGCATAGAAGAACCGTAATGTTTCCTGACTACATGACTCAAGTACATATAGTACGCTGGTGGTGGTTGAGGTACAAATCTTCGCATCCCTTCCTTATAACCAATTACTTTGTCAGAAACTTAATTCCTGAGACAACTAACTAACATGACACGTACATAACATAAGTACATGGATTATTAATATTAGCTAAAGTCTTATTTACTTGTGACTCACAGGCGTCCCAGTACACTCTCGGCCAACTACATCGACTCATGGCCGACCAAGTACACTCTTGGCCGACTACACAGCTAATACTCTAATACCACTATTATAATTTTAAAGAGCATCTGGAGTGCAAAGCATACCAAACTGTATCTCCCAACGAGCAGCTGAAGTACAAAGCAATACAACATGCAGCTCGCAAGGAGCAGCTAATAGCCTAACACCACTATTACAGATCTAACATTTCAAAAGGAACAGCGCATACAAAATGTAGCTCACAAGGAGCAGCAAATATGACTAATGTAGCTCAATTAGAGCACCTAATTTATATTCAAATGAGCAACATATTACAATATCTTTAGAGGATAAACAGTCCAAAGGAGTATCCAACATAAAAAACACAATACTAAAGAGCCTTATCATTTTTGTTTTTTTCAGCAGCCTCTTTAGCCTTGGCTTTGATGATGCTTTTGACATTCTTCTATAAACTTGTGATGGTGTAATGCATAAATTTTCTCAAGCCATTGTTCTGGAAATAAACTGATAGGGATGTCATCATAATTGCCTAATTCAGACTTGGGTACTGGAGCATAGGACTTAGTATAAACACTATCATCAAACTCTTTACCATTGTCTTTTGAAAACCTTTAATCAACAAGCTTCCTGATTTCTTCTGCAGATTTGTCCACCTATAAACTAATCTGCAAGGAGATCATGAAACTAGTGACTTCTCTAGAGAAGCCCGTAAGGTCCTTGGAGCAAACTTGAAAAATGTGTTCGTTTGTTTTAATCCACAGAAACCATAAAACCTCAATTAAAAGAATAAACCATAACTTATCAAAGAAGCCTACTTTTGAATCTTTAGACTGACTAATATAACTAAACAAAACATCCCACGAAGCAATAGACTTTTTTCCCAGCCGAACTTGCTCAAAGAGGAAGAAAGCAGTTCCATGCACATCTAGCAATAGTACTATTAAAAAAGAAATGTTAATTTTTTCTTTTTCACCACAAACAAGACACTCAATAGAACCACATATGTACAATTTTCACCAACAAGAAGCTTTCTATGAATAACAAACCATCTAAAAAAGGACTTCTTTGCTCAATAGACAAAAACTAAACCCTCTTAATCCTAACAGACCAACTAGTTTCATAATCATTTAAACTCTAGAGAGCATTAAGTTGGTAGTGAATATTATTAGATTTAGACAACAGACAGTACACATTTTTTGCAGTAATATCCAGCAATTTATCGCAACAACTCCAACAAAGGTACTGCCATAATTCAAGAGCATAATTCCTTTCCAGCACAGCAGAATCATTACAAACAACATTTTTAATAAAGTATGTTCTCTTCTGAGCTTCAGGCAAAAGAAATATCTCCGAGGGCTTCCCAAGAAACTAAAATACTTTCATCAATAATTTGGGAGAAGGTATTTAAACCTTATCTATACCAATTAAAAGTAGAGTATCCTCTTTGGAGAGCAAGAGGCTTATTATTGTAATGGATCATTCTTAATGTTTTTCCCATTAAAATTGACCACATACAAGTAATCTTTCAAGCTTTCCAGATAAAACCAAAACATGGGAACCACTAGTGCGAATTCTAAATTACCAAACGATATCCATTAATGAAGACCAGCCCAGTTTGGTTTTCCCTTAGGATAACCCCTAGTGATATTATTTCTAACCAAAATTTTCCAAGGATCCATACCTTAAAGAGATCTCAAAACCCATTTTACAGCCAGCAAAACACCTTGCAAATACAATTTTTCAGCTCCATGCCTTCACCATCTCAAGCTCGTTGCAACATAAATCCCAACCAACAAAATGTATTTATCAGTTTCTTTGCCATCAGACCACAAGAAATTCCCAATCAATTTATTCAATTAATTCATGTGGGGAGAACAAACCAACTTTGAAGAGGAGAAGTTAAATTGAGAAGGAAGATAGAACTTTTTGGTATACCTGAAATTAGCCTGCCAGAGATAACACATTAGCCTGCTGCTTAGAAAGTTTATTTACTACCTTATTCATCACCCAAGATCACACATTGTTGAGAGAGGGAGAAAGGGCAAAAGGAATACCTAGATACTTAATAAGCCTGCCAAGATTCCCCCAATCCCATCCTTTATCAACAATCCAATTAGGAGGATTGTCTTTTCAACTTCAAATCACTTATTTGTGGACAACAATCTTGGATCAAGTAGTACAATAACAATCCAGTCTATTTTGTAGATTAATAAAGTTATCCTTCTCAAAAATTGGGAAAATAATAGTATCATCAGCAAATTGATATTCCAAGAGAGTATCCTGATTTTGAAGAGCCAACTCTACAAAGAGAGTGGGGCAAGGGGGCAACCTTGTCTAATAGACCTTTGAAGAAAAAAGGGGGAAGATAACTCCCCATTAACACTTGAGGAAATAAATCTTGAAATAACACTTTAATATATCTACAAAATGTGTCACCATGCAAAATAAAAAAGATAAAGGGCCATTCAATTCTATTATAAGCCTTTTTAAAATAAATCTATGCGATGCATACATCATTGATAAGTCTTAGTTCCACTATATACCTTCCCAACTAGTGAGAAAGTTATTCAAAATATATCTCCCTTTGAGAAATTCAGCCTGAGTGAAAGAAATAATTGAGACAATGGCATTTTTTCAGCCTTGAGTAAAAATTTATAACAGACATTAAGTTAAGTAATCGGTCGCCAACTTTGAATTTGGGTGGTATCTCTATCCTTAGATAGTAGCCTGATTTTGAAGAGCCAACTCTACAAAGAGAGTGGGGCAAGGGGGCAACCTTGTCTAATAGACCTCTGAAGAAAAAAGGTGGAAGATAACTCCCCATTAACACTTGAGGAAATAAATCTTGAAATAACACTCTAATATATCTACAAAATGTGTCACCATGCAAAATAAAAAAGATAAAGGGCCATTCAATTCTATTATAAGCCTTTTTAAAATAAATCTATGCGATGCATACATCATTGATAAGTCTTAGTTCCACTATATACCTTCCCAACTAGTGAGAAAGTTATTCAAAATATATCTCCCTTTGAGAAATTCTGCCTGAGTGAAAGAAATAATTGAGACAATGGCATTTTTTCAGCCTTGAGTAAGAATTTTAGCTAAAAATTTATAACAGACATTAAGTTAAGTAATCGGTCGCCAACTTTGAATTTGGGTGGTATCTCTATCCTTAGATAGTAGCTTAATTACAATTCTATTGATATGTTTGCCTGGAGTACCAACAAAAATGGCTTCATTGTGGACTTCCAATAGGTAAGGGGCATTCCATTCTGTATTAACTTTGTAAGAGTCTATAGGAAGTTCATCATATAATCAGAGAATTTGTCATTCCCAAGGGAAGTGAACATTTTTAACTTCCACAAAAAAAGGGCTTATCAAGATCAAAAGCATAACTTATATTGAGCTTACCAAGCTTAATATTCTTGATCATATCTTTGTTTTTAAATACTAAGTTACCGATTCGTTTTTGGATTAGGGTACGGGTATGCGAATCCGGTACGGGATTCGGCAAAAAAAAAAATTGGGGTTGGGTACAGCTTGGATTCGGCAATTCAAAAAACATATAAAAATCAGAAATATATACATATTTGCAGCAGTAATTGAGTTTAGAATACACCACCATATTAATAGTCTAATAACATAGCAAAAATACATCACCACTTTCATAGTCAAATATTAAAATATTAGTGATACTCAAAAGTCAAATGTCATGATATAAAATTATAAATTAAAGTTCAAACATAAATGTCAAGTGTTTACAATCAGCCATTATTGATCATTGATCAATCTGAATCATATGGGCCATCAATAAAAGCAGCATCATCAGCATCATTAGATGTGTTTGGAGGCAAAAATTAGGGTTGGAATGAATATTTTATTACTTAGAAATCAACTTTTGGTCAATTTTTTTTTTTTGATAAAAAACACACTTTTTCTGCTAGATTCGCCTCGGATTCGCCTGGGCGTATCCTGGACGAATCCGCAGAGGCGAATCTAATCCGCAGCAAATCCACAGTCAAAATTCCGAATCTTGTCCGAATCCGACCCGAATCGAACCCGAATTTCGAATCTGGTACAAATCGTATCGTATCCAAAGGCTGGGAGTGGCGAATCGGTAACTTAGTTTAAATACATTCACAACTTCACCCCTAGGGGTAACATAACCTATAGAATGCGAAAAACCTCTTAAATCTTAATATCATCATTGGCCAAGGACACACCACCATTAAGAACATTGATTCTTTCTCCAGCTTGCTTAATTTTGATAAAGTTAAAAAATAATTTGAACCCTTATCACCCAACTTGATACAATAAAATCTAGACTTAAGTTTCACATCTTTACACTTAAGACACTGGATCACTTCTCAATTCATGCCGTAGCATCCCAACTTTATTTTGTAGGGATACATCATCATGATTCATTTGAAGATCCTGCTTTGTGAAAATGAGACTTCTTGAATTTTCCTAAAATAGTTCAGCCTTTTCTTGGCTTGAATTTTCCCATATGTTCTCATAAAATTATGTACTGCAGTGACTGAAAATGACTACTTGAAGTTGCTAGTGTTGATGTTATTAGCAGCATCCGACTGCTTCTTCCAGCGATCACATTAAGTTGTGATAAATTAAATTATAGCCTATGGCTATTTAATTTATACACATTTGAATTAAATGGATGAGGCCAACCTCTCATTAAATAAAGTGATTCAATATTGGGCCGACCTCCTTGAAGAGCCACCTTGTTTTGTATAAATACAAGGTGAGGATCGATCATTTCATAATCAAGTTCATTAGCAATAATTCACATTCCAAGAAGAAGTTCGTACTTGAGCAGCAGCGCATCATCTTGTAGCAGCAGGTCTTCATTTTGCAGCAGCAAGCCGATTTCAAGGAGAAGCATATTGTTTGTATCTTTACATCTAGGAGAGGTGCTATTATTATCTGATCGTTAAAACACTAACATGGTATCAGAGCGGGTTTGAAGAAGATCGTGATCAGATCTGTTTTGCAACATTCTCCCTAATCTCTTTTTCTGTCTATCTCTATTTTAGTCAAGATGGTAAATGGTTTGAAAATTGAGGATAGACTTGAGGGAGCTTCCAACTCCACATCATGGAGGTTCAGAATCATGCTCACCTTGGAAGAGAATGATTTGGCTGAGTTTGTGGAAACCAAAGTTCCTGAACCAGAGGAGGAAGAAGAGAAGTTGCAGTGGAGGAAGAAAGACATCAAGGCAAAGAAGATGTTGGTTGATTCCGTTAAAGATCATATTGTTCCGATTGTCTCCAAGCTGAAGACGGCAAGGGACATATTCAAAACATTGGAAGAGATGTACGAAATCAACAACACCAGCCATGCACTTGCATTAAAGCAACAACTTCATCATGTTAAGATGGTGGAAGGAGAATTTGTCATCGCGTACTTCATGAAGATTTCCGAATTGAGAGATCAACTCTCTACCATTGGTCATATTGTTGATGACAAGGTTTGACCATGTTGGCTCTTAATGGTCTTCCTTCATCTTAGGAGTCTTACATTCAAGGAATCAGTGCGAGATCGAAACTTCCCAAGTTTGATCGTTTGCGGGCAGATTGTATTCAAGAAGAGTCTAGGTCGGCTGCAAGAGGTAATAGTCGAAGGTCTATAAATGAAGACATTCATGTTCTTGCCGCACATTCCTTGAAGAAGAAAGGGAAAGAAGGTTTCAAGCGGAATAGGGATAAAGGTTCTGATGGTGCTCCCGCATTCAAGAAGAAGTGGGACCTCTCTCGTGTTCAATGTTTTAGATGTGACAAGTTTGGTCACCGGGCCTAATCAACATGCTTCATTTGCGGATGTGGATGAGATCTCTCCTCAAAATGATTCTAGGGAATTTCTATTCTAAGTCATGGGCCTATGTTCAAGCCATGAAGGTTGTGTACTGATTTGAGCACACGAGCAATGTATCTTACTGTGTCTAGTAATTGCATTCGTCAGAATATTTAAGGAGATAAGTATTCTTTGTTTGGTGAGTTATATCATTTAGTTGGATTTTGTAATTAATAAAGAGAGATAGTGGTTTCTCTTGAATTGTGTTCACTAGCATAAGATCCCTTGAAGATTTCATTTATTGCAAGTTATTTCATGTTGGTTGTGAAGATTTCTGAGTGACTCTGAAATAAAAAGAGAATTGCAATTTCGATGGTGATTAGTTGGTCACATCGATATCATTCTCTAATGCATGAACTGTGATAGAGCCTTGAACTCTTGGAGAGAGTTGGTTCTACTTACTACATAATGCATTCAAGATATCTATAGTTGTGCAGATTATCTTTTGTTGTGCTGATTTTAACACTCTCGAGAGGAGTAAAAGATGGAAGAAAGAGTTATATCAAAATTCAATAAAGATAAGTTTCTTTATGCCTTCATTTTTTGATCTTTTGATATATTTCTCTTCTAGGTTGAATTATTTATTCATGTTTTAATATTGTTCATAAATTCTTATGTATTCATGCTATAACCTGAGATAGTAAACTTTGTATGATTATAGCCTTGATATTTCTTTGGATAGTTATAAACGGTTAGTGATCTCTCTCTAAAATGCTTCCAGGCCAGATCTAGGAGCAAGAAGGTGATGAGAGATTGCTTAGTGATGAAAAGCTTGAGGCATCTTGTGACGAAGTCATGCCAACCAAAGAACTGATCAAGCGAGAAGTCACGACTTGCAACCATGGAACTGAGTTGGTGGCTAGAGGGAGTTCACCTTCAAAAGTCTTCTTTGCAATCTCTGAGGCAAGGATCAAGAGGGAGTCTTGTGACTCACTGAGAAGAAGTGGAGGTTGCAGCGTTGCAAGGCCAATGATAAATTTCCTTGGAAAACTTCTTCAGCTGATGAGATCAAAAGTGCTCAAGATAGTCATCTGGATTTGACATTGGTAGCTCCGCAAACCTATTCAGAATAGTGTGATCTCATCGAGGAGGCCAATCCTGAATTCTCTACAGTACCATAGGTGTGCGTTGGAAAACATTTATCCAAGGCAAATGTTGCAAGCAATCTTGGACGAAGAGGTTAGAAGGTTGATGCAAGTACTTGAAGACTCAAAGGGGCCTACTAAGCTTGAAGAAGATGGCAGTTGATTGGATCGTTGTTGTATCTAGTCAATACTAGACTAGATATTTGCTATGCAATAAGTGTACTTAGTCAGTTCATGTGTGAACCAAGGCAAATACATCTAGTTGCAGCAAAGCATATCTTGAGATACTTGCGTGGAACAGTTGGATATGGGTTGAGATGTTTTACAGGTGTAGATTTGGAGCTGCATGGTTTTATTGATTCTGATTGGGCAAAGTGTGTCACAAATCAAAAGAGTACCTTTGGTTGTTGCTTCAGTTTGGGAGCTGCCATGATATCCTGGTGCAGTAGGAAGCAGTCTTCAGTAGCATTGAGTACAGCCGAGGCAGAATATATTGCAGCTTGTGTGGCAGCTCGTGAAGCAGTGTGGCTTCATAAGCTCCTTGCAGGATTGTTTGGACAATCAATGGAGCCTACTATCATTCATTGTGATAACCAAAGCTGTGTGAAGGTTTCTATCAATCCTGTGTTTCATGACAAAACAAAGCATGTTGAGATCAAGTACCATTATATCAAAGATATGGTATTGAGGAAAGCTATACAATTGAGGTATATCAGCATTGATGAGCAGACGACAAACATTCTCACCAAGCCCCTCTCCAAGATAAAGTTTGTGTACTTTCGAGAAAAGCTTGGTATGGTGGAGAATGCAGCCTTGACTGAGAAGGAGTCTCAGTATAAGTGATCCTCTTTAATGAGTTCTTTGTGAGAGAAGTTCGAGGTGAAATCCCTTGATAATGAGTTCTTCTTTGAGAGATTCGAGGTGAAATCCCTTGGCTGTGAGTTCTTCTCTCAGGAGAAGTACGAGGTGAAATCCCTTGGCTGTGAGTTCTTCTCTCAGGAGAAGTACGAGGTGAAATCCTTTGTTTCCACCCTCCGGGAGAGCCATGGTGGATGTCATGTGTGTGACTCCATGACAGCATCACATGAGGGAGTCCATGATGATTTTCTTGTACTTTTGTTTCAGCCTTTG
The DNA here is from genome assembly GCA_007115665.2 of Sequoiadendron giganteum. Lineage (NCBI taxonomy): Eukaryota > Viridiplantae > Streptophyta > Pinopsida > Cupressales > Cupressaceae > Sequoiadendron > Sequoiadendron giganteum. The sequence continues at coordinate 424,596,153 of CM021104.1, forward strand.
GGAGAGCCATGGTGAAAGTCACGCTGAGGTGACAACATCACATTGAGTGATGAGCACTTTTACATACCATCTATGGAGGTAGCCATGATGGTTGATATCACAATGAGGTGATATGCTTTCATGATGAGGTGACAAGCCCTTTTCACATAGGATGTGGCTACATTGATCGACATCACAATGAGGTGATATGTCTTGTGCAGCTAGAAGTATCATCCCTAGCTGAGAGGGAGTGTTGATGTTATTAGCAACATCAGGCTGCTTCTTCCAGCGATCACATTAAGTTGTGATAAATTAAATCATAACCTATGGCTATTTAATTTATACACATTTGAATTAAATGGATGAGGCTGACCTCTCATTAAATAAAGTGATTCAATATTAGGCCGGCCTTTCTTGTTATTATTTTGTAAATTATTATTTAGAGAGAGTGGCTGACCTCCTTGAAGAGTCACCTTGTTTTGTATAAATACAAGGTGAGGATCGATCATTTGTCATGTCCCTGAAATTGGAACACTAAAATATAAAGTATTGAAATACAAATGAATAAATAAAACGAATAGCAAAATATATATTAAAAACATATCAAAAAATATTAGCAATTTAATATTAATATAAATAATCATAAGATAATATTATTATAACCATTGAATATAACAACATATTTGATATTATTATTACAATTATTATAATCAAAACTGTAACACCAATTATGAAATATTGAAATAGAAATAACAAAACCAAATAAATATAAGGAATTGCCATCTAACTATTATTATTCTAATTATAATCATCATAGATAAAATTACAATTATATTAACAATAGATATTTGTAATTATTATAATAATAAAAGAAATCACAAATAAAATAAAATAATAATGAAAAATGCTGATAACTAATAAACAAATAATAATTAGTCTTTAATCTGATTTATGACAAATTAAATAAACAAATAATAAACTACAGATTGCTTATACCTATCCCTAGAGGAGGCATCGATTCTCTAAAGGAGGCATTGATTCCTAAAATTCCTACAACAACTTAGTAAATGCAACGGTTTATTAGGCAGTAACCTGGGAATTAGAAAATAGATTATGATAAAGACATTAGACTAAACTAAAAGGCACGTCCCAAATCAAGGAGAAGACTCTTGGTAAGCGGGCTATAAAAGGAGAATTAAATCAAGATCAAAAGGCATCGATCAAGTGGGGGAATCATATGGAATGAAATAAAATCTGAGAAAATATTTCTGAGAAGAGGGAGATTATAAGAAGGGGACAGCAAGTAATAAAGATAGAAAAAAATAAAATATAAAGCATATTCTGATCAATGGAGAAATCAGGAATGTGTGAATATATTCAGTAAGTAATATCTTTGGAATGTTAAATATTTATATTCAATCATCATCTAAGGATGATTATTTATATGATTATTAATAATTATATACATAGATATAGACGAATTTTATAATGAGTAATTTGAAATGAATAAAGAACATATATAAATACTAATATAAGGAAAGAATAATAATTGAATAAGTAATAATATATAAATGAACATATGAATAATGAATACTAATATAATTGAATAATGAATAATATATGAATAGACATATATATGAATACTAATTGATATAAATAAGGAATAATTATATATTTGCGATTATGCAATAATGATGCTTGCTGCAATTATTGAGTCTTATAAGTAATTATGATTTTAATATAAAAATGAATAGATTAATATTTATTTATATATGTTTTTATCCCATAAAGGCAATGTAATGATCCTTACCTGTAGGTGCTAGTGGAGACTGAATGTAAAAGAGTTCGGTAGGTAATATCTTCTCACTAGGGGTGTTTTTACTGGAGCGAGCATCTGCAATTACATAGCCATACAAGCCCGTATTTCTTTTTGTCAACTTCAATGTCTAGTATCCAAGGCAAAGGGAGCATAAGCATCATCATAAATATATACATAAAGCAAGAATGGTCATGTGTCTCATCAAGGGGAGGGGACCATGGTAATCCCTAAGTAGCCTAAGGTCTACCACCTCCTATTTGCCCAATCCCTAGTCAAGGGCCTAAGGGGCTGCTAGGCCCAATCCCTTGTCTAGGGCCTAAAGGGCTGTAGCCTAGGTGGGACCCCCAACCTTCTATAGCCCAATCCCAAGTCAAGGGCCTAAGGGGCTGCAAGGCCCAATCCCTTGTCTGGGCCTAAGGGGCATGAAAGCGGGGTTTTTAGACAATCTACTTAGGTCATGGTTCGCTACTCTTGATACGATGACATGACTGTAGCAGACAGATATTTGCAGACACTAAGTGAGCAATCAATACTACTTGAATTTCTTTTCTAACATATGCATATACAATTCCTTTGGATAAAGATATCTCAGAATGCAGGATTGAGACTAGCAATATTCATAAACAGCAACATATTCATTTCATCAAGATGGAAGATTACTATAATCAAAATATCATTGCAATACTGATGACAGTGCATAACAGTTTAAACAAAGATGTGAATTTATTATGATAAGTGATTGCGTTTAAAGGAGACTCCTGTCCCAGTCCGTTCCTAACCAGAGTCGTTATTAAGTTTATCTCCCCGTTCGATAATCAACTAGAGGGATTATGAGATACCAAGAGGATAGACGAATTCACATATAGAAAACTAATCATGTATAACATAGAGGACAGACAGGAGATAAGCCACACAATGGAAGGATTCTACACATCGAAGTTGGGTGAGAAAACTCATAGTTTATGGAGATCGCGTGCCTTTCCTTTTCATGGTTCCCGTGCTTCTCTTGCTGTTCTTGTTCTCTTCCCCAATAGATTCTAGTGAACACTTATCTTCTCTTCCCTATTATTCATCTATTGAGGTACTATCACCAAATGATATTTGACTGATATAAGTTAGAAATTCTGAAAATACTACTCAAATATCTCTTGTGATCAGTCTGGATTGTTTCGAGGCTCTGGGGAGAATACTGAGGTCAGATGTCTTGTAGATATCCTTGGCCAACTATAATTTATTAGTTTATATTGCCCGGCCTTTGTGAAGTGAGGCGTCTTTTTGAATTGGAATAACCTTTTGAAAGGTCATCATATTTTATTATCCCCCCCCCATGCTAACCCCGGCCGTCTAAAACTCCTTAATTTCCTAAAGGCCAAATTAAGTATCATCGTTGCTTTTAATTGTTATTTATTGATGAGCTCATCCTACTACTTTGTGACTACAACGTTGCCGAAGCAGGAATTAGATATCGGGTCTTTGTTGTCCCGCCTTTGCTTGTGATTAATACCGGGAGTGTGAAGTCTTAATTGGTTACCCTTCTTCGTTGGCTCCATTATTCTTTTCGCAGGACAATTTCTATGCACAGGACGGGATCATTCACCAGACAAACGATAAGTATTCACTCCATCGGTGTTATGACTGTTCAGGATTATTAGTAACTATTTTCATTCTCAGTTCCAGATAGATTTGCGACTGTTGCACTTCACGTATGAGAGTATCCAAGACTGCCGGCATCACTTTTGATAGTCGGACGCCATTCTTCCACAGACGATATTATATGAGTCATGGTAGAGGTGCGTTGTAGTGTGTCGACGAAATTCGCCATAGCTTGGAGACGAGTTATCAATGTTCATGATTTGTTTTGATATATTCATTTGTTTCTTATTATTTATTTCCTGTCGACGTTTCTTGATGGAGGTATCCATTTATTTTTTTTAATGTTTCTTTTTAACTATTCTTATTTTTTTTTTTATAAGAGTTCCTTTATTATTAATTTTTATATTTTGGAGATGGTCTAATTATATTTAATATCCATAATATAATATTAATTATAATTATGATAATTACAATAATGACTCTGCATTATAAATTGGTATTGTCAATATATTATTTATTTATTATCATGATCCTGATATCTTAGTATTTGTACCTTGGTAATTGAAAAAAATGTATTTTATATCTAATACTTGACTTATTAAAATTATAGTGTTATCGTGATAATAAGAATTATCATGAGATTTAAATTGTATTTCTTTAGGTTTATATTTTGATATTGATTTAATGCTCCTATACTCTGCATTCAGGTGTCATGGTTTTTGGGGATCATGATATCTATAATATAATACAATATTGTCTTTGACAATTGTAACAAATAATTAATATTTTTAAATATGTCTTTGTTAACTAATTGCCCAATTTCAGGGACATGACAGGCAAGGTTGAAGGAAGACGATTAAGGAATAAAGAGATAGTAGTTCAGGTGGTGCACTCACTTAGCAATAATATTGAACATATTTTGAATATAAGAAATAGATATTGTTAATCTGATTATTGATATAATGCTTTCTTTAATTTTATCATAATGAGAATCATTCTAGGAAATAATGAACTTAAAGAATCGTTGATACATGAAAATATATTTGATTATAGGCACGAAATAGATCTTGGATGAGTGCAAATATATTTGATTGTGTAAAAATTGTCTTCTCCGTGATTCATACCCTCTTAGGCAGGTGAAGTAGAGTCCAAGTGGATAGCCTAAAAACCCCCCTCTCATGTTCGTAGGCCAAGGAACGGGTTAGACATAGAGAGGTGGGGGTCCCACCGTAGGAAACTACACTATTATAGGGGTGGTAGGTCGTAAGCCCTTGGATCATAGGATTTCACCTTGTCCTAATAGGGCAAGTGTCTTCTGAGGTACTGTCATGTATGGAGAATGCAGGGTCTAAGCCGTTGGGAAAGGAGGATTGTGAGGGGCAACCTCCCGTGCCCAACATAAAGGCTTCGGGGCGGATCCATACAGGGCACTCCTCTTGCTTGTTAAAATTGCATTTATGATTACGCTTATATTTTGGATATCTAGATATTAATGCTAATGGATATATGTGCATGTGGAAATGTTGTTAATATGGTGAATGCAGATTTCAAACCAAGATTACTTCATTAAAAATAACATTCATTTGGAAGGAGAAATCCCTAAACCTAATCAACAAATGAATTCTAGACCAAACCAAGTAAGGGACATTACATCATTTCATAATCAAGTTCATTAGCAATAATTCGCATTCCAAGAAGAAGTTCATACTTGAGCAGCAGCTCATCATCTTGCAGCAGCAGGCCGATTTCAAGGAGAAGCATATTCTTTGTATCTTTACATCTAGGAGAGGTACTATTATTATTGTATCAAATTCGGCCATGAGCTGGGCTTGAGTTGTAAGCAGATTTCTACTCTTATTCTTTCATTATATAAGAGACATATTTGCTGGGTTTTTCTCCCTCAAGAGGAGGGTTTTCCCAGGGTATCTTGCTGTGTTTATTGTCTTATGTGTTGCATTTTCTGAGTGCTGTTAGTTGTATTATCTGATCGTTAAAACACTAACAGCTAGAGTGACCTTTCCCACATGCCTGACAAATATTCCATAGACTAGAAACACCTTTAATGGAAGAATCATCCTTTGAATGAGATATATTCAACTTAAAAGGTCCCTAAAAAACATTTTTTAGATGTGCAAAGACAGAGGAGGGAAAGATTGTCAACTCAATCGGATGGTGGTCAGAGAGAGTGTAAGGCAACCTATCCAACCTAGAGTGTAGCCTTTTACTTCCTTTCTGCATTACTTAATGTGAACCAAATACCTTTATTGTCCTTTTTACACCCTCCTAGGGGGTCAACCATATTTTTTTAACCTTCTGAAATTATCCTAAAAAAATGCTAATTGCCTTTACAATCAAACTTACAGCCTCCATGCTCGTCGTCCTTACTTTCTATCATATTGAAATCACCACCCATTAACCAAGGCATGTTGGGGGGATGAGAAGACAATCAATTCCAAAGGTTAGATCGTTCTCTGCAATCATTAGAGGCATAAACAAAACATATGCCAAAATTATGTCCAAGAAAGGATATAATGACCCACATAGCTCCAGCACAAAGAGAAGTACCTTCATCCACAATAGAACTAGCTAAATGCTTATTAATTAAAATTATAGTCCCTCCTCTACCTTTAATATGGCTAGAAGCAATAGCTATGGCCCTTGACTATATATCACTACTTCAACTTCTTGTAAGAGTGTTACATCAACATCAGGCCTAGATTCACAGAAAGATCTAACCGCAAACCTCCTATCCCGAGCTTCAATATCCCAAATGCCCCAATTGATTATCTTCATAGCACAAGGAAGAAAAATAAAATAATTTTCTATTTTGTTTTATATTATTTACTTAATAGTTATTTTATAGTTAGTTTATTTACTTAAAAATTATTTTATTTTATTCACTTTAACAGCTGCTTTTTTTGTTGTGTTTTAGTTTTTATTATTTTTTAATGTCGGCTCTTTAATAGTTTTGTTAACATGCTCAGACCATTATACTCCACCCCTTGCTACCACTGTAGTCACACCTCTCGGCATAATAAAATAACTCTTTAAAAAAGTTAAATAACTTGAGTCAAAGCTTTTAGATTGAGTTAATTTACCTCGTAGTAAAATAGCTCTTTAAGAAAGTTTATAAATAACTCAAAGACTTTTTAGATTGATGTATTTAAGATATCTATACTAGTTAATGATAAATTGTAATTTTTTTACTATATTATTTGTGCCGATATCCCCAGCTGTTCCAAAGTTTGGTACAGTTCCTCCATCCCTCTGTTTGGAAACTCTGTGGAAGACAGGTAATTGCTGTCATTTTCAGACCTATAATTGTTATGTTTTATTTGACTGCCTTGAATCCATTGTAAATTCTAAATGTATCCTCATTTGCTATACATTTACTGATCAGCCAGTATGTGAAAAATAGCTTATAAAATTTGCCAGCTTAAGTTTTCTTTATTATTGATCCAACAACGCTAGAACGGAATTTTCAAAGCATTTTCAAGTAAGATAAAATGCTGATTAGTAGAAGATTTTGGAGCTTTGTTCATTTAATTTGCTAGATTTTCTTACATAAGGGTTAACTTTGGATGGTCATGAATGATGCAAGCACAAATTGGTTACATTATAATATTATATTATGCTCATCTTTTGTAGCCTATTAGTAAAATTGTGCACAATGTGAGAAACATGTAGCTGATAATAAAACTCAATTATGCAATGATTACTGTCAGTTTTTGAGTTTAACATTTCCTAACTGCCACCCAAAGGTTTCAGTCTTAAGGTTAGTTGTGATTATTACTCTGTTTAATAGCTTACTTGAACATGCTTCCTTCCAAAACTAGATAGAAGTTGTATTGTTCTTTGTCTCACATGGGAAAAAACTGATAAAGAAACATGGGAATTTCGATTGCAGAAACTAATTTTTGTTTTAAGAGTGAGTAGAGAGCTTAGGACACTGTTGTTTCTTGTAGCAGCTTTGGACTACCGACAATTTATATGTGCAAAACTTTAGTTGCTGGTGACGGAACAATTTTGTAGGGCTCAGTTATGGAGGGAAGTGTTGATCATAATGCTGACGCATCTGGGCCATCTGTTAAAAAGAAACGGGGACGACCAAGAAAGTCTGACACTGTCTTGCTTCCAGGAGAAATTACAGCACTTGGAGTTATACCATCTTCTGAAAGCAAATCCAAGAAAGCCAGGCTTACAGACGCTAACAGCTCACATCTTGCTCATGGAAATGGTTCATTGGTTGGACAACCTGTCCATGGTGTACTTGATGGCTCATTTGATGCAGGCTATCTCGTTAGTGTGAGAGTCGGAAATACTGATGCAGTTTTGCGAGGAGTGGTATTTGGACCAGGTCTATCAATCCCTCCATCAAAACTGACAGATATTGCCCCAAAAATTAAAAATACAAAGAAAGAATTAAATACATCTCTCTCTCCATTATACTCACCTCCAGCAACAACACCAGTGGCCTTATCAGAAATCTATGAACCTTTACGTGGAACAGATTACACCCCTACAGAATCTGGAGTTGCACCTGAGAATGGGTTACAACACCAACAAAATCATATGAGCTCAAAAATTCAAGTTCAACAGGTGCATGGAGCTACTTTGGAACCAATTTATGCTTCAGCGAATAACCAAGTTGAATCTTCAGGAGAAGGTGTTCCATGACAATATTTGGTGTACAGCAGAGGAAAAAGCATTGCAGTATCTTTGCTTGCGTTTATTATGGACTGCAAGCATGACTGAAGATGAAGTCTTACGTACAATATCTTTCACTTGCATTGCAAGTTGTTCCAAATTTAAATGATTTTTCTGGTTCTGAATAACTTGCCAATTTAACTATTGTTCCTGCATCGATCTACAGATTTCCTTTTAGAATGTTTAATGTGATTCTCCAAGTTCAAAGGACTAATAATTTATTGCAGAAGCAAAGGCCTGTGGTGATTGTATTCTGTTTCGACTCTATTGTCTGCTTATGTGATAGTAGCATTAAACGTTTTAGAATGTGCATAAAGTGGCTAGGTTATTTTATTGACCAGGGAGCAAATTTTATATTAAAAGGAATCTTTTATTTTCACCATACAGCTTTTAATCCAATACCAAATGCTCGCTGGTTGTTGAAAATATCAGAAACACATGTTGGAAATGAAAGAAGTTAAATTAACAGAGAATGGGAAGATTGTGATATCCTCTTACCCTCTCAAGAATATGTTTAGTAAGAAACTATTTTTTAACAATGAACTATTACTGTATAGTTTTGAGCTTCTAATCCATTCTGTTTATTATAAATCAAGTAATGTGGAAAAGTACATTGCTTTGAGTCTGTCAATAAGATAGCTTCTGTGGTTGGGAGGGGTGTGGATTTTCAAGCCATATATCATCCCAGAAGCAATGTCTAGAAAAGCATAGGACAACTGTATTATTTAGTACAAGCAGCTATTGATACAATTGCTTTCACTAAGCTTGTTAGAGTTCTTTGAATTTTATTAATTCTGAGTAATCTCATGTCCATTAAAGCTGCTTCAAGGCTTCTTCATGGGATCTACATGTGCACCCTTCCATCTCTGACTTGTACCATTCTTGTACTTAAATAGCTGTCTTAGAATTTCATCCGTACCCTTCTGCACCAACCTGAGTTTTAGTTAACATATCACCTTTCACCAAAGATTGAGTCTAAAAGCTGCTGCCAACATTTTTTTATCGTCAAAAGGAGATTTAATTTAATTATGTAAACTCATTAGTAGATTCTCTAATTTGTCGTCGATTTTTTTTTTGGATAAAAAAGGGTTGTACAACGACCCTACAACCTCAAATTACAAAGGGCCAAGTCAAAAGGAGATTTAATTTATGTAAACTCATTAGTAGATTCTCTAATTTGTCATTGATTTAAAATTTTTTTTTTTTGATAAAAAGGGGTTGTACAAGGAACCTGCAACCTCAAATTACAAAGGGCCAAATTTGTAGAAAATAGAAGATATGAAAGCAGTTTGTTCATTTATAAAAACACCAATTTTATGAATATGCAAAATTTTTTATGAAGGCCTGCAAGTACCTCAAACTCGATTTCATCATCACCCATAACATCTAAGACAAAAGTAGAGCCCACAACACTCAACAACGAATATGCTTATCAAAATGGGAAGGTTTTGACATATGATGATTACCATTCCCCACAGCTCTGAGCAGAAATCACAAACTAATTTTCTATGTTGGCAGGACAATAAGATCACAGAAGAACTAATTTATTATAGTTGGGGGTTCACCATCTAACTTTAACACTTCAAGTCCTCTCAATCTAATGGCAGCTTCTACTCTGCTCAATTTCAGTTCAGTAACTGTCCATTCTATCTCGGTGTGTTTCTTCTGTTGTTTAAAAATGGACCATCACTAAATCCAGATTGCTCTCATCTAGGTTATTATCCACTGCAAACTCAGCTTTTGATAGAAGTCACCCTTTATAGATATTAGACAAATTCTTTATAGCACGTTTCATTTAGAGTCATTTTGTACTTGCACACCATCTTTCCCCTGATCCATGGTTGCTTAGTTGATTTTGACTCAAGGAAAATGCCTGAGAATAAGCAGTGCTTTAGAATTTGAAACATTCATAATATTTCCCCTTTGGGCATTGAGATATCCAACATATTTTTGGAGTTACTTGGTTGTCTCAAAACAGCTTCAAACCTTTCCTTCAGAGATGTAAGCCCAGCTAATAGCCTCACCTATTTCACATCTCGACAACCTAGCGTCACTCTAGCTGCCAAAATCCTCTTCTTGTTCGAAAGTGCCTCTACACTGGTTGGTATATTCCTTGACCGCACTAGCCTCATTGCAATCCAATGAAATCTGCGCCATCACATTGTCAGCAAGGTGTAGCAAGTAATCAAGTTGGATTCTCCATATACGACTCCACTAATATTGCCGAGCTCATTTTCATGGCCTGTGGTATTATTGAACTATTGAAAACTCTCTGAGGTTCATAGAATCTGCCTCATTGCAATCCAATGAAATCTGCTCCATCACATTGTCAGCAAGGTGTAGCAAGTAATCAAGTTAGATTCTCTATATACAACTCCACTAATATTGCCGAGCTCATTTTCATGGCCTGTGGTATTATTGAACTATTGAAAACTCTCTGAGGTTCATAGAATCTCCAAAATCACAAGTCTAGCTCTAGTAGATGTTGCACACACTTTTATAGTGGTGCAAAAAAATTTAGTACGGCCATGGGGTCATCCATCTCCAAACCAAATTCTACCTGTCATCATCTCTGGCATTGGCGGGGTTCTAAGACACCTACCAATGGAACCACTAAGGTCTAGATAGAACATATGGACCCACTAAGGTCCCCATGCTGCTGTTTAGCTTATTTTGGCTAGCAGCTACTGCTCAACATTTTAAGGAGTATTTTGTGGTGCTCGTGGTCCTATGACTTTATTTTTCTTGCTTATTTTGGCTAGCAGCTACTGCTCAACATTTTAAGGAGTATTTTGTGGTGCTCGTGGTCCTATGACTTTATTTTTCTTGCTTATTTTTAAGCAATCAATTTAAATTTAATTTTTTCAATGTATAATAAAATGAACAGTGTTAATAATATTTTGTGCAAGTAGAAAGTGGAGGGAAAAATTGGAGGCAAATGTTAAAAAGGAGGTAAAGAGATTTGTGGAGCCATGTGGCATATTTTTCAATATGTCACAACTGTTTATTTTCAGCCCCCCAATTTTTTCACAACCTATTTTCAATTTTTAAGCAGTTTTTGCTCCACAAAATTAGGAAAAGATTCCAAATTATTCTATTCCATAACTAAAAATTTTTAATGGGGACATCTAACTGCTTAATTTTAAGAAGAAAATAGACTTAAGCAGCAACATGGGGATAGGGGGTTAAGTGTTGTTCTCTTAGTCATTGAAGGGTGGAGACCCTCATGGGCAACACCCATATGCTTCACAAGCCAAAATTGAATATTACATTTAATGCCATTCAACTTGACTAAAGTTGAAGAGCTGTGAAAGTATAACCATTAACCACCATAACAATTCTTTAGCATTTAAGCCTTTGTAACGTTATGCATACATATCCTTATCATTAGATAGTAGGAGACATATAACATAGTCATAGCATATACATAACTAGTCAAGGATATCCTTATGTGCAAAATGCAAAGTAATAAACTTTCTTCTTCCTAGCCAACATATTTTTTAATCATCTCTCTTATTAATATTCATCATTTTTAATTTTTGTTAATATTTCTCTCGCACACATAACATGCCAAGGTTCCCACATTTTAGAGTGTAACACTTGGATATATCCTCGAGCCTAGATCACAGGTACCCAATCACCATTTAATTCTCTCTTATTAGTATTATCATTCAAATATGTGCTTCTCAACATAGAATGGATCAAAGCCAAATATATCAATTCATTAATTGAGAAAAAGCCTCTTAACATAGGCATTAGTGTCAACTCCATTGAAATAGTGATAGATTTATAATGGATCAAAGCCAAATATATCAATTCATTAATTGAGAAAAAGCCTCTTACAATAGTCATTAGTGTCAACTCCATTGAAATAGTGCTAGATTTGATGGTCATATATGATGCCACTCAAATCAACCATTGGAAGGTGAGGAGTCCTATATGGAAACATAGCTGTTTCGACTTCCAAATAGTTCTTTAGCCATCAAGGTTTTATATGTAAAACAATTATTTAACATAAGAAAAGAATATAAGAGGACATAGATGTACACACTTGATTAAGATAAGCCACTCCAAGGGGAGCAATATGGAAAATACTAGCAATATGATGCATAACTACTCACTACCTCCTAGTTCTTGACATCATTGGGCAATATTAATCAATTGATCTTGAAGCCGACACAACTTACAATAAATATATTTAGGGACTAATAAATGACTAAAATAAGGATTATGTGAGCCATAATTACTCACTACCTCCTAGTTCTTGGATTATGAAATCTTTATATTTCTATCTAACATTTTTGATATGCAAGTTCTTCCACTTGATGAGGTGCTTTGTTTAAGCTAGTCCTCAACTTCTTTGTTGTCTATATAATATTCTTCCCTCTTCATTGATCTTAGGTAACATTTTTTTGAAATCCGTTGTCCAATAACCTTATTCAAATAAGAGATGCGAAAATTGGATGTATTTTTGTCATTGGAGGTAATTCTAACTTGTATGCCACATTGCCAATCTTCTACAAAATTTTATACCATAATATTTTTGTGAGATCATTTTATCCTTATGTTATTGCTTCAAGGAAATTTGCTTAAACAACTACAACCTCAATAAAACTGTTTTCTTAATTAAAAATTCCTTTCATTCTAGTGTTGGTGAACATATTGCTTCATTCTAATTCATTCCATGGCCAAGCTATCTTAAAAACCATAAAGTACTTGCTTTTGATGTAGATTGATATCTTCCATTGCATGAACTCTTGTTGATGGTGGAGCCTCTAGAGAAAATAATTTTTTCTTAGAACCTATTGAACCTTTCTTGATCAATTTCTACACTTGATGAGAGCTTACAATTGGTGGATCCTTTGCTTGCAAATCCCCTTAATTTAATTTTTTTCCTTAGAATGAAAGTTTATGAAGAGCTCTTGGAAATTCATCTTGATGGTATCCAAAGTCATGAACCAATGGACTCCCAATATTATATTTGCACCCTCATAGGTATGACAAACATAGGGCTAGTCAAAAGTTAGTACCCCATGAGAAGTTTGATATTAGGTCATTTTATGAAGCAACTAACAATACCCAACCAACAATCATAATTTGAAATTCCAATTGTGCAATGGGTTTAGTGGAAAATCAATTAAAAGCACAATTGAAGCAATTAGGGCTAGAAATCTCAAACAACCCACAAAGAAAAGGCTGATAAAACCCACTAACTAATGAAATTAAGTGCTCCTACTTTAGAAAAAAGATCATTAAAACTAGAATTAACATTCAAAATCAAATTCAAAAGAAGTGCAAACCTAACATTCCATTGTGAATTGTATTGATTTGATGTTGGATTGCTCAAACCTTAGAACCCACTTGTTGCAAAAGCTTGAGTTGATTTAAAAGGATGCTCAAAACGCTTAGATTGAATGCTCAATATGACATGAATTACTTACAATGCTTCTAGGTGCTCTTAGGTGATTTGAAATGGAGGGAGCTCGCTTTGTTTTATAGATTTTCAAAAATCAGGTCAAGGGTGGAGATTAGATCTTGAGATCAATGGTTCAGATCAAATCTTGAAGATCAAGGGTTGAGATTAATTGAGAAATTTATTTAACTCAAAATATCTCCTTAATTTTAGAGAATTGGTTGAGATATTTTTGAAAAAGAATATTCCTTAGAATATGCTTTTGAGAGGGAAAATTAGATAATTAAATAATTCAAAATTATTTAATTATGTGAGGAAGAAATATTCCTTTTTGAAAAAGAATATTCCATATGCAAGTGGAGGGAAGAAAATTAGATAATTAAATAATTAAAAATTATTTAGTTATACGAGATAGAAGAAAATTAGATTTTTTTCTAATTAAATAATTTTTAGGGAGGGGGGGAGGCGGGGTAGTGGGTAGGAGAAAATTAGTAAAAAGTGATGAATTAATTATTTTAATTAATAGAGGAAATGAGGTGATTTTGAGGGAAAATAATGAAAAATGGTGAAATGTGATGAAAATGATGAGAAATGATGAAAAATGCATGATTAGTGGTAAAAGTGAGAAAAATGGTGAGAAATGAGGAATTAGTGACGAAAATGCAAGATTAGTGAATGTGTGATACATTTAGGCATTTTTAGATGTCTACAGTTTGCCCCTCTTTGAGACAATGTACTTGTTAAACATTGTTTCAAAGACAATTGTTGTGTTGGAATTTTTATTTATTTTTTGATGCTCTTCTGTTCCCAAGCAGATGAAAGAAGGATGGAAGGACACTAGGTTTCCCCATTGAGAGGTCGACCAAGAAAAAAATTCGAGTCAAGCTTGTGACATGCTAATAGGATTAGTTTAGCAAAGACTAGATGAAAAATCAGGTCCTAGGAGGCCTAGAAACTAATTAGGATAGATATCGAGAACGAAGAACAAGTCATAGATGCATAGAGGGCGAAACCCTAGGTTTTGGGGACTATATATATGCCTTTTGAAACATTTTTAGTTCATTTGCACACTCAAAGTTTAGGATTTTCAGAGCTTTGAGCCTTCCAGCCTCCCGGTTTTCTTGTAGATACCCTAATGCAATGGCACACATAGTTCAAGCCTCACATTGTGCAAACACGGTTCGTCAATTCTTACGACTAGCCAAAGCAGGTGCCTCGACATGCGACTAATCTAACTTTCATTTCACGTAGTTTTACGTAGTCAAAAGTAGGGTCAAAGTTAGGTCAAAAAACATGTTGCTTTCTGATGCAGGAGCATCCTTGGTTCTTCGCAATCTTGCATCAACCAAAAATATTTTCATTCAGTTTTGTTTGTGTTTTGTTCTTGTTCTAGTTCAAGTTGAGAGATCCGATATTTCTTCATATTTGCTCACCAGATCTCGTGTACCTATGGTTTCGTCGTGGACATGTTCAATTACCGTATTCCAAGTTTTCAGCTCGATTGGATATTTTTCCGGCAAGTTATCACTTCTGGAGTATGTGACAGTTTTTGGAACTGACCTCGAAATAATTTCAAAACCTAACCAGCTAGTTGGATCAATCGCGGATCTTTCCTGTTAATGGTGGATCCTCACGTTGTGTTTAGATTTGTTCTGTGGAGTGTCTCCGACCTTACACTTAGGTCCACACTTCATCATGCACATCTACCATGGAAGAATTTCTGATTTGAGGTTGACCTGTTCTTGCACACGTTACATTTTCTTCATTGAAGATTGTAATGATCTTTGGGCCGACTCAGATGTTTCTAGACTTGTAGATATGATATAAAGCTTGTAATGAATCATTAGATTGATAATGAACAACAACTAAGTAGAATAGGATGTATATAGAGTTCGATCTCTAGGATTTTCACTCGCATGTATGAGCACTGTATTTTGGAGCATATTGTAATCAGGCCTATGAGCCGAATCTATACACTCGGATGTGGCCGACTACATGTAATTGAATTTCATGATAATAAGAGTGTTCTAATTTCCATTTGCCTCCAAATTTTGTGTTGCTTCTGTTGTGTTACTCTAATTGCACGACCCAGATTGTTCTCTTTGAGGACCCTCCTACCATGACTACCATCAAATTGGTATCAAAGTGAGATTCGTTCCTTGTGAGATCGTCAGAGCTTGCGCAGTCTTGTTGAAGATTTGTTGTGGGGTGGCAGATTGAGGATCTGACCTACAGTTGCAAAAGACTTGTGTAAGGATGGTGGGAAGAAGGAATGATAGAGTAAATGGAGCGCGTTGAAATGCAAACCTTGCTGTAATGGAAATGTTGAGAGGAATTGCTGCTAGATTGTGTAATGCCCTACCATGCAACCCTAGAGGAAGTTTCAATTCACTATAAAAGTGTACAATTTTTTTCCCAATAACACAAACGAAATTCGAAATTTCATTTTTCCAGCACGTCGTACAAATGACTATTTATTAAAATAAATTAAATTAAATCCCCCAATATCATAATGCATATATATATATTATATATATATATATATCAATGTATATATATAATATAATATATATATTTAAACAAAATTTTCAATTTATTAGATAAATTGGGAAAATTTACAAAAGATTCATCTACAGGAAGAATTTATAAAATTTCCAGAGAACTCAAAATTTCTATAGAGGATTTTAAAAATGAATCTCTTAAATAACTTTCACAAATTAAAATCAAGGCAAAGAGACTACCATTTTCCAACAAAGGTTTACAATATACAAACTAAAATCCTCTGGTTTTCTCCACCACAAAATACACATAGGTTTTCAAAGAAAAATTCGTTTTTCTATAGAGGTTTAATTTTCTAAAACAAAACTAGATATTGTTTTTCCTCTAAGTTTGATTCTCAGTTTGGATCTGTTAAATTTCTCAAATATAATAATTCCTATTCAGAGGTTTAATGTTTTTTTTTTTCTAAAAATCTTCACGGCAACAACAGAAGCTTTAAAAATTTCCTTTCTCGAAAATCAAATCATTTTCCTTAATGGATCTAACAATACAATTCCTTATAAAGATTATAAACAATAAAATAACACAAGAAGAGAACCTGAATCAAGAAGCTTCAGACAAAATGAATTTTTGCTACCGAGCCTCCTCCAAAGCTTCCACAGCTTCTATCCAACAATTCCAGTAATCCAACCAAAATAGTATCCAATAATCACAACAAGAACACAAGAATAATTCCAACCAAATCCTCCAGCCAAGAATTCTACAATCCTTGTGTATTTTAAATTTCCTTCTTTCCCCAAAAATATCTTTCTTCAAAAATATCATCCCACTCCCGTGAATAAGCTTTCCTCTTCTTTAACCAAGATCCCAAATTTTCTCCTGTGAATAAATTTTCAACAAACTCTTAATTAATTTAACTCTAACATGTGGCAAAATAAAATATCTTCTAACAACCAAATTTAATTTCCATTTAATTTAATAATTCCAAATACTAATTTAATTCCAAATTGAATTACCACTAATTGAAATTTAAATTCCAAATTAATTAAATTCCCCTTTTCTTTTAATTTTCTCAACATTATATTTAATTAATTAATTTTAATTATTTAATAACTAAATTCAACCCATTGGATTAAATTTAATTAATTAAATAAATTAAATTTAATTAATTAAATAAATTAAATTTAATTAATTAAATAAATTAAATTTAATTAATTAATTTAAATAAAACTTCTATCCACAATGTCAATTAAATTAAATAAATATCAACATCATTTAATGCAATAATTCTAACTATTTATTTCCATAATCAAGAACCCTTCAAAATTAAATAATATTTAAAACAAGGCAACCAATGACTCATCAAACACGATTGACGACACACTGTGGCTAGGGTGTAGACTTGACACAAGTTACCTAGCTACTATCTCCCATTCAACTTAACCATTGGATCAACATGCTCAAACCTGTGAAACCAGGTGGAGTCGATGTCATGTACCTGCAAACTTGAAAACAAAGTAACCAACATCATATATATATAAGCAACATAAAATACATATCGTGAAGAGGAAATCACAGAATCACAGGGCGCTCGCAAGCGAGTGATGCGATCTCGTCCCCTTCACCAATACACTCATCATAAACTGGCATTTCCATCATAATCCAATAATCTCATATGCAATAAACATGTTATATTAACTAACATCATTACACCAATTAAAGCATGTAAAATAAAGCATCAGATAAGATACACCATATCACACAAATAGTCTGTCGCTCTATAAATAGCGATCAAATAACACACATGATAAAGTATGCAAAGTATCATAGTAACTGATCTAAAACAAAGCATGAAAAGTTGTCTGAACAGAAAGCAAAACGGAGGAGTATTACATGAAGAAGCATACCAATTTGTACTGAAGGTAGAGGAAAATCTAAACAAGAAGTTTGAACAAAGACAAAGGATTGCAAGAGGAAGATTCTAGAGAAGTAGATCACAATACAGAGAAAGAAGACCATTTGTAGAGTAGAACAAGGATGAAAAACCCTACTGTAGTGAAGAGAAGGACAACAATTCATACCACAAAGGAAGAGATGACATAAATTTCCACCACGGTGACAAAGGAGGTCATAATTCATACTACAATGATGGATATAGGAGAGATGAAGGAATATCTAAGAAGAGAAAACTCTGAGGAACCTATTTCAAGTGTGGAGGTGAAGGACATAGAACATTTGAACCTCATCAAGGAAGTATCGGTCAGAAGATTGAGCATACTGGAAGAGAAACTTATGTAGATGAAGAACCTATCGGATCCTCTAATTCGGTTGGGAAACTTGAGAAAGGCAAGTCATTACTAATGATGAGAGCTTTGTTGCATGAATAAGTGACTGAGGAACCACTGCAAAGGAAGAATTTTATTCAAAACAAGATGTAAATCTAGAGGAAAGGTATGTAAAGTTATCATTGATAGTGGTAGCACTGATAATATAGTTTTAGAAGAGATGGTAACCAAGTTGAACTTGAAGAGACTGAAACATCCAAAGCCCTATTAGATAGAATGGATTCAATATGAACATAAGATTTTGGTGAATGAGTAATGTTTGGTTAAGTATCATATAGGGTCATATCATGATGAAGTATTGTGTTATATTATTCCAATGGATGCATGCCATTTATTGTTAGGAAGACCATGGAAATATGATAATAAATCACTTCATGATAGAAGAATGAATACCTATATTGTGACTTCAAATGGAAAGAGAATTAAATTGAAACCTTTGGAGGAAGAGGACAAAAAGGAAGTGTGTGGCACTACCAAACTATGTT
The DNA here is from genome assembly GCA_007115665.2 of Sequoiadendron giganteum. Taxonomy (NCBI): domain Eukaryota; kingdom Viridiplantae; phylum Streptophyta; class Pinopsida; order Cupressales; family Cupressaceae; genus Sequoiadendron; species Sequoiadendron giganteum. The sequence continues at coordinate 424,614,993 of CM021104.1, forward strand.
TGGTGGATGGAAGGAAGTTTCTAGAAGGATTGAGGCATGAGAATATGTGTTTTACATTGATTTCTAAGAAGAGTGGAAGTGTAGAGGTGGAAAAGGATGAAGATTCACCGCAAACAGAAGTAGCAGAACTATTGAAAGAGTATGAAGATATCATATCAGAGAATGTGTTGAACACTCAGAATACTAAGAGGGGGTTGAATCAGTATTATATTAAACCATTCAAACATTATCCATCCAATTACCAAAGCATATTCAACTGATATAAGCAAAGAAAGCATGAAACATCCACATCATATAACACATGAACACTAGGGTTTTTATATGGAAGACCTAAAGTGGGAAAAACCATGGTGAGGATTAGCTCACAATATATTATATCTGAATATAGTATATTACAGAAGTGCTCATTTTAGGTGGACTCACTGTCCATACAAAATAAGATAGAAGAAAGAAGGGGTGGCTTATAGCCTATTTGAACTGATACAAATGCATCTACAATATGTTGGATTATAGTTCCAATACGTACAATATCAAACTTTGCACTAATCTGGATCAATTCTCTATGCTACATGGTATTTGCACCCCTTACAAAACAATTCACACAACTCTGATCAAATTCTCATCACACACATGTGGGTGGAACACCATACATGTCATCTATCTCTCAATTTTTTCGCTTTTTCCATAAAACATCGAAATCAATCCACTATATATATCCACACAAAGTGTAACATCAACTAGGTCGGCCTAATTGGATGTAACACACAAAATTAAACTTCTCATCCCCAAAACATTTCATTTAAACTTCACACCATAATAAAAAATTCAAATCACCTTAAGATAGGTCAGAATGGACCTATATTAGATCTTACATAAGGAAAAAACACTTATTCATTCTTCGCAAAACATCAAACATGTTAGGTCAGCCCCAAATAAGATCTAAACCAACAAACCTTTATCTATACACCAAATTCACAATGTGTGGGCCTCAACACATGATGCCATCTAGAATTCCTACTCAACTAAAATTTGGAAGCTTATCTTCAACATTGCAACACAAAAGATTCATCCACGAAGGAATGCAAATTCTCCCACACTAACACACTATATAAAAAATGACTGAATTAAGCGAAGCCAAACTCTATCATTCATATCTCTCAAAATACTCCGCCAAACTAGATGAAATCTTGGATTTAGAATCTTATAACCACCACAAAAATTAGGTTAGAATCACATAGCAATATCTTCATTCACGGAGTGGTGCGGACCCAAAAACCGACTTTGTAACCCTAAACTGACAAGTTTGATACTTAGTCAAATTTCTACATCTTTGCACTTTCCAAACCAACTCAACTTGCACAAATGCCTTCCAAAATACTTCTAAAACATGTTACGATGATCCGAAACAATGTTGACATCAATGAAAATATTGTATCATGTATTATGTACATATCATGCTCATGTTTCCAGTACTGCATCATCGATGACAATCTCCTCAATCTTCCAACAATCTCCCCCTTGTCATTGATGGCAACATATTTTCCAACACACTCCAAAAGCTTTCCTTTATTACTTTCTTTCCCCCTTTTTCACATGTTCCACTCTCCCCCTTTGACATCAATGGAAAAGGGTGTCTATATACACATGTTCTATTTCATTATCGAAACCCCCCCTGAATGATGTAATCATATGTACACAGTTGGGGAAAAGAATTGACTCCCCTTGAGTCATATACTGAAGAAAAATGTGGTTCTATATGTCCTCATATGTACAAGCAATTTGAAAATAGATAGAAAAATGCATAAAATAATGAAATATAAGTCAACCAAAGGTGGTTGATGCCCGCAACTTCTTCAGTTGGTCTTTCTAGGCTTGTCTTCCTCATTCCCATGTTTGCTTGGCTTCTAAAAGCAACCTATTCTACATTTCAAGTTCTAGTAGGAGCTCGTCTCCCTTTGCCAGAGTTGTAGGTACCAGATTCATCTTCTTTGCCTTGTCAGCACTGAGAAGTGCTCTAGAAATAGTTGTGAGGTTGGGATTGATTGGATCCCTAAGTTCTCCAAAATGTAAAATAATAGTCTATTGTTGAGCCTGCAATTAGAAAAACTTCTTATGAAGATCCTCTATGAGATCCCTTGTAGCACATGTGAGGTCAACAGTTGGGTCATATGTACTAGAGGTTGTGTTAATTTGAGAATCGATGGAGTCCATTTCCTTTCTTATATCTTGTGTGGCTCTAGGCCAATTCATCCCATACTGCAACAATGCTTTAGCCTCAATTGTTGGATGTTGTGGTTGTGTTGTTGATATGTGGTTATCATTGATGTCAACACTATTAGTATTTGATGTATTGAAGGTTCTATATGTCGAGGATATTGAGAAAATTATAATAAATATGGTACAGGTTGTCTATGAAGCTGTGAAGTTTAGTGTGGTGGAAAATTCAGTATGTGTGTATTGAGGTGTTGCACTTTAAAGGGTTTGTTGTTGAGCCTATCTAGTGTATACTCCAGAAGTTTCAGAGGTGCACATCAAGATTTGTGCAAGTTGTGTGTTTTTGTGTTCCTAAAGTTATTTTGTTACTATAGCTGATGTTTCTGGAACAAGAGAACGCGATTATGATAATTCTAGTTGTTGTGTATGCTCCTATGATGATCTTTGATGTTTCTAGATCATGCTTTATCCTTGTTGCACATCCGTGTTGATTGGTGTGATCATGATCGAAGATTTTTCCATTGTGTGTTCGAGTTTTCATGTTCTTGGTTGACATGATGGTTGTAGTGTGTTGTGGATCCTTGTGGATTAATATTTTAATGTTTGGCATGTTCGAGGAAGTTTATTTAGGACCTCATTATGTTGTGACCAACTATGGTTGGTGCACATTGAGATTTGTTCATGAATTGGGCCGATAGTTTGTAATTTATTCTCTTATTTTTGGCCGACATAGTTGTTAATGTAATTTCATGAAGCAAATATATAAGAGTGGTTGTTTCTTCATTTTGAAGTGTGTGAATATGTGAGTATGAAGTGTGAATGTGAAATGTGCGAAAAAAGATCAGATCATTCAATTGCAGAGCAAAGTGTGAAGAAGATTGAGCGAAGTGTGAAGAAGGGTTTCTATGCTTAACGAGAATTGTAATCAAGATTTTGAAGAAGCTAATGTTTCAGTTCATATTCTTCAGATGGTTTTAATCTGAATGTTTTTGTAAAGCAGCGAGCCTTCCCATTTGAGTAGAAAGCTCTAGGCATTGTGTCTAAATGCATGTGCATTCCTTATTCATTCTCATTATAATTTTAACAGGGTATAATCTTGTGGACTAACATCCACTGTGGTTTTTCCCCTAACAGGGTTTCCAAGTATAAAATCTTTGTGTTATTGTGTTTCTTATGTGTTGTTGATTCATGTTTTCACTGTTAATTATCAAATCTAAGATTAAAGGTTAATAAGGTTGAATAAGTTTCAAATTTTGTGACAACTGGTTCACCCCCCCTCTCAGTTGTCTATTCTTGTTTTGCCAACATCAACTACACATGATTTTGCAACCTTCAACAATTCAAAGAACTTCTTATGTGCAACTACATATTTCTATGTGATCTCCAACATTTTCTTGTCATTCATCCTCTTTTCCACTTCCTTCTTTGCTTTTTCTTTCAGTCTAGATGCATATGATTTGAAGAAATCAATCATCAGTTTGATATTTTCCATACCTGAGAGATATGTGTCTATGTTTGATCTAGGGACATATCTCTCAGGTATGATCTCATGCAATGCTTTTACTACGTCATCAATTACCTCTCCACTCTTTTGATTGGTATCAATGATTTCCTTTCTAGCGGTTGTGTGGAACAAGTCTCCTAGTTGTAGCTTATGAATATGAGATATCTTGTTTAAGTCTACATTAACCTAATTCATCGGTAGTTGCAATAGTTGTGAAGACACAACTGGCTGGAAGCTAGGCTAAACACTTAGAAGATTCCTTAGAGAATCTATGGAGGAGCTAGAAGATTCACCAAGAGACTTTGTAGTTTCTCTAGCCTTTTCTTTATCTGTAGTACCGAATTCAATTGATTTATTTTTATCTCCATCTTTGGATGCATCCTTTTCCTTGTCCTCTTCTTCTTGATGGTTTTCCTCATCAACTCTTTCTTCCTCATGTTCTACATCAACATTTGTATTCACTTCCTCTTTTTTTTCTCCCTTTGCAACATTTTTTTTGTTTGTTAGAGGATCATCAACTTCAATACTTTGTACCAGATAAGAAGATGTAAAATGTTACTGTGTAGTATCTTCTCCAGTTAATCCTCATTCTTCATTTTCTTTTGGAATATTCTCCACTTCTAGAGGGGTGTTATGCTCTACAACTTCATCAATAATATCTTTCTCATTTTGAGCATCATCAATGTGCACTTCTCCCATATTTGATTCCAGAGCAACAATATCAACTTTGATTTCTTCCTTAGTCACCGGAAGTAGTCCCAACTTGTTCCCAATCTCTTCAACTTTGTCATTACACTCTTTTTAGATTCATTCATGACCATCTTTGTCCTTTCCCATAAGAGTGGAAACTCTTTGTTTTGTTCTTAGATCCTTACTATAAATGGTAGTCAATGTGGCTCTATCTGCTTCAGTCAATGGAGCTCCAACTCTTTCCAAGGCTTGATCCTTTAGCCTTTCATGTTCTATTATGGCTTCTTCTCTTCTTTTCAAAAAAATGTTCCAGATATCATAAGGAATATCTTTTCATATATTCTTCATATCAACTTGAAATACAACAATGTATTTGACTATGGCTTCTATGATAGTAGCTTTGTCTACCTCATTCGATTCCTTTTATATCTTTGCAATAGCTTTTAACATCTCATTTTGCACAATACTATTGAATAGTGCCTCCAACTTCATTGGAGTATGAGGTATTTCCTGTTGTTTTTGTTTCTTTTCCTTCATCAGAGACATCTTCTTTGGACTTGTCTCTTTCTATTTATTCTTCTTCGGAGAATCCTTCTTGGCTTCCTTCTTCACTTCCCTCGTGTGAATTTTGAATGTATCCTTTTCTTTTTCAATTTCCTCTTCACTTTCAGTATCAATAATATCATATCTTTTCCTCTTGATATTGGCTTCACCTTGTGAAGCATCTTTCCTTCCTCTCCAGAACAACTATGGTCCTTCTTCTTCTTCTTCCAAATCTTCTTCTTCATTTGCAACATTAATGTCAATTCCCTTCTCTCTTGTGGATTTTTGCTTCACTCTCCTTTTGGTAGGGGCAATATAGGGTGTAGTAGTAGTGGTCCTTTTCTTCTCTGCCCTTGTGGTGTGCACAACCAAAGGGGATTTTTCTCTTATCGAAGGACTAGTAGCAATTTTCCTTGTTTATTTAGTAGAAGGTAAAGCCTTATAGTACTTTTGAACCTGTCGAGGAGTGGTAGCTGCTCTACCTAATCTTCTGGTGCTCCCAAATACTTTAGCTACACTCTTGTCTACTTTGGATTTCTCTAAAGAAATCCACACTCTTTCCTTAGAAATACCCATGTCTTGTGTATAAAAATCCACCATTTTCTCAACATTATTTCTTATAACAAGTTCCTTTTGTTACATATGAACTTCCATGGAATTTTCTTCATAAGTTCCATATCTAGGCTTCATTGGATCCTTAGGACTATTTAATAGAACTTCTGCACAACCATTTATTTCTACCTCAGCCAGTTCATATTCCAACTCCAAAACCCAAACTTTCATGGGTTCTACTACCTCCATGATGTAGTGATCTATGGAAACTAGAAAAGTGATGACATTCTTATACTTTTCCACAATTTCCTTGGGGATTCTCTATCTCTCTTACATCCTTCTTTGGAATACTGCAAAGAAAGCAACAAGTGCATCATCCTATGCATTTTTTTCTTTAAGGCTTCTCGTGTAATCTGCTATTTGGTGAGCCACAAGCCTTCCTGTTACCCAATTGACTTTCCCAATTATCGACACTTCCTTTATAAACTAGAAAAGCAAGCACATAACTAGTGTTCCATACTTAAATACATACTTCTTTTTCTTGATCTCTTTCATTTTTTTCATAATATTTTGCCTAAGAAACTCACAAAGTTCATAGTTATCTCCATTCTCAACCATATGTTGTGCCACATGGATTGCGGTGGTAGAAAATGAGTTGTCTTGGTTGGTATAGTAGATTTTATATCCGATGACCATAATGAAATACCTAACAATAGGGTTTCTAATAGGGTTTATAGTGACAACTCTCTAGTCAAATGTTGCACCTATCTTTTCCATCACATCCTTGTTTTTAACAAATTTTAGGATTGGAACCGATCGAGTGGAGTATAAACTGGTGATCTCTCTTATATCCTTTTTGTAATCATGTGGGGCATTTCAGTCTAAACAAACTGATCATGTATTCTTCTTAGCGTCATTCTAATCCACTTGTTATCATAGAAAAATTTAGGTAACCATTCCCACACATCCAATTTCTTATCGGTTATGGCTTTGTACTTTGGCTTCAAAGTGATATTTTCATCAATTAGCTCATTTTCCCATACATATATAAACTTTCCAAGAGATTTCTCATCCATGCTTCCATGAAAATATGCCCTAATGTCCTCTATAGGTAGGACTCCATAAGGAATATGTGATAAAGCACCTAGAGGGTCATCTTCTATGGCTCTCAGAAGATATCTCTTGAATTTGGGTTGGGGTTTCACAAAAAATTCAATAACTTTTGGAGTAGCCATAGCAATATGTATTCAAGCTGATTCAAAACAAAAATTCTAGAAAGCTAGGGCACACAAGATTTGCTAAGTACCTTTTTTCTTTTCTCATCGAATTAGGGTTTCGATGCACTAAACTTTGAATCGCCTTGAACTCTTCAAATTCTCCTTTCGTTGCTCTATTCTCCTTTGAATGCTTTTGATGAAATGAATTTTCCTTAGCAAATTTTCTTTTATCTCCTCGATTTGACCTAAATTTCTAATAAATGCTTCAATTCACAAAGATGGTAACCCTAAAACTATATGCACAATCACCTTCTCAAGCTTTGCAAATCTCCGCATTGACATATTTTCTTTCGCAGTTTTCACCAATATAACTAGCATGTTGTTCTTCACCAGAAACCTTTGTGGTGTAGCTTCAACACCTCTTTTTTAGCAGGGGACATAAGATAGTCATCAAAGCTCCCCCTAAGCCACATCTCTAGGCTTAGTTTTAGGAGGAAACATCTATATCAGAGGGTGGTACAAATCCTTCCTTTTTCTTAGTCTCTTCTTCCTTTCTCTAGATCTTTTCTATTTACTTCTTTACTTCAACTAGATCAACTTTTTTGAATGGTTCATTTCTCTTTACTGGATTGTCCTTCCTTTTGTTTTTGCTTCTGTAAAACTTAGCAATATGTCCAAGTCTATTGCAATTATGACTTACAACATTCTTTTGAGTAGCATTCCTTCCATTCATTCTAGATATGCATTGATTATCCTTGTTTCCAAATCTATAGCATGTATAATAGTAAGCATTGAAACGTTGAATCATTCTACCATTGTTATATGCATTCATCATTTGACTTCTACATTCATTTTCTTTATATAAAAATTTCTTGCATGTCAAGCATTAACCAATAAAGGATGGAACATTTTGATTCATTTTTCTTCTACATTACATTGCTCTATGTCCAAATTTATCACAAGAATAACAAATTCCATTGAAAAATGGGTACCTTTGATCATTTGGTTGTATGATTAGAGGTCTTCTAGCATTGTTTCTTTGATTCTAGATCTTTCCATTGCTCTTCTTATCTTCAGTATTCTTTGGTTCATTTATCTTATTTGCATTAGGTGTTTGATCTTTTTTTGATCTTTCACCTTTTTCAAAACATAAATTCTAGAAAGTTAGGGCACACAATATTTGCTAAGTACCTTTTTTTCTTTTCTCGTCAAATTAGGGTTTTGATGCACTAAACTTTGAATCACCTTGAACTCTTCAAATTCTCCTTTTTTTTCTCTATTCTCCTTCAAATGCTTTTGATGAAATGAATTTACCTTAGAAAATTTACTTTTATCTCCTCAATTTGACCTAAATTTTTAATAAATGCTTCAATTCATAAAGTTGGTAACCCTAAACTGTATGCATAATCACCTTCTGAATCTCCACAAATCTTCACATTGACATATTTTCTTTCACATTTTTCACCAATATATCTAGCATGTTGTTCATCACATACCTTCGCGTCGTAGCTTCAACACCTCTTTTATGGTGGGGGAAATTAGATAGTCATTAAAGCTCCCCCTAAGCCATAGCTTTAGGCTTAGTTTTAGGAGGAAACATCTACATTGGAGGGTAGTATAGATCCTTCCTTGTTCTCAACCTCTTCTTTCTTTCTCTGGATCTTTTCCATTTCCTTTTTGACTTCAATTGGATCAACCTTTTTGACTGGTTCATTTCTCTTTATCGGATTATCCTTCCTTATGTTTTTTCTTCTGTAAAACTTAGTTGTCCGTGCCTATTGCGATTGTGACATACACCATTATTTTGAGTAGAATTCCTTCCATTTATTCTATATACATTGATTAGCCTTGTGTCCAAATCCATAGCATGTATAACAATAACCATTGAAAGGTTGAATCATTCTACCACTATTATATACATTCATCATTTGAATTCTGCATTCATTTTCTCTATGTCCAAATTTCTTGCATGTAAAACATTGACCAGTAAAGGATGGAAAACTTTGATTTATTTTGCTTCTACATTCCATTGCTCAATGTCCAAATTTATCGCAAGAATAACAAATACCATTGAAACATGGGTACCTTTGAGCATTTTGTTGTTGACCAGAGGTCTTCTTGCATTGTTTCTTTGATTCCAAATATTTCCATTGTTCTTCTTGTCTTCAATCTTCTGTGGTTCGTTTATCTTCTTTGCATCGGGTTTCTGATCTATTTTTGAGCTTTCACCTTTTTTAAAACAAAAATTCCAAAAAGCTAAGGCACATAAGATTTTCTAAGTACCTTTTTTCTTTGCTCGTCGAATTAGGGTTTTGATGCACTAAAATTTGAATCACCTTGAACTCTTCAAATTCTCCTTTCACTGCTCTATTCTCCTTCAAATGATTTTGATGAAATGAATTTTCCTTAGAAAATTTACTTTTATCTCCTCGATTTGACCTAAATTTGTAATAAATGCTTCAATTCATAAAGCTGTTAACCCTAAAACTATATGCACAATCACCTTTTGAAGCTCTACAAATATCCATATTGACATATTTTCTTCCATATTTTTCACCAATATATATAGTATGTTGTTCTTCATCACATACCTTCATGTTGTAGCTTCAAAACCTCTTTTTTGGCGGGGGACATAAGATAATCATTAAAGCTCCCCCTAATCCATAGCTCTAGGCTTAGTTTCCAGAGGGTGGTACAGATCCTTCCTTGTTCTCAGTCTCTTATTTATTTCCCCAGATCTTTTCCATTTCCTTCTTTACTTCAACTAGATCAACCTTTTTGATTGGTTCATTTCTCTTTACCAGATTATCCTACCTTGTGTTTTTGCTTCTGTAAAACTTAGCAATATGTCTAGGTCTATTCCAATTGTGACATACAACATTATTTTGAGTAGAATTCCTTCCATTCATTCTAGATATGAATTGATTATCCTTGTGTCCAAATCCATATAATGTATAACAGTAACCATTGAAAGGTTGAATCACTCTACCATTGTTATATGCATTCATCATTTGACTTTTGCATTCATTTTCTCTATGTACAAATTTATTGCATTAAAGCATTGACCAATAAAGGATGGAAAATTTTGATTCATTTTTCTTCTACATTTCATTGCTCTATGTCCAAATTTATTGCAAGAATAACAAATACCATTGAAATATGGGTACCTTTGAGCATTTGGTTGTCTGACCAGAGGTCTTCTAGTATTTTTCTTTGATTCCAAATATTTCCATTGTTATTCTTGTCTGTAGTCTTCTTTGGATCATTTATCTTCTTTCCATTAGGTGTCTGATCTATTTTTTATCTTTCAACTTTTTCAAGTCCCAAACCACCTTTGTCTTTAGATGCTTTCTAACCTGCAATCAACTCATCAAGAATTGTAGAACTTGTCATGAATTTATCTTCATGACTTATTTCTTTCTCCATATCTGATCTCAGATTTACCACTTCTTGTTCAAGCCTCATGCATTCATCAATTTTTCTTTTCACCATTTCATTTAGACATTCCTCAACTCTTTTATTTTCTTCAACTTGCACTTTTAGTTTGGTGATGTCTTCATTTTCTTTCTTTAATTGTTCATTAACTTTCTTATTCCTTTTTATGAACTTATTAGTTTTCTCTCTCAATTTTTTGATGCATTCATTTGCTTCTTTAACATTTTCCTTCATATTTATTTTTCCACCTTCAACTTTGTCAAGATCTTCAAGAGAAAATTTGTGTTCTCCATCTTTTTCAAGCATGTAATCTTCTTCTATGTATTCAATAGATGGAATCAATTTTGGAGGAATATGAAAATTTCTATCAGCCATGTGTTCAATATTCAAGATATTTCCAAAGTGGTTAAGCTCCTTCCAAGGATCCAAACTCTGATACCAATTGTTGAACAACTAGAATATTAAGAGGGGGTGTAAATCAATATTCTATTAAACCATTCAAACATTAGCCATCCAATTACCAAAGAATATTCAACTGATATAAGTAAAGAAAGCATGAAACATCCACAAAATCACATAACACATGAACACCAAGATTTTTACATAGAAAACCCAAAGGAGAAAAAACCATAGCAAGGATTAGCTCACAATATATTATATTCAAATATAGTATATTACATAAGTGCTCACTACAGGTGGACTCACTTCCCACATAGAATAATATAGAACAAAGAAGGGGTGGCTTATAGCCTATTTGAACTGATACAAATGCATCTACAATATGTTGTATTATAGTTCCAATGAAGTACAATATCAAAATTTACATTGATATAGATCAATGCTCCACTCCACTCTGTACTCACACACCTTACAACACAATTCACACAACTCTGATCAAATATGCATCACACACATGTAGGTTGAACACCATGCAGGTCATCTATCTCTCAAAATTCACTCTTTTTTCCATAAAATAGTGAAATCAGTCTGCTATATATATTGAAATCAGGGTTATATTTTCAAGTTTAAACCATATTAGATCAATAACCACAAAAAAACCCTAATAAAATATCGAGGACAATGTAAGCATAAAAGCATACAACAAAATTAAATAATATCACTCAATCCTTCATGCATCCATTGAATTATCTTCATATCTCTTCTCTATTTTGCTATTAAATGATGCTTGCCCTCATATTCACATGTAGCCTAAAGTAAATGACAACAAAATATTGAAGAAAATACTATCTCAACAACATGTAGTTATAAACTCTAGATCCATCAAAATGATAAATGGAAACACTATTTATAAAGAGCTGGATGGAAAAATGGCTGAATGAGATCAATTGATTTTTATTTTGATCAATGGCCAAAATTAAATGAGACAAGACAGGATAAGATTTGAAGTAGAGGAGCAAGAGGAAATTGAATGATTTTTTAACAAAATCAAGTAGTTCGAAGAGGTAAATTGCATTTTGAAATAATGGAAACATTATCTCATTGCAAGAGGAAAAAGCGAGTTACCTTTTTGATTAAATAGAAATTTAATTAAAAAAGTAACAGGAAAAATAAGTTATTTAATTAACTCATGAAAAAAAAGCTAACAATGAATAATTAAATCATAACTATTTAATTATAGTGGAAAATAACAAATAATTAAATAAATAACAATTTATTTAATTATATAAATCAAAGGTATTAGTGACGCAATTAAATAAATAACAATTTATTTATTTAATCAAGAGTAATGGAGAAATGAACTAAATGAATTAATTAAATAATTAAGAATTATTTAATTAATAGCAGAAATATGACCCTAGACAGTGAAAAATGGTGTTGGCAAGCCTAGGAATTTTTTCAATGTCTACATTTGCCCCTCTTTGATACAATGCATTTTATTGAATTGTGTCAAAGAAAAATATATGCCCCTGTATAAGGAAGAATGATGAGGAGGTAGTGGCATGCCCCCTCAAGAGGATAGACAGGTTCAAAGGACACAAGTGCGCTCTCAAAATGGATGAGAGGACTAGAAGATGAAGGTAAAATGGATAGAGGAAAATAGATAAATATGATGAAGATGTAGACTAGAAGAAATGTTAGAGAAAAAAAGATGAATGTTAGAACAAAAAAGATGGATGTTAGCATAGAAGACATGGATGTTGAGATGGTGCTAGCTGAGATAATTTGTAGATATATATTTTGCTATGCCAGGATTTTGTATTTAATCATCATTGGGTGATAAAATATGACAAATGGACAAGAAACACCATGGTATGACATACACCAAGGTGTGCAAGGTCATCCATATATAAAATAGACAATCATAGACAAGGAATGCCCTAACTCATACTAAGGGAAAATTTGCCCCAATCTTTTTGTCGAGACAAACCGCAGACAACAATCAAATAAAAGATGATTCATAAGACATCATCGCTCCTCTAAATCCTTCATGGGACATCCTTGAGGTGGCTAGTAACATGACCAAAGTAAATCCAAAGTATAAGAAAAAATAGACCAACAAGGTCAACATTCATTTAGATTGTTTGCCAATAAGTGTGTGTCAGTATGCCAGTGTGTTAAGTGATGAAGTGAGTGATGGGTTGACTGTTTTGACAAGGCTTGCTTTCAAGAGAAGAAATATGTCATATAAGACATCAAGTCTGGTCTCGATCATGTAACTATCTATATAAGGAAAATGGAAAAGTGTGATAGTGACAAGGTTTGATTTCAAGGACACATCTTGTATAAGACCATTGTTTTTGATCAATTTGACTAGTTTGATTAATGTGACAAATGACTGATTTGACTTGGAGACTTGTTGGCTTACTTGTCTTTTTGATTCAGGATTTGTCTTTGAAGTTTAGATTATGATGTTGTGTCTGAGTTGACAGTGTCCCATTTATTTTGACTGACTCGATGAATCCTAAAAGACTAACCTAGGGGGGCCTCGAGGGCTCATCGATAGATGGCCTTGCCTGGATAGCAATGCACAAAGACCTCGTAGTTCGACATGACCCTTGACTTTGTTTCAACAAAGGACCGAACCATGATGTTATTTGACAACACCTAAAGTACTGACCTAATGCCTCAGGGGCACATCGACAGATGGCCTTGCCTACGTCCAGTCGTAGAGGCAACGTAGTTCGACAATGATAAAGACTAACATGACTGACTCTGACTCTATTTTTTGGAAATTTATCTGAATGTTTTTGTGTTTTGACATGTTTTGATTTTTTGGATTGTTGAAGTTTTATGATTTTTTATCAATGAAAAAATGGATGGATGAGATCAATTGATTTTTATTTTGATCAATGGCCCAAATTAAATGAGACAAGACATGATAAGATTGGAAGTAGAAGGGAAAGAGGAAATTGAATTATTTTTCAACAAAATCAAGTAGTTCAAAGAGGGAAATTGCATTTTGAAATAATGGAAACATTATCTCATTGCAAGAGGAAAAAGCGAGTTACCTTTTTGATTAAATAAAAAATTAATTCAAAAAGTGATAGGAAAAATAAGTTATTTTATTAAATAAAAATGTAATTAACTCATGACAAAAAAACTAACAGTGAATAATTAAATCATAACCATTTAACTATAGTGGAAAATGATGAATAATTAAATAAATATAAATTTATTTAATTATAGAAATCTAAGATATTAGTGATGCAATTAAATAAATAACAATTTATTTATTTAATCAAGAGTAATGGAGAAATGAATTAAATGAATTGATTAAATCATTAAGAATTATTTAATTAATAGAAAAACTATGACCCTAGACAATAAAAAAATGGTGTTGACAAGCCTAGAACATTTTTCAGTGTCTACATATATATCCACACCAAGTGTAACATCAATTAGGTTGGCCTAATTGGATGTAACACACGAAATAAAACTTCTCAGCCCCAAAACATTTCATCTTAACTTTGTTCCATAATACAAAATTCAAATCACCTTAAGATAGGTCAAGATGGACATATATTAGATCTTACATAAGGAAAAAACACTTATTCATTCTTCGCAAAACATCAAACGTGTTAGGTCAGCCCCAAATAAGATCTATACCAACAAATCTTTATCTGTACACCAAATTTTCAATATGTGGACCTCAAAACATGATGTCGTCTAGAATTCCTACTCAACTAACATCTGGAAGCTTATATTCAACATCACAACACAAGAGATTCATCCACGGAGGAATATGGAATCTCCCACACCGACACACTATACAAAAAATGTCTGCATTAAGCCAAGGAAAACTCTTTCATTCATATCTCCCAAAATATTTCACCAAACTATATGAAATATTGATTTTAGAATCTTCTAACCACCACAAAAATTAGGTTAAAATCACAAAGCAATATATTCATTCGTGAAGTGGTGTAGACCCAAAAATTGATACTTTGTAACCATGAACTAGCAGGTTTGATACTTAGTCAAATTTATACATCTCTACACTTTTTAGACCAACTCAACTTGCAAAAATATCTTCCACAATACCTCTAAAACATGTTAGGATGATCCACAACAATGTTGAAATCAATGAAAAACCTGTATCATGCATTATGTACATATAATGCTCATGTTGCCAGTACTGCATCAACAATGATAATCTCCTCAATATTCCAACATAATGTACTAGATGGATTGCCACTGATCCAGAGCATTAGTCATCATATAGATCTAATACTTGGAGAATATTTTCCTAAAAAAGAAGCACATACGATGACACATGTAGAAAATATGGAGTTAAATAGACACATACAAGAGTTGTTGGATAAATGATTGATCAGAGAGAGCTTAAGCCCATGTGTGGTACTTGCTATACTGGCACCAAAAAAAGATGGAGAGTGGAGAATGTATACAAACTCAAGAGAAATTAATAGGATCACAGTCAATTATAGATTCACATTGCCAAGAATGGATGACATTATGGATTGTTTGAGTGGAGCAAAGTATTTCACAAAGATTGATCTAAAGAGTGGATATCATCAAATAAGAATTGGAGAAGGATATGAATGGAAAACTGCATTCAAGACTAATAAAGGGTTGTATGAGTGGTTAGTGATTCCTCTTGGATTGACCAATGCACCTAGCACTTTCATAAATTTGATGAATTAAGTATTGAAGTGATTATTGAGTAAGTTTGTTATTTTTTATTTGGGTGATATTCTATTTTTTAGTAAGCTAGAGAGGAACAATTGTGGCACATTAGACAAGTACTACAGAGGTTGAGGGAAGATTATTTTTTGGTAAATATCAAGAAGTGTAGCTTCATGAAGACATATTTAGTATACTTGGTTTTTGTCGTTTCTATTGAAGGATTGAAAATGGACCTTGAGAAGGTTAGATAAATTATTGAGTGGCCTACTAGTAAACATTGGAAAGGTAAGATCATTTCATGGATTGGCAAGTTTCTAGTAGAAATTCATTAGGATATTTAGTAGCATTTGCACACCCATGACATAAACATTGAGAGGAGATAAGAAAGACTTTAAGTGTAAATTTGAAACACAAAGAAGTTTTGAATTGTTGAAGCAAAAGGTGACAAAGCAATCGATGTTAGCATTGCCTGATTTTGAAAAAGTATTTTAAGTTGATTGTAATGCTAGTGGAAATGCAATAGGAGTAGCATTGATTCAAGAAGGAAGACCAATATCTTATTTCAGTGAGAAGTTGAATGATGTCAAAAGGAGATACATAGTTTATGATCAAGAATTTTATTCCATAGTTCAAGCCTTGAAGAAGTGGAGACATTATTTGTTGCCTGAGGAGTTTTTGTTGTACATTGATCATCAAGCCTTACAACATTTGAATAGTCAGGGAAAGTTGAACTAGAGACACATGAGATTGGTTGAGTTCTTGTAGAGTTATACATTTATGTTGAAGCATAGGAGTGGCAAGTCAAATGAAGTTACAAATGCATTGAGAAAAAGAAGGAATTTGTTGACAAGAATGAAGGTAGAAATATTGGGATTTGAAGAATTGAAGCATATGTATGAGGATGCTCCAAATTTTGTTTAAGCATGGAAGTCATGTAAGAAACTATTAGTGACAAATAGGAGACAATGGTTGGATTATTTCTTTCAAGAAAATATGTTGTTTAAGGGAAAGCAATTGTGTATTTCAAGGAGTTCAATGAGGGAGAATATTTTTAAGGAGAAGCATAGTGGAGGAATAGCAGGACATTTTGGACTTGATAAGACATTAGCTTTGGTGAGTTAGCACTATTTTTGGTTGTAGATATATAAGGATGTTAGGAAATATGTTCAAAGTTACAAAATTTATCAAGTAAAAAAAGGGAGTAGTCAAAATACTAGATTGTATAAACCGTTGACAGTACCAGAGAGACCTTGGGAAGATATAGGTATGGATTTCCTATTGGGATTACCAAGAACACAAAGAGGATATGATTCTATAATGGTAGTAATGGACATATTTTCTAAGATGACACATTTCATTCCATGCAAGAAGACTAATGATGTTATGCATGTTGCTGATCTATTTTTCAAGGAGATTGTGAGATTGCATGGATTACCAAAGAGTGTAGTTTTAGATAGGGACACCAACTTCATTGGTTACTTTTGGAGGAATTTATGAAAAAATATGAAGACAAACCTAAATTTCAGTTCAACATATTACCCAAAAATAGATAGACAAACAAAGGTAGTAAATAGGAGTTTGGGTAACTTATTGAGATGTTTGGTTGGAGATAAAGCAGGAAATTAGGGCATAGTTCTATTGCAAACAGATTTTTCATACAATAACTCAATAAACCAAAGCACAGGGAAGACACCATTTGAGGTTGTGATGGGGATACATCCCAAAGGAGTTGTGGAGCTTAGAGACATCAATATGGAGACTAAGAGGAGTGCAAAAGCAGAAGAATTTGTAGGATTCATGGAAACATTGCATGATCAGGTCTGGAAACACTTGGAAGACATGGACAGTAAGTATAAGGAGAGGGAATATGATAAAAGGATACATAAGGGATTTGTTGTTGGAGATGAAGTTTTGGTATACCTTAGGAAGGAAAGGTTTCTAGTAGGAACATACAATAAGCTGAAGATGAGGAAGATTGGACCATGTAAGATTCTCAAGAATTTTGATTTAGGAAATGCATATGAAGTGGAGTTACCAAAGACACTTGGTATATCACCTATTTTTAATGTTGCAGACATCTATGAGTATCACGAAGGATAGTCAAGTGGTAGTAGCACAAAAGTTGGATTGGATCATAAATTACCGCATTAACCACCAGAGAAGATTGAGTAGATCTTGGATGCCAGAATTGGAAGGAGCACTAGGAATAAATAGTACAAAGAGTACTTGGCAAAGTGAAAGAGAAGACCAATGGAGGATTCGTCGTGGATTTCTCAAGCTGAGGTGGACCACTTTGGTTTCCCTCGAGCCCCTAGAATGTGAGGGAATCATTTTTCTTCCAACCCCGGGTGTCTGATGCAAGAGCATCCCTAGTTGTAATGTAATCTTGTATCAACCAAAAAAAATTCTTTTCTTGTAGTTTAGTTGGTAGTGGGCTCAAAATTTTCTTTTGTATTTTACCACTATATCGTTTCTCAGCTCGCAGAGAAGGATATATCATCTACATGAGGTCATCTATAACATATCCAAATTTTAGGATATTTGCAATTGTTTGTAAAAATTTATTGCTCTCATAATTTAACTCATTTTTATTCAAGGCATTTGGAGCCTATCTGGCTCAGATTAGTTGTGTAGACCTATTCTAGAGCATGCATAGCTTAATGGAGAATTATACAAGCTTTTTGGGTCCTAGGGGAACTATCTTGGAGATCTTCAATACGTTTCATCTCATGATGGATTTTCTTCTCATGTTTGAGTCCAACCTACACGCTTGATCATTCATTAGGCTGTAAACCCTTGGGGCTAATGCATACCATATTTGGAGCTAGAGATT
Source organism: Sequoiadendron giganteum (assembly GCA_007115665.2). NCBI lineage: Eukaryota > Viridiplantae > Streptophyta > Pinopsida > Cupressales > Cupressaceae > Sequoiadendron > Sequoiadendron giganteum. The sequence goes on from CM021104.1 coordinate 424,633,087, forward strand.
TATTTTTAAGATCATTTGTAATCCTTTGAAAGCATTCATTCAATATTTCACGAGTTAGGAATTAGATAGTTCGGTTCAGCGTTCTAGGCCATGGAATGTAATAAGGCCTTGATCTAATTGTAATATCTTGAATACCCTCATGGCAAGCTTGTGAGCCCTACTTATTCTACATATGAGGCAAGTGATGCATGTAAGACTGCAAGTTTTTGAATAAATAAAGATATATGTTTGTTGAGTATTTCTTGAGCTATTTTTCATTGTGTGAACTCTAAGTTACACAGTTGGAGAACCCTCTCTGGACCCTTTTTTTGTGACTGCACCATACAATGAACTTAATATGAGTTTCCACCCGATTCTCCAATGTATCCAAAATAAATCTTTAATCTATCTATTCTTAGTCATTGGTCAAGATTGAAGTTCAATCCTTAAACTTGGTTTACAATATTGCCCCCAATTTTTAAAATTGAAATCAATCATGGGCTTGAGTCAACCTAACTCCAACCAACCTTTACCCATCAACTTATATGTGAAAAAATAAATTTGAATATTAAGGTGTTGTTTAAAAGGACAAATATTTATGTTATTTTATATCATCATGCATTGGAACATAGTTCAATCAATAAGGCATTCACATATCTCATTGCTTCAATATATATAGGTGTAAGGATAGATACATAGACATTTACATTCTTCTTGGAACATATTTCAAAAATTTCAAACACAATTGAATGGTATAGCAAGCCTAACCAATATTATTTGATAAGATGAAAATTGCCACTCTTAACAGTAGTCCATACTAGTGATTGAATTAAAAATATACAATCCCAACTATACAAATGAAAACTAGTTTTAAAAGATTACAAATTCTAAGTTCAATGCCACAAATTCAAGTTAAGACACTAATAAGTTCAAGACCATAATTTCCAAATCAAGGTTGCATGTAAATTTTTAACCCTAACAAAATGAATTCTATTTTATACTTTTGAAGTTGAATTATTGCAAATAAGATAGACAGAGTATGAGTTGGATCACAAAAGTGCACATTTCAACATAAATTTAACGTAAAATCCATTATTGCATGTAGACCTGAGAACCTCTATCCTTCTTTGTCAATTCTAATTATTCTAGTATATGGTTTAGTGATTTCCTCGACTTGGCTCTCGTATCTAGGCTAATTAGAATATTTGTTCAATTATTATTTTATTAGCGTAGTGAAATGGATAATAAAATTCATTTTATAGATGATCCAATTTTGAAGTGAAATAGTGGATGATCCTATATACTAGCTATTAATTCAACCATATCATAGACTATGTAGTGGAAAACAAATATGTATACAAAAGATATATTTGAGATGAAAAAGGCTTCTACCAGATATACCACTTGCATTCAAAGAACAAGGAAGTGTATATAGAGTTTAGATGTGAATATGTGGTTTCATCTCTAACTAGATGTTAAAACCGAATATTTACACACATTGGTACAACTATCTTTTCTACTATGCTCCATATACATGCTAACAAATATCCAATATGCATAGTGTTTGGTACATGTGGACAAGATAAGGTCAAGTTTTAAACTCATTTGGTTTTAGTTGCATTGTTATATCATGTGGTGTGAACATTGTTATGTGTCATATGTATATGGTGTAATTATATATCATGCCTTATGGCATAGATCCGATTAGGTGTTACATATAATATGGAAGCATAAAATGTGGATGTTAGTGTTTCTTGTGTTACATATATATGATTTGACTTGGCATAAGTATATGTAGCCATGTCAAATGTATAAGACATTGTATTGTGATAAATTTTTGACACCTAACCATTAGATGGATTTCTATGCTAACATCAACTAGGTGCGTAGGTGTTTTTTTTTTATATATATATATATAATTACTACTAGGGATGTGGATTTATGAAATTATAATATGAATTTATGACATTATCAATACATATCATTAGATAGTTGCTATTACTTTGTACAATTATTTTAGTATGAATCATAAAATTTATGATTATCTATTATGTCTAGCCCTAAATTTGATATTATTTGATTAGATGAGACATTAGCTAAAATCATGTATTATCGTGAATAGTGAATTTAAAAAAGTATGGGTATTTTGAATTAAATAAATGTATTGATATGGTTTAGTCATGAGAAGTAATGATTCATGTTATTATATTTAATTTGAATTATGGTTTATTGTTTGAGATTTGATTTCATAATATAAATAAATAATGTATTATAATTTCTAACAATTGCTTTGACTATATGCATATATATGTAATAAGATTTAACTTGCAAATCAACTATATAGGTAAATGTAAGCTACTAAGACAAAAAAGGAGAACCAAATGTGAGAACCTAAACTCATCCCACTTCACACGATGAACAACATTATACAAACAAAAACCAGTGAATCGATTATCTTGAATACAAGTGGTAAAGACTGTTTAATCCTAATCCACATGCTTGTGCATTAGTTTTTTTGTTATAATTACGAGTTTTATTAATTTTGAAATGTATTTTGTCATTTTATTTACATAAGATGACAAACTCGAATATGTCATTTTTTCGAATTTTGGATGTATCAAAAAATAATTAAAAATATTTTTCACATTTTTGAACCCTAGGGATAAGTTTGGGACATGATTTGAGAGGGGAGGGTGAACAAAGTACCAATCCTATCCCCTTAGAAATAAATAGCACATGCCTTGCATTAATAAAGTGTAAGAAAGTGAATATGAGCTATCTGAGGTGTCATGTGTGATAGTAAAATGAAGGTGTGAAACATATCACACCCCTAAAAGCCAAATTTTTAGGCTTGGAGAGGTTTATCATTTCATTTTTCCAAATCTCCTACCTAGAATTTGGAGATAAAAGTTTGACTAAACTTGTGAGAACTATATTTTTTAGGTGAAATTTTTGAGCTTGTAGAGGTCTTCATTGCAAGTTTTAAAGTTATAGGTAGATTTGTGAGCAAAGAATGTGGAATAAAAAAATGATTTCTTCACTCCAAAAATATCCAATAGGAAGAGATAAGTCCCCTTTTACCTTTATTTTTTTATTTTGTTGGACATTTTTTTTATATGAATGATCATATTTATATTTGTGAATGTTGTGTATGACAAAATTGTGAATATGGTGTTGAAATCTTTATAATTCTACGAGGATTGTGTCCCCTTTTGTGTGAGTGTGCTCTTATTGAAAATGAACTTGTCTTGAAATTGAAGTCTATCTTGCTCATTTGATTTATGGTTAAATGTTAAATTTCAGTTAAGGTTCAACCCTCTTGAAAGTGAGAGCAACATATGCGCTTAGGGTTGAGAGAGGCATGATGATCTCTCATTGGTAAACTTCTTGGTTTTTTTTCATTTTAATGAAAGGATAAATAAGAGATTGAGTGATTTTCATGGCGATTTATTTTGAGATATGGTGTGAGTGCAAAGTTGGTGAAATGTGAATGTATGATTGTGTGTAGTTGGATACAAAAGAAGTAGGAAAAGTTGGTGTAGTTAGATACAAAGAAGTGAAATAAGTTGGGAGGCTCTTTTATAAGTTGATACTCAAATAGTGATTTTTATCTATTGAGTATGGGTACACAATTATTATTTTTCCTATGAAAATTTGATCCCTCTTAGCTCCCCCTATTATTGACCCAATGAGTTGGTTCTTTGCACTACCTCTCACCCATTTGTGTGTTGATCATTTGCTTGATTTGTGTGTGTGTGATTTCTCTTGTTCTTGTATAGCTCTTCTAGCTTAGTGTCAGGTTATTTTGAGTAAATTCAATAATTGGGAGGTGAACAATCCCCTTGTCAATCATTGGTCCTCCATGGAGCTTACAAAAGAAAGACTTGGATTTAATTAAGAGTAAAAAACATTTACTTGAAAGAGATTTAAAATCCATATTTATAAAACTTTATTCCTTATTTGCATCTTGGCTTCTCTTGGCATCCTTTACTTGCTAGCATAAAAACGGTTTGGCTCCAAACCCCCTATTCTTCAACCACTTAGTGATTTTGTTGCCTCCCGCACCCACCTCCTTTTGTGCCTCTTATTGAGCTTTTTGTTTCCATTTCTTTTGTTCCTTTCAATTTTTTCAATTTTGTGCCTTGTCATTTTTTTCTCCGTTAAATTTCCTTTTTAATATTTTGGAATTTCTTTATTTTCTCAAATTGTTTGAATTTATTTTTGTTGTGTTTAACAATTTTCTCAGAAACCTTAAACCTTTATTTAATTTTTGGGATCTGTTTTTTAAGAATTTAAATTATATCAGGGAATTTTTGAGTTCCCAATATGTTCAATTTCTTTCTTAAATTAAGCTTTTTTCAAGTTTTTCTATTTGTCATCTTTTATTTTAATTAATTTTTATGTTTGCTTGTCAAATTATTTGAAGCTTGTTTGTTGATCTTTTAACTTTAATTTAATCTTTTCTTTCTTATGTTTCTTCTTGTATTTATTATTTGCAAACCTTTTTTTGCATTTTTTAGTGTTATATATATATAGCTTATATATATTATAAGCATATATATAATATGTATATGCTTATATATATATGCTTTGAGTATGTTGTTTCAAATAATTTTTTTATATTTTTTGATTTATAAATAAAGTTTTTTCTTTATTTAAAAAAGAAAAAGAGAAAAAAATGATTGTTTTACTTAATTAAAAATAAGAGAGGCATTATAATGAATTAAAAGTGTTTATTTTATTTTTAATTGTTTTAAATCCACCCTACTTTGTTGGTTTCTTATCTATTCAAACCTATCCCCTCATCTTTTATATTGCTCGCTTGCTAACAATTTTTCTCACTATTCTCTTCTTTTGTCCTCATCATTTTCTTATCTTGTCTTGTTCTCTTGATGTTGGATCATGTGGTTTGATTGAAATATTGAGAAAGAAAAAATTACATAGTCAAATTCAGAATATTCATAAAAACTAACTTGGTAAAAATTGAGAAAGTAATGCAATTTTGAAATTTATAGATGATTTGAAAAAAGTTCATTCCTCTTCTCTAAACTTAAAAATAATTTACAAAATAATGTTATTTTTAAATTTGTAGATCATTGAAAAAATAATACTAAAACATATTTAATGTTATGAAAAAAAACATATTATTAAAATATGTAAAATTATTATAAATGAACATACCATTTTCTCCTACTTACAAATATCCTTTAACATTTTAATTAATTTATTAAAAAAAATAATCCACCTTTTTAATATATAACTAACTAAAAACAACAAATATTTATAATATTCACATCTATTAAACCAGACAAATCCTTCGGTTAAAAATGAAATATACTGTGTATGCCGCCGATATTGGATAACAAGGAGGCGTTGAATGTTTTTTTATTTAATTTAAAAATAAAAGAAATTAGAAAATTGAAAAAAACGCAATCTATTTTAGTCAAACAGTTGGTGAACCAAATTCCTTTCTTCGTATGCTTGCTGGATCTCCACACTGCCTCAAATAAATTTTGTTTTGTCCTCCTTTTTACTTTTCAACTAAATAAATTCGTCTCACTTTATTCTTTTATATTTATATTTTTTGTTTCATTACATTCGCAGTACGTTTTTTTAATTTTAATTATTATTTTATTTGGTTTATTAGTTTCTGTTTCATCATATTTTATTTATTTATTTATGATTTGAAATTAATCATTTTTATATTCTTTATATTTTAAAAATAGATTATCAAATGTGTTTTAAAATATTATATTTTAATATTAATTTTTTTATATATTTAATTTAAAAATATTTATATTTAATAAATATAAAATTTAATTAATCTTATATTTTTTAGTTATGTAAAATTTAGTTTAAAAATAAATTATTTTTTATTTTAAAAATATATAATTATATTATTCATTCAAAATAATAATTAATAATCTATTAAAAAATTAAAGTAAAATAAACTTAAAAATAAGTTAAAATATATATATACAATAATATGCACACAGAGATTGAAAAAAAAGTACATTGAGAGCAAAAATTGGGAATATTTGATTAAAAAAAAATGTAAGAATTTGAGGATAAGAAAGATTTATGTTTAGGGTGAAAGCATTCCCTTTATTAGGAGGAGCGAGCTAAGTTTGGACATCACAGTTGAGAAAGAATTGTGGTTGGAAATATCCGTTAGATAATTATTGCTTGTTTGACAAAGACTTGAGTTGAGATAACGAAGGTGAATTGTCAACGTTGAGGTCGCTTTCAGTTGGATGGAGAAGGCATTTGTTGTGGTGTTTCTACCGCACATTCTGGCGTGGCTTTAATACTTAACCATTATGTATTGGCTATATATATATATATATATATATATAGTATTCAATTATATTTTCTTTATATAAAAATATAATATTTATTATAAATAGAGAGAAACCTCGTAGATGCATTCAAAGTATATATTATTGGTTTCTACGAATATAAGGTAGGGTTGAAGATATTAATTAAATATAATGTGTTGGTTTCCATTAATATAAGGTAGGGTTGAAGAAATTAATTAGAAATAATGTGTTTATTATACAATTTAGTTTTAAAATTATAATTTTTTTAATGATAATTAAATGAATTATTATTGTTTTTGTTTGTGGCAAGGATATTAATGTTTATTTTTTTGTAATTTTTAATTAGTTTGATTTGAAAATTGTGTGAAGACAAAAACTAATTTGTATTTTTATACTTTTTTATTATATTTTATTTATTTTTAACAAAAATATTGGAATCTTATGTTTTGGTTGGTTTGCAAAATATTTCTCCAAAAAAAAAATGATAGTTGAAAAGGGGGAAAATGTACAATAAAAGGTAGGGTGGCATAATAAATTACATTTATTTTCAAAGTTCAAAATTTTATTTTTTGTGCAATCAACTTTACAGATTTATTTTGATAGGTAGACTTATTTGTAAATGAGGTACAATGCTTACTTTCTTAGGTCCATCCAACATGGCAAGTGGTGGATTGACCTTGAGCCAACATGTCAACAAAAGGACAATAGCATGAGGATATCATGGGTTTGACTAATAATACCTTAAGGGCACATGATATTGACAATCCATTTTATAGGTTGATACATATGGGAAGCCATAGTCACTAACTTTAGGATCATAGGACCACATGCTAAAGACCAACTATTCCACTTTAAACCTTTACCATAATGCATATAGATTAATAATGACTAATTTTCTTAGATGAGAACTTAGTTTGTGTGCTTTTTCCTATAGCTCCCCTAACTATTTTGCTTAGTTACCAACAAAAATCCCATTCACTTTTTGGTGTAGTCACAGTAGGAGGGTTCCAGAAGGAATAGTCTAGATCGTGCAACAATGAGTCAACATGGCAAAAATAACACAGAAAATAGATATGTGAATATGAATCTTCATAAATATGAAATGCTTACATGTAACATTGGTGACAAGGGAAAATATCCAAGGCTCACAGGCCTTGCCTTATAGGCTTACAACATACCATTGGCCAACAGACCTTATTACATGCCTTAGAAGGGTTATTGCAAAATATATTGAATCTATCTAATGATGTACTACTAACTGATTACTAACCGATTGCTACAAATGATTACAATGCTTATAAATATGCTTCACAAGCTCCAAAATATATATGCGTCAGCCACAAGGGTTGATAACTCACTAATGATCAAGCATGAATGTCAACCATAAAAGATAAGAAGAATTAACTCATCACGAGATGAATTAACTTGTGAATCTTCAAGATAGGTCCCAATGAACCCAAGATGCTTGTATGATTCTCAATTAAGCCTTGCATGTTTCAACATAGTTTCAGAATTAAAAAATGGACCAAGTTGGCCCCATGTGATTTGGTTGATAGCAAAGTGAATTTCTGAGAGCGATAACTTCTGGTAGGCAAATGCAAATGATCCGAAATTTGGATATGCGACAGATATCGATGTGTAGATGCTATATCCTACTTCGTGAGCTAAGAAACAATGATCCAATAACATCTAGAATGAACTACTAAAAACTACTACTGAATGCAATGCAAGAAAAAACTATTTTTGGTTGATATAAGATTGCTTTACAACCAGGGATGCTCTCGCATCAGACACCTGGGGTTGGAAAAAAATCAAGTCCTTCACTTTCTAGGGCTAAGAGGAAAACCAAAACGGTCCACCTCAATCTGAGAAAACCACGATGAATCCTTCACTAGTCTACCTTTCCATTTCACAAGATATTCTTTGTACTACTTGTTTCGGTTCTAGTATCCAAAATCTATTCAATCTCCTCTAGTTCTTGATGTGATAATTGCTCCTTCAAATCTATTTCATCACTATTGCCACTTGATTCTCCTTTATGAAACTCAAATATGTCTGCAACATTGAAAATAGGTGAAATACCCAATGTCTCAGGTAACTCCACTTCATATGCATTTTAAGAATCAAACTTCCTTAGAATCTTTAATTGTCCAAACTTCCTCATCTTCAACTTGTTGTATGTACCAACTGGAAATATCTTCTTCCTCAGATATACCATCACTTCATCTCCAACAAAAAATTCCTTATGTCTCCTGGTGTTCATCTACCTTCTCCTTATACTTATTGTTCATGTCTTCCAAATGATTTTAGACCTAATTATGCAATGTCTCCATGAAATCTACAAACTCTTCTGATCCTGCACTCCTTTTGTTTTCCATACTGAGGTCTCTTAACTTAGCAACACGTCTAGGATTTACTTTGATAACAATATGAAATGGTGTCTTCCCTGCACTCTTGTATACTGAATTATTTTATGCAAACTCTTCCTATAGTAAAACTATATCCCAACTTCTTGTCTTATCCAACCAAACTTCTATTTACTAATTATGTTTGTCCATCTGTCTGTGGGTGATATGTTGAACTGAACTTCAAATCTGTCTTCATCTTCTTCCACAATGTCCTCCAAAAGTATCCAATGAATTTAGTATCTCTATCTAAAACTATACTCTTAGGTAATCCATGCAATCTCACAATCTCCTTGAGCAATAAATTAGCAACATGCACAACATCATTATTCTTCTTACAAGGAATAAAATATGTCATTTTTAAAAATTTGTCCACTATTACCATAATTGAATCATGTCCTCTATGTGTTCTAGGTAATCCTAGTATGAAATCCATGCTTATATCTTCCCAAGATCTTTTTGGTACTATCAAAGGTTTGTACAATATGGTATTCTGACTACTCTCTTTTGCAACTTGACAAATTCTGCAATTCTGAACATACTTCCTTGTATCCTTGTAAATTTGTGGCCAAAAATGATGTTCACTTATGAAGGCTACTGTTTAATCTACTCCAAAATGTCCTACTAATCCTCTACTATTCTTTTCCTTGATCAAATTTTCCCTCATTGAACTCTTCGGTATACATAGTTGATTTCCTCTGAATAACATACCTTCCTAAATGAAATAATCCAACCATTGGATTTGATCTATCACTACTGGTTCTCTACATGCTTTCCAGGCTTCACCAAAATCTACATCACCTTCATACATATGCTTTGATTCATCAAATTCCAATATTGCCACTCTAATCTTTGTTAGAAAATTCCTTCTTCTATTCAATGCATTTGCAACTTTGTTTGACTTGCCACTCCTATGCTTAAGAAAAAATGTATAACTCTACAAGAACTCAACCCATCTCATATGTCTTTGATTCAAATTTCCTTGACTATTCAAATACTGCAAAGCTTGATGATCTGTATACAACACAAACTCCTTAGGCAACAAGTAATGTCTCCACTTCTTCAAAGCTTGGATTATGGCATAGAATTATTGATCATAAACTGAGTATCTTCTTCTGGCATCATTCAAATTTTCACTGAGATAAGCTACAGGTCTTCCTTCTTGACTCAACATTGCTCCAATTGCATTTCCACTTGCATCGCAATCCACTTGAAATACTTTGTCAAAATTTGGTAATGCTAATACTAGCTACTCTGTCACCTTTTGCTTCAACAATTTAAAACTCTTTTGTGCTTTGTAAATCCACTTGAAATCCTTCTTGTCTCCTCTCATTGTCTCTATCATAGGGTTACAAACACTATTGAAAGTCTTGATAAACTTCCAATAAAAACTTGCTAGTCCATGGAATGATCTTACTTCTCCAATATTTATCGATGTAGGACAATCTAAAATTGCTTTCACTTTATTTGGATCCATCTTCAATCCTTCAATAAAAATAACAAACCCAAAATATACCAACTTTGTCTTCATGAAACTATACTTCTTGACATTAATCAACAATTTCTCTTCTCTTAACCTTTGTAATACTTGTCAGATGTGCCACAAATGTTCCTCTCTAGTCTTACTAAAAAATCAAAATATCATTCAAGTAAACAATGACAAACTTACCCAATAATTTCTTCAATACCTCATTCATCAATCTCATGAAAGTGATCGGTGCATTGGTCAATTTGAAAGACATCATTAACCACTCATACAATCCTTCATTTGTTTGAAATGTAGTCTTCCATTCATCTCCTTCTCCGATTCTGATATGATGGTATCCACTTTTGAGATCAATCTTTGTAAAATAATTTTCTCCACTCAAAAATTCAATAATGTCATCCATCCTCAGCAATGGGAATCTATACTTAATAGTGATCCTATTAATTGCTCTTGAATCTATACACATTCTCCAGTCTCCATCTTTCTTAGGTGCAAGTATAGCAGGTACTGTACATGGGTTCAAACTTTCTCTAATCAATCCTTTCTTCAACAACTCTTGAATCTATCGGTTTAACTTTGCATTCTCTATCAGTGTCATCCTATATGCTACTTTATTTGGAAAAATTGCTCCTGGTATTAGATATATCTGATGACTGATACTCCAAACCTCTATTAAACCATTTGGTACATTATCTAAAATGATGTCCTCATACTCGATCAACAACTCTGCAACTTCTTCACTTTCTCCAGTGGGATTCTCTAGCTTCAGACCATTAATTTTGTTTGGAATCAATGCAAAACACATGTTCTCATGTCTCAACCCATCAAGAAATTTCATTCCATCTATCAAACATAGTTTGGAAGTGCCACAAAATTCAATCTTCTCCTCTTCCTCCAAAGGTATCAACTTGATTCTCTTTCCATTTGATGTCACAGTATAATTATTTCTTCTTCCATCATGAATAGATTTCTTATCATATTGCCATGGTCTTCCTAACAGTAAATGACATGCATTCATAGGCATAATATCACACAATACTTCATCCCTATACGATCCAATATGAAATTTCACCAAACATTGTTCATTCACCAAACATTGTTCATTCACCAATATCCTATGATCATATTGAATCCATGCTATCCTATAGGGGATTGTATGGTTTAGTCTATTCAAATTCAACTTTGTTACCATCTCCTTTGAAACTAGATTATAAGTGTTACCACTATCAGTGGTAACTTTAAATACCTTTCCTCCGGACTTGCATCTAGTTTTGAATATACTTTTCCTCTACGATGGTTCCTCAATTACTTCATGCATCATAGCTCTTCTCATTACCAATGATTCACCTTTCTCTAGTTTTCCACATGAATTAGGGGATCCAACATGTTCTTCCTCCACATATGTTGTTCTTCCGGTATACTCAGGTTTCTTTTTGGTACTTCCTTGATGAAACTCAAATGCTCTATGTACTTCATCTCCATACTTGAAACAAGTTCCTCTAAATGGTCTTCTCTTATATCTCCATCCATTCCTCTAGTATCCTTCATTGTGGTAAGAATTATGACCTCCTTTATTACAAGGGTAGAAATTTTGATCTTCTCTTCCTCTATGGTATGGTTTAACATCCTTTTCTTCACTCTGGTAGGGTTTTGAATCTTTGTTGTGTTCCATAGATGGTCTTCTTTCTATGGACTGGTTTCTACTCTTTTGAAATATTCCTCTTATGCTTCTTTGTCTTTGTTCAAACTCCTTGTTCAACTTCTCCTCAAATTTCAATGCAAACTAGTATGCTTCTTCAACTAATGCCATCTTTCCTAGGCTTAGTTCTTCTTGAACGTTTTTTCTTAGTCCATTGATATATCTATAAACCTTTTCTTTGCTTGCTTCACTATGACAGGTTTTGATTATCATCTTATAGAATTCTTCAGTGTACTTCATAGATCTATCCTTTTGTCCCAGGTTTTACAATATCTTCAACAATTCTAGTTCATAGTCGGCTGGTATGAATTTATTCTTCAACTTTGTCATCATTCTATCCCATTCAATGATTCTTTCTTTGTCTCTTCTATTTCAGTCCAATTGATCTTCTTTCCACCATAATGTAGCATGACCTTTCAATTTTGTTTCACAAATTTGACTCTTTCTAGATCTTCATATTCGAAGTATTCCTCCATTTCATTTATCCAATCAATCAATTCCTCAAGATTTAGATTTCCCACGTAATTTTGAATTTCAAGGTCTTTGGTGGAGAAATTTCCATGGTGGCTTTAACCTTAGCAAGATTCACTTCTATGCCTCTTCGAGATACAATGTATCCTAGTAGTTTCCCTGATGTGACATCAAAAACACATTTCTTTGGATTGAGGCATACTTTATACTATTCCAATCTATCAAACATGTGTTCTAAGACATTCAAGTGACCTTGTCTTGTTCTGTATTTTTTGAGAAGATCATCTACATAATCCTCCATGATGTTGTGAAACATGTCATGAAAAATTATGGTCATCGCTCTTTGAGAGGTAGCTCCAACATTTTAAATCCCAAACAACATGGCATTCCAACAATAAGTTCCCCATAGACAAGTGAAATTTGTCTTATGTTGGTCATCTTAGGCTATTTTAATTTGATTTTACCTCAAAAAACCATACATGAGGGGAATTATTTCGTAGCTTGCTATTAAATCCACTATGATGTCTATGTTTGGTAAGGAAAAATTGTCTTTCAGACAAGCCTTGTTGAGATCCCTAAAGTATGTACATATCCTTATGCACCCACTAGGCTTAGAGTACAAGATTTGATACCCATTCAAGATAACCAATTGGTTTGATGAATCCAACATCCAGGAGTTTCTATAGTTCCACCTTGACCAAAATTGCTATGTGTGGATGCATTTTACGAAGCTTTTGCTTTACTAGTTTTGTTCCTAGAAAAAATGTCAAATGATACAACACCAAGAATGTGTCTAGTCCAAGAATGTCAGCATAAGACCAAGTGAAGTTGATCATATAGGATTCCAAGAAGAAGGAAATTTTCTTTTTCTCTTCAAGATCTAAAGAAGTGTTGGTAGATGGCTTCTAGTGTTGGCATTGATGGAAACCTAAGTCATGGATCCAGTACACACTTCAATATCTATTCATACCGAAAGTTAGAGTGAAGAATAGGGTATCTGATTAAAGTTGAGTTTGATGATCAATATGCATTATCTTCTTATCAGTTCATGTTGCGCATCACAAGGAAGGTCGTTGGGTATCAAGAATAATTTATTCTTGAGTTTTGTGCCTGCGCATCAATCGATGTATGAGTTTGGGGATTTGGTGTATTAATTTTCTATTTATCATTGCTAGAAGGCTGACTTGGTGGATATAGCCATTTCAAATGTTAAAGGAGTAATTGCTTAAATTTATTTGTGTTCGAACACGTTTATTTTGGTCCTCACTATGCTATGGCTGACTTTGGATGGTACACATTAAGAATCATTTGAGGATTTAGCCGGCAGTTGGAAAATATTATATACTTTGTTAAAGCTGACATGAAGATGATATTATCCTTTGATGTGGATATATAAGATCGATTGTTTATGTATTTTTGATATCAAAGTATGTTAGATGCAAAGTATAATATTGTGTGATGCAAAATTCAGAAGGGAAGTTGTGTGATTTCATCTGTGCACAGAAGATTTGAAATGCAAAGTTGCAATAGAGCAGAGCAGAAGAGCGGAATCAGACAGAAGGTCTGAGATCGACTAAAGTGCTTAATCAGAACTATCACCTTACATTAGAAGATGCTATTCATTGAGTTCAACCCTTCAGATGGATTTAATCTAAACACTTTATAAGGTAGTGAGCCTTCCTATTTTGAGCAGTGAGCTCTAGGTAGTGAGCCTGATGCAAGTGCATTCCCATTTTGTAAAACTTATATTTGAGTACTCAAATTGTGGATTGACCTCCACTATGGTTTTTCCCCTAACAAGGTTTCCACGTAAAAATCCTTGTGTTATGGTGTTGTGGATGATTTCTTTGTGTGTTTGTATTTTTACTTTGTTGAATGTTGAAATGGTTTAAATATCAAAATAATAAAGTAGAAGATTGCATAACACTGATTCACCCCCCCTCTCAACGTTCCTAGATTCCAACAATTGGTGTCAGAGCCTATTTCCTTGAAAGGAGTTTGAAAACTTGAGGTGGATATTGGAATGTAATGGACTCTGGTAGTCTTCAGCATCAACTTGTGGTGGTACTTGATGATCTTGATTAGTCTAAAGTAGAAGTTTGAGAATTGAAAGCAAATCTTGAGGATGTTGAGAAATTCAATCAGTCATTAAAGGATCAAATTGTAAAATCCAGTGAAAACATGGATGATGCTCACCTGAATCAAACCTTGAAGGAAATAACTCAAGAATGTGAAAAGATTTTAAGAGACAATGCTACCCTAAAACATGAAATGGAATCTATGGTGATGAAGTTGACTAAGGAAATTGAAGAAAGGAAGAAGAATGAGGAGAATATTTCTTAGTCCTTAAAAGGAAGATCTGATGAATGCAGAATAATAAATGGATAATTCATTCAGTTAGAAAATGAATTGCAACAATCCAGAAACAATGAAGAAGAACTTGAAAAACAAATTATTATTCTCAAGGATGAACTTACTGAAACTGAATACAAGGAGAAGGTTAAGATCAGTTTTGTTAAGTTTGATGAGCTGACTCAAGGACAGAAGAATGCTAAAGACAAGTGAGGTATTGGATATGAGAAAGAAGAAAGTTTTAGATCTGGACAAAGAAATTTCAGGCAAGGAAATCAGATGAACAAAGGTGGAAGGTATCCAGTAAGACAACCTAATGCTCAAAAATTTAATGGATACTATTTTGCTTGCAATAAATTTGGTCATATGGATACTTAATGTAGAAGTAAAATGAAATCAAGTGATTCATCATTCTTTGCTCATTGTTTCAATTGCAATAAGTTTGGTCATAAATCAATCGAATGTAGAACTATGTCAAACAACTCTGTCAGTAGAAGGAATGTTGAATGTTACACCTGTGGAAGATTTGGGAATATTGCTAACCAATGAAGATCAAGAAGAAATCAATGGAATGATTGGTCTAGACAAGGAAATATTGTGTGCTACAACTGCAACAGATACAGTCACATTGCAAGATTCTATAGAAACAAAAATGTGGGTAGAAGAGGTCCGGTATACAAAGGCACAAAAAGATGATAAAGGAAAAGGGAAAGTGATTGCAGATGAAATAAGAGATCAAATGAAGAAGACATGGTTAAGGAAGAACGATTCTGATACTGGAAATGGTTCTACACCAGAACCTGCTTTTGGTAATTCCTCTAGAAATTGATTTCAGGCCATTGGCCTAGGGGGAGTCTTTCAAGAAAATCCTGTGTTCCCCTGATGGTAGTTAGCACCAGAATACATGAGATTGTCAAAAGTTGTGCTAATAGTTTGTAGCTACATTAGAGATCACTTGTACACAAATTTGAAAAGTTGAAGGTACGTAGAAGAATTTTTCTCTCATTATCTAAGAAAGAAGGGTATCCGGAACACCTAGGTTAAAAGCATTTATTACAACTAAAAGTTAGATAAAAGACATGTTGAAACCCTCATTTGTCACTTTGCATCAAATAAAAGACAAAGGAGAGTGCTCTGCAACAAAAAATTGAAGGAGTGAAGATAATTGGGTGGTGAATATCTAAAACCATCAAGTATTTCAGTCGTTTGTTGGATTTTCATTTAATTTGGTGCTTGGTAGAAGAACTTGTTCGATACACAAAATGGAAAAAATCAAAGGAACAATCAATCTAGATGAATATAATAGTGAGAAGATTAGAGTCGTAAGGAAGTTGTCGTCGCCCGATGAATTGAGAATGTACAATTTTTAGAGATGACATGTCACCCTTTCAGGTTTGGTGCTTTGGATGTATGTCTATTAATGTATTTTATGAATTGCTTACCAATGAACAACAATGTGATGCTGAAAGAAAATGAACCAGTGTGCAAACAAATCTACACACACTCTAAGAGTTTGGAAAACTGTGATCAAGAATTTAGAAATTTCTTTAAGAGTTTTCTAGGAAATTTTGACTCAGTTGGTATTTCTCTTTCAGTAAGGGCACTTGAAGTTGGTTCCTCTTCTGGTGAGATGGAAAGAAAGAAGAAAAGAGAAAAATAAACTGTTGTCTGTACTCCTTTAGCATGCGAGATCTCAAAATTTGAAGGAAAAGGAAAAGAACAAGAGATTGTGGATATACCAAATGAGGAATCCGATAAGGAAATTGATGACACCCAGGGAAAAGAACTGGAATCAGTCGAACCAGAACAAGAAAAGGAAATGATAGAAGCAAGTGAAGAAGAAGATGACTTAACAAAAGAAAAACTACTGCAGCTTGTTCATGAGGAAAGTGGAATGCAAAAAATTGCTAAGTTATGGTCTATCAGACCCTCATATGATCAGGATATGATTTTGAGTGTACTGAGTGCTCATGTTGTGCACAACCAAATCAAGTTGGAGAGTTTGTAGAATATTTTTCCAGAAGAAATGATTGAATGCATCAAGGAAACCATGGACTCTGAGTCTCAAAACAAAGAAGAAAAAGAAGTAATCTTACATCTGAAGAAGTAGTACAAAATATCTCTTACCAAATTGAAAAGTAAAATGAATGAACTAAGGGAATGCATAAGTGCAGAAAATAACATCTATAACTATTGCATCTGTTGGCCTCATGCAGTTGGGAAATACAAAGAAAATTTGGAGCAAATTGAAACAAAACTCAACAAGATTGGACAAAGTTTTGATATGTTTTAAGATTGGGATGATGTAATCAAGAAAATAATTCAAGAGTTACAATCTAAGCATACCAAAATTCAATTCACAAGAAGCTTGTGGGTACCTTTTGGAAAGTAAAGTACTTAACAAGATGCAGGCTGGAGTAGTTGATTGAGATAATGAGGAAAGGAGAAAAACTAGAAGAAACCATCACTATTCTGGAATCTCTCATCAAGATTATCAACCAGACATTTGAAAATAATAGCATGATCATAATCACTGGGATTGTAGTAGAAGCTTGGAAGAAATTTCTTCCAGAGATGAAAGAAAAACACAAGATAATCTTTTGAATCTAGTAACAGTTGTTCTTTTTCAAAATTTGAATTAGTTTTGAATCAACGAGTTTTTGGTCATATTTCAAAGGGGGAGATTGAATATGTGTTTTTCATTGATGTCAAAGGGGGAGAGAGAGCAGTGAAAAATGCCTTATCAATTTCAGGGGGAGCTATGTTTTGAAGTTTTGAGGTTTGGCAACGTACTCATAGTAGTTTTGACACTTAGGTATTTTTCACTAAGTGTTGCCATCAATACCAAAGGGGGAGATTTTTGGCATACGGCTTCTAGTGTTTTCATTGATGGCAACCTAAGTCATGGATCTGGTACACCTTTCAATATCTATTCATACCAGAAGTCAAAGTGAAGAACATGGTATCCAGTTAAAGCTGAATTTGTCAATCAATATGCATTATCTGCTTATCAGTTCATGTTGTGCATCTCAGGGAAGGTCGTTGGGTATTAGGAATACCTTATTCTTGAGTTTTGTGCCTGCGCATTAATCAATGTATGAGTTTAGGGATCCGATGTATTAATTTTTTGTTTATCATTGCTAGAAGGCCGACTTGGTGGATATAGCCATTGTAGATGTTTAAGGAGTAATTTCTTAAATGTTTTTGTGTTCGAACATGTTTATTTTGGTCCTCACTATGCTATGGCTGACTTTGGATGGTACACATTAAGAATCATTTGAGGATTTAGTCGACGGTTGGAAAATAGTATATGCTTTGTTAAAGCTGACATGAAGATGATATTATCCTTTGATGTGGATAAATAAGATCGATTGTTTATATCTTTTTGATATCGAAGTATGTTAGATGTGAAGTATAATATTGTGTGATGTAAAATCTAGAAGGGAAGTTGTGCGATTTCATTTGCGCACAAAAGATTTGAAATGCGAAGTTGTCGCAGAGTAGAGTAGAAGAGAAGAATTAGAAAAGAGGTTTGAGATTGACTAATTTTCTTAATCAGAACTATCACCTAGAATTAGAAGATGCTATTCCTTTAGTCAACCCTTCAGATGGATTTAATCTGAACACTTTGTAAGGCAGTGAGCCTTCCTATTTTGAGTAGTGAGCTGTAGATAGTGATCCTGAATGCAAGTGCATTCCCATTTTATGAAACTTATATTTGAGTACTCAAATTATGGATTGACCTCCACCGTGGTTTTTCCCCTAACAGGGTTTCCACGTAAAAATCCTTTTTTTATGGTGTTGTGGATGATTGCTTTGTGTGTTTGAATTTTTTCTTTGCTTGAATGTTGAAATGGTTTAAATGTCAGAATAATAAAGTAGAAGATTGTAGAACACTGATTCACTCCCCCTCTCAATGTTCCTAGATTCCAACAAGAAGTTGCAAAGTAGGTGACCTTAGGTGAATCAAATGTTCACACATTTATTTTCTCTGAGTCTCATACTAGCACTGTAGATCTTTCTTGATGTTAAAAAATACTTGGGATATTGAATCATTCATATTCGGGTGCCTCAAAGAGGTTTTCACCCTTAGATACATCCTTTATTTTTACTTTTTCATGATCCAATAGTGCCACATTGTGGTTTTCACTAGGGGTTCTCTTTTTCATTTTTTTATTTTTACTTTTGTGACTAAAGGACCCAATCTATTACCCAAATTATTCTCCTTCACCAAGATCTATTTCAAAGCCTACCTTATGATCTCCAATGGAATATCATCTCGTAGTCCCAAAAATCAGCAATGGCTTCATCATTTTGGAATATATCTAAATCTAGTGCTTGTTATTGGTCCCAATCAATTAATTGAGGATAAACAAGTTGAAGTTCATGTTCCTAGGATGGTTGGTCAAATGAAGGGTCATGATAGTATTTATAAAAGCATTCTCGAATAGGTTAGTGATGTACATGAAAGCGACTTTCATGGAATCATCGTCATTAGATATCTTAACCACATGAGAGGATGGACCTTCCTCACAAGACATTTCTAGTGTTCAGAGTAATATTATCTAATAAACCATACCATAGTCCTTGATATTTATTTCATTTTTCCAAGATAATGGGTTCCCTTATGCTTTGTTGATTTATTCTAAGGCCACCTTGTCTTGTGAATCCCATGTTTTTGCTAAGTTGAAAACCCGTGTTATTATGATCAAAAGAGATAGGTTGTGTCTCTCCTCCTTCTTCCTTGTATAACCAAGTAGAAACATCTTCTTCATCTATGAATTCCTTGTTCAATTCTCCCCCTTTAGAGAATACTGTAGGTTTGAATTTGATTGTAGTATGAGATTTTTTAATTTTTTGCAACTTTCCATATGTTCTTGGAGATATAAGAAGTTTTCCCATACAAAATGTTTGTTTGAGATGATAATCCTCACAACCATTGTCTAGTATTTGGACCTTTATCTTGGGTTTAGGTGGGTTTTCTATGGATGATGAGGCTAAGGATGTTGGATCGACATAGGAAAATGAACGTGCAAAGTGTCATTACTAGGAACTTGGAAGATTTTTGATATTTCTCTTCTATGTTGTTACAATAGTGGAAAGGTTTTGGGTCACCATAAATGGTAACTTCAGTGTCATTATAGGGAAATTTCAAGAATTGGTGATAGGTAGAAGGGATAGCTTGCATATCATGGATCCAAGGACATCTTAAGAGAAGGTTGTATGACAACTCAAGGTCCAAGACTTGACAAGTTATTTTCGCTATTGTTGGTCCCACTTAAATGAGAAGTTTGATAGTACCTTCTAAATCTCGCTCATTATCATCATATGCCTCGATGGTTATACTTTTCTACTTTTCAATAACCTCATCAAAATATCCTATATGTTTTACAATTTTCAACGTATAGATGTTTAAGCCCACACTACCATTTATCGACACTCTCTTGATTTTATGTTTATGGATGCAAACTTCTAGATATAAATCTTGATTATGGTATGTATGAACAAGAAGATCTCTTTCAGTGAATATGAGATGGTGTGTAGAAGCAATGTGGCCTACCATGGCTTGAAATTATCAGTGTTAATGTCACTAGGTGTGAAATACTCTAAGAGAGCTTTATCCAAAACTTCTTTATGAGTAGGAGATATTTTGAGAAGTTTGAGGATGGAAATTTGTGTAGGAGTCTTTTTTAGATGGTCAATAAGGTTATATTCATCTTGTGGAGGTTTAGGTAAAGCTTTGGATTGTGGAAGGGCTCATTGGATTGTAACTCTCCCTTGTCATGTAGTAACACCACACTCAAGATTTTTATCGAATATGATGATGATTGCAATGTGATGATTAGATTCATGAGTAACACCCACCGTAATATCATATGAGTATGTGACTATTGTAATCCCTTCCTTTTACTTGGTTATTTTCTTTGCCATGGTTAGGGATTAGATCCTTATAAATTCCAAATTCATTGTTACCATATGTTCTAGGACAATATTCAATGTCAACCTCTCCTTTATCTTTTAGGTCTTATATGAGATTTTTGAGTTCCATACAATTCAAGGTTTTATGTTCTTTAGTTCTATGGTATTCAAAATGGTCATTATCATTGTACCAAGGAGGATTGAATTGAGGCTCTTCATAGTTTTGAAGGTTTGGTAATTTGATGAGGCTGGTTTGGATCAAGTTGTGCAAAACAATTTCTATCGGCTCTCCTAAAGGAGTGTATTTGTTGTTAGAGTAATAAGTTATTACACTTAATTAATTATATCATATTGGTTAATTAATTAAGTCATTTATTCCTTTAGTTGCTTAAGCTAAACTTAGGCACATTAAGAATTGATTAATTATTAAGTGTGCACACTAGGGTTTCCCTTTTAGGTTTCCTTTAGGGTTTCTTGATCTCCTTCATAAGGATTGATCTCTTTGTAATAATTGATTCTCAATAATTCATTTTTACTTTGAGGTTTACATAACATCTTCTTTGGTTCTAAATGTATTTTGTATGTAATAGGTATTTGCATGCAGGTGATTCTTGGGGACTGTGAAGTTGGATTTCTCAACTTCTACATTTTTTGTTTGGTTTGATTGAAGTTATTGTTGGTAGGTCTTGGTGGTTCTCTTGGAGGGTTTGGATTTAGATTATTCAGTTGGTTGTTTGGTGGATTGTTTGATGGAGGTTGTATGTTTCGTATAAACTTAGCATCCACTACTCCATCATTGGTAACACTTTTGTTCTTCACCCATAGAGGTGGTTTGTCTTGTGAGCTTGAGGATTGATCTTTGTTATTAGTGTATACCTTCACAAGTCCTTTTGCAATGAGATATTTTTCAATATTTATGCCTTTTTCAATGATTTCATCAAATTTGTTAGGATATAGCACAATCAACTAGAATCCCAAGTCAGTGTTTAGATTTTGTATGAATATGTCAAAAAGTTGTTTTTTGGGAATGGGCCGCTTACACTTCTTTGCTTTGTGTCACCATCATTGGAAGAAAGAGGCAAAGGGATCACCTTGGTTTTTTTTTCTTGTATAAATCAATTACACAAATGTCTTGTTATATGTTGTATGAGAAGTGATTCAAATTTTTTCATGAATTTGTTGAATGTTTTGATTCTAGGAGATACATGAGAAAACCATTCTATAGTTTTCCCACCAAGGCTTCTTGGGAAACATACCATCAAGTATGTGTCATTGTAGGCTACTTCCATGTAAGCCACAAAAATTTCTCTCATGTGTTGGATAAGGTCACCTCTTCCTTTATACTTGTCAAATTTAGATATTTCAAAGTTTTTTGTGAAGGATATCATGTGGCAATGCTTTGATCATATGGATAGGGACAAATATGTTCCAAGGAATAGCTCTTCTTAGTTTTCCCAAGCTATATATCGGTGATATTTTGGTTTAGATTTTGGATTTGTAATGCCAACTCATCAACTTGAGTGTTTTGAGGTGGATTATAATTCTGGGATGAGTTGTAGTATGGGTTTTATTTTAATTCGGACCTTGAAGGATGTTGTATGTGTTGGAAGGAACATTCGGTCCTTGTGGGATGTTGTATGTGTTGGAAGGAACATTTGGTCCTTGTGGGATGTTGTATGTGTTGGAAGGAACATTCAGTCCTTGTGGGATGGTGTATGTGTTGGAAGGAACATTCGATCCTTGAGGGATGTTATATTGATGTAGTGGGGGTATTTTTAGATTTTGAGGGATGATGTGTTGGTGTTGAGGAGGTATGTTTTTGAGGAATGATGTATTGTTGTTGAAGAGGTATGTTTGGATTTTGATGAATGATGTTTTTTTGTGAAGGGTTATATTGGTATTGAAACGTGTTCGGATTGGGGTTTTGGAAGTTCAAACCTTGTTGTTGATATTGGGTGTTGTATGATGATTTTTAGTTTTGAGGGGGAGTTTGTTGTTGTTGTGTCATGCATTGAGGAGTGTTAAGTGAGGGGCTTGGATGTGTGTTTTTTTGATACATGAGTTGTTGTTGGGGTGGATTTATTTGTGTGTATTGATAGGTATATTTTTGTTGTGGGTTAGGTTGTTGTGGAGGTGAACTGGTTTGTGTGTATTGATGGTAAGGTTGTTGTGGAGGTGAATTGGTTTGTGTGTATTGATGGGCAGGTTGTTGTTGAGATGGGTTTTGAGGTGTATTGGTTGGATTAGGAATGATATAGATAGGTGAAGCTATATGTTGAACTGTGATGAGATATTTGAATGAAGGGATGGATTAGGTGTAAATTTTGATGGTCTAGGAGGATAGTTTGACATGTTTTGCATGTTGGGGTTTGAATATTTTTGGGGTGTATTTTGTGATAAGGAGGTTTCATATAGGTTCCTTGATATGTTTGGCCTCCATATGGTCAAATAATTATGAGCTACATCTGGTGTTGTAAAAGGATTGTTTGAATGTTGTGGGAGATTTTATGATGGCATGGCATTAGGATTTGGTTGGTTTTTATGTGTCACAATTGTTTGATCCATTTGAGGTTGGTTTTGGTGCAATGGATTGACAATTTTTTTGCATAAGGTGCATCATTTGTTGGTGTCATTGGTTGTGTAAGGAAAGCTAGGATTTTTGGTTGCCTAATATGTTCATAGATTTATCAAACTAACATGGTGTCTTCACTAAGCATGTTAGGTGTCACCACATTGGTAAACGGTTGTTCTTTAAGAGTTTCAACATTAAAATATGTCGATAAATTATAACCATATTGTGCAAGTCTAAGGAAATAAGTGTTTGGATCGAAGGAAATTATTACATCAAGTGCTCAATCTAGTGTGGGATCTTGGGTCATTTCTAAGAGTTTTTCTATGGTATATTACTCAAATTCATTGGTCACATCTTCTGTATGACCATCTTGTTCTTTGGAAGGTTTCTTTTGTGGTTGTGGGGTAATATACCTAGGAGGAAAAAAGTTAGGGGGCATTCCCCATATTGTTTTGGTTGGATTTTCAATGGTTGTTGTGTTGATGACATTAGAGCTACTAGGATTTGACTCCATGATCTTCTTATGTTGGGATCTAGTAATAGGCATAAAATCACAATTGACCTTATAGGGTGAAATATTTTGAGATGACGGGGGTGATGATATGGTTTGATTTCAAGATAGATTCAAAGGATATGTTGCTAAGCCTTATGGACAAAAGGGATGATGTTTGGGTTGACTGGATTATGCTAGATGTCAAAATATTGACAAGAGGTTGGATGATGCTTTCACTTGAACTAGACTAATGAGTACAAGTAAAAGAGATGATAGTGATTTTGCAAAATTAGAGAGGAGATAGTTCCACTAAGTTGATAAGCTCATAAGATAAGGATAGATACTAGCAAGAGATCCTAACAAAGTGATGGGTGGATTGATAGATTGATGTCTAAAGATGGGATTGATGTTTGAAAAAGGATGTTAAGGATTTGTTTGGCAAGACTGATGTTGTTTGAGGACATTGATTATTTAAGGATTTTGATTGGTTGATGTTTGTCTAAAAAGGCTAGGGTAATGTTTCATAAGAAAACCCAAGATGAATGTGATATGATGTTTTGGGGATGAAAAGGACCGTGTAGGACTATAAGGTCTATTATGTTAGACATCTTTGGTTATGGAACAATAGGTTATTAAAATTTTATGCTAAAATTTTTGTAGGTTTAAGAAGGTCTAGTTTAACAATCAAACACATCGATTTAGACAAAAGTGTTATGCTACCCTTAGAAAAATGCATCGAAATACTAAAAAACATGGCAAGATGCAAGCAAAAGAAGTAATATGTGATAGTTAAACATGGAAAGATGGATAAAAGTGTCATTGTGCAAATTATTAGGTTCAGTAGAGAAGGGTTTCAAATAAAATCATGGATATATGAAAAAGTGTCGATATGTAGGAAAAAAACATCAAGATGCAAATAAAAGTGGTGAGATTTGTAAACGTGACACATTGTGACAAATAGAATTGGGTTTCTGTGATAGGTTTTAGTCTAGTGAAAGTTTGGAAATTTTGAGGGGTAATTATGAAAGTTTTGTTTTCTTGGAAAGTGATACAAACAACAGACATAAAATCAGGATTGACCCCAAGGTAATTAGGCAATTTCGTAAGATTTCTTCCATAAATCTCACTAGTGTTATCATAAGTATATCACATTTGTAAACACGCTAGACAAGTACAACCTATCTAGTAATAAAAGGTGTGTCAATCTATAGTGGGCCCACCAATCGAAGCTATACCATCTAATGAATGGGTGACTAGTGTATGCCAAGGTCATGTACCACCTTGACACTCCTCACCTTGAAAGGACAAGGTCCTAGCAAGGAATAATAGTCACCTCAACAAGGGACAATACATAGTGAGTAACTTCACACATGATATTGTACATTTCACCACTATAGACTAACAATCGAAGGTCTTAAAGGATACTAAATCATAAGGTTCATAGTGGGTGATCGGTGAAAAATGAGCCCATCTAAAAGTTCCCAAGATTTGAGGGGTATCCTCCACTCTCATCACCAAACATGTCTTGACAAACTTAGGGTCACACAACTTGGCTCGAATAATGTTAGCCACACCTTGGGGTACAAATTTCATTCTCCCCCCTTTATATACCCCGCTTGAAAAAATGGTTGAGGTTGAACCCTAGGGTGATGAAATCCATAGGAAAGCCTCCTATTGAAAATAAAAAGGGAAGGAATAGTGTTTCTATTTATGGTCACCTAGGATCACACTAGGTGCAAGGGAGAGCATATGTAGAAAATTCCTTCGATAAAAGAAAAAAATGAAAACTAGTGGTTTTCTTACCACCAAGATTGCACGAAATGCAAGGGGAGATCATATACACCCCTAGTCTACTAGACATGGCAAAAAAGGTTCATTTTAAAGCACCAAATCAAAATGTGGTTAATTTTAAGATTAGAAAAATGTAAAGCAAATAACCCTCAACCAAATTTGTTAGTAGTTTCAATTTTAGTCTTCTCCCAATGATTGCCAAGTTTTTCATAGATAGGTTAGCTCAAATTCATTAAGAAAAAAGGCTCACATTAGGGTTAGCAGAAATTTGAAAGCATGAAAATCGAAAAAGATTCTACAATTCTAACAAATGCATCACTATGTAATAGTAAAAAGAAATTTTATACCTCAAACATGTTGAAGGCCACACAAAAATGTCACTATAATTTCTGTAGATGCAAAGATTCAAAGTAAACACATCGATCCACAATCAAATGAATCATTGTGTCTGTAGATAGAGAAGAAAATGCATCAAAAGATCAAAAGCATCAATTTACTAACAAACACACCACTATAATTTCTATAGAAGCATCGAAGTGTAATAGATGCATCGAGTTGCATACAAACATTCCACTATAATTCTCAATCATGTTTTTGTAACCTATAGGTCATCAAAACTTGACAAAAATGTCAGATCAGGGACATGGGTCCCACTGAGAATGGCAAAATGTTTAATGGGTTTAGCAGAAAATCAATTAAAAGAAAAATTAAAGTAATTAAGGTTAAAAATATCAAACACCTACATGAAAAATATTGATCAAAACCCACTAACTAATGAAATTGAATGCTCCAACTTAGAAAATGATAATTAACATAAAAATTAACATTCAAAACAAAAATTCAAGAAGTGTAAACCTAACATTCTATTTTGAATTGTGATGGATTGATATTGGATTTCTCAAAACTTAGCTCCATGGTTGAAAAATCTTGAATTGACCTAAAAGATGTAGAAAATGATATGATTCAATGCTCAAAATGACATGATTTCACTACAACGCTTCTAGGTGATTTGAAATGGAGCGAGAGGGGTTATTTTATAGATATTCAAAAATCAGATCAATGGTGAAGATTAGGTCTTGAGATCAATGGTTCAAATTGAAACTTGAAGATCAAGGGCTAGGATTAATTGAGAGCTCAAAATATCTCCTCAATTTTAGGGAATTGGTTGAGATGTTTTTGAAAAAGAATATTCCTCTAGAATTTTTGAGAGGGAAAATTAGGTTAATTAAATAATTTAAATAATTTAATTATGTGAGGATGAGAATATTCCTTTTTGAAAAAAAAAAATTCCATGTGCAAGTGGAGGAAGAAAAAATAGATAATTAAATAATTAAAAATTATTTAATTAGGGATATAGAGGAAAATTATTATTTTTAATTAAATAGTTAAAAAATTATTTAATTAGGGGTGATGGAGGAAAATTAGTGAAAAAGGATGAATTAATTAAATAATTCAAAATTATTAAATTAATAGATGAAATGAGGTGAAAATGATGAAAATGGTGAAAAGTGATGAAAATGACAAAAATGAGGAGAAATGAGGAATTAGTAATAAAAATGACAAAAATATAGTGTTTGTGAATGTGTGAAACACTTTAGGCATTTTTGCATGTCTACACTCTTAACACTTGACATAGTTAACCTTCATTTTCAAAAATAGATAAAAAATTACCTTGTCATACATTGTTTTGACACCCTTTCCTTTGTAATGACTATCCTTTCCTTGATTCATTTGTCAAGGATTTTCCATCATTTAAAAAACTATAATATACCCATTATTAACTACCCTTTATAATTACCTATTTATTATCCTCTAAGGGATTGTCACTTTACCTTTTGTTTCACTTCATATTATTTTTTTCCAAGGTGAACCACCTCTCTCTGAAGATTTTAAGGCTTCCCTTGACTCTTGCATAATTTTCAAGGTTAAATTAGATTTCCCTTGATGTATCTCCATATGGAAACTTTCTATTGATTCTCAAGAAAATATGGACACACATGGGTCAAGCCTTTGTTCTTTAGCATCCAACTTTAAGAACAACAATCTCATTGGAGAAGAGATGGATGTTCTATATGTCACTTGCTCCTTGAATATGACCTCTCAAATAGTCTCTCTTGACTCTCATGTATTACCCTCTTCACATGATGTTATTTATTTGATCACTCTATCCAAAAATCCTTTTTGGCAACAACATTTGATTGTCCTCATAAAATTCTTTATCTTTGTTATTTATCACTCACAAATTCTCCATTAAAATGTGATTATCCAATCCTTAAACTCTTATGAGATTGTAAGTATTTCACACTCAAATTACTATGATGTGTGTGTGTTTCTACCCATTGTATCTGGTTTTTGACTATAATCCATATACAAAGTGTCTCTTGCCATAACATTTATGGAAAGTTATTACCATATTCTACATTAATTATTTTTTCCTCAAAATTTCCTTATATGGAGACAATTCAAACATGCTTCTTGGTCTCTTATTTTTATTTATATTTTTGATATTCCAAAGGTTCCTCATTTGAAGAGGATTCTCTTAACACAAGTCCACGAGAGCACCTTTCCAAAAAATTATTTGCGAATTGGTTAAATTCTTCACCATGCATTTCATATGAGCTAGATAGTTTAGATATACCTCTTCTAATGGCACTTGCATGGAAAACACTGCCTTCACCTAAAAGACTAAGCATGATACTTTATTCCTATACCTTTTACAAGTCGACAACCAATTGTCATCTCCATTAGTTCTCAAGACCTATCAAAGTACTTGTGGCCTCTTTCCACTATTAACTCAAACTACATGACCATTGTTTTATCTTACTACATCCTAGACAAGCTTAGAGAACATAAGATTCAACTCCAATGGTATGTAAGAGAGGACTAGGATCAATCTTCTTCAATGTTTCATTATTGATCCTTTGATAAAAAGAGATAGTTAAATATGAACATTTTCATTTTCAACATATTGATGAGAAATATGTTCTTCAAGGGGCTTAAATACTCTACTTTCTTGAACACTAGATCCAACTTTAGGCTATACAAAGGTACATATTTTGGATGAATATGATTTTTGGAAACCTTTGATACATTTTTCCAACTCGTACACCTAGTTTGGATGATAATACTCATGATATTTTTTCTCACTATTTGGGTAGAGACTTAGTGATTCAAAAATCATTATTAAACATGGAAGATTTTATTCTAATAAATTGGATGATTATGTGTAGAGTGCATACCATGAAGGACATGGATCTTGGAGAACCTTGAACATGTGGGGGAATGTGGACATAAGACCTTGGAACCTCTCTCTCCTTCTAGAATGTGTCATACATCTTCACATCCTGCAACATGCCATAATTATTTAAATAAAGCACCCAAGTGTAGAAATAAATCCCCCATTCCAAGTTTGAAGAAAGAGTCTTTCAATGCTTAAAAAACCCTAGAAACTCTCAAAAGAAGACTTAACTTTTTCCTCAATGAGTGGCGTGAGATAGTAAAAATTGAAAGCTTATTTTTTGCTTCTTGGCACCTATGACTTTTATCAATCTTGTATACCTTTATGAACATGTTTTAAGATCCTTAAAGCATATAGACAAAAAAATGGTGACCATGGAAGACCTTTTAAGACTTCCTAAATGACTACTAACCAAGGTGACACAATAAATATCAACAATTAGTAAAGAAAATTATATTTCCAATATGTGTTTCAAATCCTCATGCATCCTTTGAACAAATTTAATTTTCCTTTTCAATGACATAAATATGTGGTAAGCATGATAGGTAGCATTATACAATGCACAATAAGAGACACCCATGGAAAAATAAAAAACTAAATGATGGATTCAATAGGATGTAACAACAAAAATTCATGCATATACTACTCCAATTGTCCCCTCACTAGGGTGAACACAATTCTAGTTATTATACTCACTTCCTTGAATAAAAATATTGACTTGATAGTAGGTGAACAAGAGTTATTTATAGAATTAAAATTTCATTTAACACAAAAGAAATCTTTGCAAAAGAAATCTAGTTTAATAAGTTTTATTGATTCTCTTAAATGATCATATTTTTTTTAATATAAACTATAATTTGAGTTCAATATTTAAGAAGAGTTTTACTCGAAAAACAAAGCTTAACATATAGTAGAATAACCACTATAAAGCTCCATCACAATTATATTCTTTCTTCTAAATGAATCATACCTTTGTCTAATGGAATTTTAATCATAAAATTAGGTATTAAGTATCTACCGACATAGTCATTTGTAATAGAAAAATATATCTCTTCTATTATTTAGCATCTTTCAGAGCTTCATCCCCGTGTCCTATAGGCCCCATATAATTTTCCCATCCTTTCTATCTTCAAAAGTTATTTTCGAAACTTTATAAATAAAATGCAATTGGCAGGTGTAAGGCTAGACTACACAACCTCCCCAACTTTCATCCACGCTAATCATGCTTACAAATTATTGAGGCATTGGCAAGGCACATTTGGGGGGCTATTATAAGTTTTTTTTAATATATATTTTCAAATAAGATTAGCTTTATAGAATGTAAGCTTTTGGATTAAATTGTGTATATTTTTCTATTGATGTTTCATATCACACTTAGTGATACATCATCAAAAAGAAGAAAATATTAGCCTTTCTTATTTATTATCATTTTAAAATAAAAAATAAGAATGTATACTATTTTGAAATATAATATCATTCAATTATAATATTAATTTTATTTCCTTACTATAATAGTATTAATATTTAAAATAATGTTATTAATTTAATATTACTTTTAGTTCCTTATTATAGTAATAATTAAATAAAGGAAAATGTTATTTTACATTCCCCTACCAATTCACATTTAGTTTGGGGTCCATTTGATGGAATGCTAGAATGTAATTACATATCAAGCAAGTAGCACACTCTTGTGCTAAGTTAGGTTCATGACAAACATTAACACGAGCTCTTTGATTATTTGATTAACTTAGAATTATATAAAGATATTTTATTATCATACATATGCAACCTAACTACAAGATTATAAGTGTGTGGTGAATATATTCCATTATGGCAATTTATCTTCACCAGCTAAAACCTTCTCCTTGATGATACTCTCCCTCCAACCTCAGAGAGTATCACTAGTTCCCATCAAACTAGCATAGTCAACATTTCATTCTTCAAAAGAAACTTAAAATAATCAACCTATCCTACCAAATTATTTTTTATTAAGAAATTAATATAAATAATTCAATAATTAAGCTAGGCTAATTAAACTGGATGTGACAACTAGGCCTCCCACTTGGCTCCAACCCCAAATTGGACACTAGTATTGATCTTAGAATCAACTCAAATTTGGTCTAGGAGCTCCTTGAACTATTTTGATTTCATTTCTATGTGATATAACTCTTTGGAAGTGCATCCAAATAATATTTTTTCTTTATGTTGTCTTCCTAGCTTAGTATATGTATGTGTTTTCAAATTCATTAATCATATTTCATGTATTATCTTCTCAATTTGTTAGTCTTATCTCTAGAATTGTTAATTGGTGTTAGGATAGTTGGAGAAAGTTTAATTGACACTAATTTATACATAATAATAAACTAAAATAATTATTCTACTTTTTATTTTATGCATTAGAATAGTTATATCATGGTGTTATTTATTGTATTAGCCTAGTTGTATCATTGTTTAGCTCTCATTTTTTCTCTTGTTCCAATCCCTAGTGCATAATTTCCCTATCATAGCTCACCCTTCACCATCATTTCTATCTAAAGAAATAGAATCTCCCTCTTCTCTCCTTATATCCATAAAACCTTTCTTGAGGCCACATTTTTGTATCACATTTTTCTCTACACACATCATCATCCTTAATTTACAATCCTTATCACTCTCATTTATCAAATATTGGCTAGTCTATCTCATTATCCCATTTTATTTATGATTTTCTACAACTAATCATTCATTTCCATCCCCTTCTATTTTATTTCCTTGTGATCCAAGTGATGGTCTACCATTAGTTTGTCCACCCCATCCCATTCTTCTCTTACAAATGATCCTCAATCTACTCACCATGATAGTGATTCATGTTACTAGATTCCTCTTTCACTTACTTTATCTTCTTTCAATGCATCACATAAATGTTATTATATTTCCTTTTACGATCTATCTTTTGATTCCTTTGATGATTCTTCTATGAGTGATACTAATCCATGACACATAACCCATGTGATAATGATCCATGTAATGATGATTTTTCCCCTTTAATTTCTCCTACTTATTATTGTTCTCATATTTTTGAGACCCCCCCTAAAAGACACCAACCTTGAATATTTTAGTATATATGATCACTCTCCTATGTGTCCTTCAAAAATTGAATAAGATGATCCATATATTGGCATTGACACAAATTCTTATTATTCCCTCTTAGAGATGGACCCACCTTACTTTGAGTGTTCCTACCTTCTTGATCCACCTTTTGATAATTGTGCACTTCCAACATTACTTGTTACATGTTATGATTTTATAGTTCATTATGATATTTATCCCTTCATTCTTTGCCCAACCACCTCTACTATAATTAATAATTTTTCACTTCTTCTCCATGATTCATCACCTCCTTCTTCCCTCCATAGAAATAATCCCTCACCATCTTTAATTGAGCAGGAGGATGCATACTTGTTAAACACATTTTTTAACTTGTAAAATTTTTAAAAAAATGTATCCAAATTCTTAAGTCAAGTAGTTCCTAGTAAAAAATTCCTCAGTTATTCTCAAGTGTTAAGTTTCTTGTCATTTTGAAGAAGAATCTCCATTGTTTCAACTAAAATCTTCAAAATTAGTGATGCAACTTGACCAGATTTATGGAAACAATTAAATATCAAAATACATGAGAGATGGTGTGAAATAATTTTATGAGGATGTTATTGATATTATTTCTCCCAATTTGGTTAGATTTCATATCAGAATGCCTTTTGATTTGTGAGATATTAAAAGTTCAATTTTTCATTGGGTAGTTCGCAAAAATGATCAAATTAGGAGTTTTATAAAGGTTGAAGTTAAATGGTCCAATAGGGGGTTTCATGACATAGTTATTGAAAATGTGACAATATTTCATGAGAAAATATAGATCCAAGTGGAAGTTATGCATTAAACTTCATTTGTAGAGTTGGCAGATTTGTTAGGAAAATTTTATAAGTTTTTCATTAAGTGGAGTCATGCACTTTCTAAGTTGTGAGTCCACTAGGAGGTTTGAAAAACAAAAGAGTTAAACTTATGATATTGCTTTGATTTTAAAATATTTAAGATTCTTAAAACCCTTAATATTTGAATCATTACCCTTTATTAATATTTTATAATCCAGCATTCTATTAAAATCTTGAAAATTTCTTTAGCTCCTAACCTACGTGAACCCTTGAAAATTATAAGTTCCCAACTTATTAGAAACTCCCAATAGTTCCTATTCCACCCCTAAACCCAAAAAAGTTCTCATTGCATACCTAAGCCCCAACTTTACATTAAAAATGTTTAATTCACATTTGGAACTCTAATGGGAATTAGGAACTATTCAGAGGTTCCCTTGGTTCCAAGAACCTCTTTTTCCTCTTAAAATCTTCACACTCTCACCCAAATGGTTTTCAAACACTCTAAAATTGTGACTCTCCTCTCCCGCAACACATGAATTGTTTCTAAAAATATCTCAATGGAATGTGATCTCATGGACACCATGATTACAAAGTGTTTAAAATGGATCTTTAAAAAAAAATAGTGCCCATGTATTCCACAGATGTAAAATCCAATTTCAACTACGCCTATGCCCAAAATGGAGGAGCTCATGAAGGAGGTGGCTACATTGGACCAGAATCTAGATAAAGCAAAATTTAATTGGTATGCAACAGATCCGATCACCATTACATATTACCCCAAAAGACTGTTTGTTTATATTGCTCTATAATTTTGGGGAACTAGGGGAGTATAAGAGCCAGATATTATCTAATATTTCCTTCAAATTTCTTAATACATATGACTTTTTTTCTTCTGATATAGTAGCATTCACAAATACAAATCTTGTATAAGAAAATATAACTTCAGTAGGTCATGTTCTGAAAGGATTTATTCTCTCAAATTGTTTAGATTTATCCTTTGAAGTTGTGTCTTTGAAGCTTTTACAAATTTAACTGAATGGTGTTTGTGAGGAAATAGAATTTATAGTGTCAAAAACTTGTAAATATAACTAAGGTAAATGTGCAAAGTGAAACCAAGGATGGTGTAGAAACAATGAAATTGGATGGAAAATAAATTGATACCAAGCATCGCCAATCTAGAAGAAAAAAAATCATTAGTTTTTTATGCAAGGGCTTGTGTTAATGAGTCTCTTGATGGAAAAACAAGGATACACAACTGAGAGGGTGGCGGGGGGAGGTGAGAATTAGTTGTTATAGAATTTAAACTTATTCAACTTTAATCAAACTTTAATCTCAGATATGATGATTAACAGTGAAAGCATAAATCAACAATACATCAGAGACACATGAACACCAAGATTTTATACATGGAAACCCTGTTAGGGGAAAAACCATGGTGGATGTTAGTCCACAAGATTATACCCTATTAGAATTATAATGAAAGAATGAATAGGGAATGCACATGCATTCAGGCACACTGCCTAGAGCTCGCTGCTCAAAGGGAAGGCTCACTACCTTACATAAAATAATCATATTAAATCCATTTGATGAGGTTGAACTGAGAAATTAGCTTCTACAAAAGCTTGATAACAGTTTTGGTTAGGCACATAAACACTTCTTCACACTTCGTTCAATCTTCTTCACACTCTGCTCTGAAATCAAATGATCTGATCTTTATTCGCACATTTCACATATACACCACACACTCACATGTCCACTTTTCTCATACACACACTAAAATGAAGAAACAATCGTTCTTATATATCCGCTACATGAATTTACATCAACAACTTTGTCGACCACAAATAAAGAATAAATTACAACTGTCGGCCCAATTTCATGAACAAATCTCAATGTGCACCAACCTAAGTCGGTCACAACATAGTGATGGCCTAAATCAACATCTTGGAACATGCCAAACAATAAAATATTAATCCATAAGGATCTACAACACGCTACCATCATCATGTTAGCCAAGAACATGAAAACTCGAATACACAAAGGACCATCTTCGTACACAAACACACCAATCAACACGAACGTACCACACTAATAGAGCATGATCTAAAAACATCATTGAACATCTCAAGAATGTACACAACAACTCAATTCATCAGAATTGCAATTACATCTTCTAGAAACACCTGCTACAATAACTGAATAACTATAGGAACACAAAACTTCATAAATTTCTCAATTCTTGATGCATACCTCTAAAAATTTCAGACAACATACTAGATAGGATCAGCAAAAACCCCTTTAATGCGTGACTTCTGACCATGAATGTACAAAAATTTCCATCACTTTGACCTTCTCAGCTTCATAGACTGCCTGTAATATATTTATTACAATTTTCTCAATATCTTCAACATATACAACCTTCAATCCATTTATGTTAATAGTGTTGACATCAATGATAACCACATATCAGCAACACAACCACAATATCCAACAATCTCCCCCTTTGGAATTGATGGAAACACATGATGTGAAAAATACCATCAACACAACTAACTCTTCTCAACCTGCTCTTCTCTTCCTTACATTGCTCTTCCACCTTCTTAGTACTTATTGCACTTCTCCCCCTTTCTTCTACAAATATTTTTCACATTGCTTTTCTCCCACTTTGAAATCAATGGCAAAGGTACACAAGCTTTGAACCACATATCATTTGAATCATCTAACTACTCCCCTGAGTAACAACCACCATAACATCAATCCGAAAAAAAATATGACCATAGGTGCACGGATTGATGCAAAGACTTGCATCTTAGTTCAGATTAGGAGGGTAAATCACCCCCAACTTTCCTCTGAGATACTCAAAAGTATCCTTAGGAAAAATTTTAGTAAATATTTCTGCAATTTGTTCCTTTGTGGGAACATATTCCAATTTGACCTCTTTATCACTCACTTTGTCTCTCAAAAAGTGATACTTGATAGATATATGTTTTGTCTTTGAGTGTAGCACCAGATTCTTAGAAATGTTTATGGCACTTGAATTGTCACAAAATATAGCAATAGGCTCATCATACTCAACTCTAATATCTCTCAGCATCTGCTTCATCCACAATACTTGAGTACAATTGTTTGCAACATCAATATATTCTACCTTAGCAGTAGATAAGGAAATGGAGTTCTTCTTTTTACTTAGCCAAGACACCAACTTCTTCCCTAGGAAGAATGCACCACCACTTATTTTTCCTGTCACCCACATCTCCTACCCAATCTGCATCTATAAAAGAATTTTGAGTAAGATCATCATCCTTAGGATACCAAAGACCAAAATCAATTGTTCCTTTTAAGTATCTAAAAAATCTCTTTATTGCAGTCACATGTGATTCCTTTAGATCAACTTGATATCTAGCAATCATGCACACAACATTCATAATGTCTGATCTGGTATGAGTCAAATATAACAATCCACCAATCATTGACCTATATCTTGTTTGATTAGCCTTAGGAGAATCATCATTCTGTGTTAGCTTGCATCCGATTACCATGGGTGTACCAACTGGCTTTGATTCTTCCATGCCAAAATTTTTTAGTAATTCTCTTACATATTTGGACAGAGAAATAAAGATTCCATCATCTAATTGAGTAATTTGCAATCCTAAAAATAATTTTCTTTCTCCTATCATTGACATTTCAAATTCATTTTTCATTTCATCAACAAAATTCATGCATAAGTCATCATCACCTTCAAAAATAATGTCATCAACAAAGACTTCAATTATCAATTCTTTATCCTGATCCAGCTTGTAATACAAATTGTTTTCAGTAGTACCTTTATTGAATCCAAGTTTCAACAAGTATTTATCTAGTCTAGCATACCATGCTATAGGGGCTTGTTTGAGTCCATATAGTGCTTTCTTCAATTGACAAACCATGTCTTTTTCATCAGTTAGTTGAAATCCATCCAGTTGTTCAACATAGACTTCTTCTTCTAATTCACCATTCAGGAATGCTGACTTTACATCCATTTGATAGACTTTGTAATTCTTGAAAGTAGCATAAGCAATAAATAACCTTACAGCTTCAATTCTAGCAATAGGGGCAAAGGTTTCTTCAAATTCAATACCTTCCATCTATGAGTATCCTTTACATACTAGTCTTGCTTTGTTTCTAACTACTTCACCTTGCTCATTCAACTTATTTCGAAAGACCCATTTGGTTCCAATCACATTTTTGTCTTGAGGTCTAGGAACAAGAATCCAAGTATCATTTTTCTCTATCTGCATCAGTTCTTCCTTCATTGCTTCCATCCAATATTCATCTTTACATGCTTCATTGATATTGCTAGGCCCAATCTTGGATATCAGACAATATTCTTCTGCAATTCTTCTTCTAGTTTGCACACCTTTGTTCTTGTCTCCTATGATCTAACTTTCAGAATGACTTCGCTTTACATACCTTGGAATTTAGGGTTCTTCTGTTCTTCCTTCTGCATTTCCACTATTTTCTCCTTCATGGTTTTCTTGATCCATTAGAACACTTTGAATTTGATTCTATTTCTACGCATTCTTTCCATTCTCAGTGTTATCTTTTTGGTCATCTAAATCATATCCACAATACCTAGATGATTTGACAGTGTCTTCATCAACTCTGACATTTTCACTTTCAACCATTTTCTTCAACATTTTATTGTAACACCGGTATGCTTTGCTCTTGGTAGAGTAACCCAGAAAGATTCCTTCATCACTTCTAGCATCAAACTTGCCAATATCCTCATCTCTCTTAATGTAACATCTACTTCCAAAGATTTTGAAATATTTAACAGTAGGCTTATAACCAAACCATAGCTCAAAAGGATTCTTACCAAAATTACCATTGACATTTACCCAGATGATAGTATACACAACAGTGCTTACAACTTCTCTCCAGTAGAAATGAGGAACATTAACTTCCAACATCATAGTTTTGGCAGTATCTAAGATTGTTATGTTCTTTCTCTCAACAAATCTATTTTGCTGTGGGGTTCGAGGAGCAGCTAACTGTCTTTCTATTCCATGCTCTTCACAAAATAAATTGAACTCTCGGGAAGTGAATTCACTACCTCTGTCTGATCTCAAACATTTGATCTTCAAACCTATCTCATTCTCTACCAAAGCTTTGAAGCTTTTTAATTTCTCTAATGCCTCATGTTTTTCTCTCAAGAAAGCAACCCATACCATTCTAGAATAATCATCAATAAGCAACATAAAGTACTTTTCTCCTTGTAGACTTCTGATTTTGGGTGGACCACATAGATCAATATGTACCAAATCCAATACTCCATTGGAATGATGTTGGTTGCTCCTAAAATAAATTCTTGTTTTCTTTCCCATCTGACATTCCTTACATATAGTGTTAGCAGGCTTCACTAACTTAGGTAGATCTCTGATTGCTTGTGTGGAGCTTATTTTGACAATGTTATCAAAATTTACATGACACAACCTTCTATGCCATAACCAACTTACATCAACTTGGAAATAAAACAAATTTCACTAGTAGCATTTAAATGAAAAATATTACCTCTTGTCTTTATACTTGAAGCAATCACATTTCCTGAGCTTCCCAATATCCTGCACTTACCATCTTTGAACTGAATATTGTAACCTTTGTCAACCATCTATCCAACACTCAAAAAATTATGCTTCAAACCTTCAACATATAGGACATCATCAGTATTACATTTATCACCAAGAGAAATAGTGCCTCTGCCACAAATCGCACAAACATTGTTATCTCCAAATCTTACAACACCACCATCATATTTTTACAAGCTTAGAAAATTTCTTTTGTCACCAGTCATATGATGTGAGCATCCGCTATCAATCACCCACTCATCCTTATTATCAATCCTGGCTGCAAGAGCTTTCTCAATATTCTGGTTACTAGCCGATTCAGTGGACACCAAACCATTTTACTTGATAGCAATGAATACCCATTCATCTTAATTTATAGTTTCTTTATCAGATTCATCATCAGTAACACCTTCTTCAACATAATAACATTTATTTTGAAACCTAGTCTTATCAGGATTATAATTAGAAACTCTTTTAGGACACCTTGATACAAAATGACCTATCTTACTATAAGAGAAACATTTAATATGAAACTTTCCTTTGTACTTACCTTGTCCTTTGGCTTCTCTTTTCACAATCAGTGCTTCCAATTCTTCTAGCTCTCTTTCTTCATCTTCAATTATTTTCATTCCATATTCATACTTGAATGTCTTCTTGGAGCTCTCTCCCGGATCATATCTCTGTTGGATTTTTTCGGATACAGTATTTTTGAATGCAGACTCTGTCTTAGGGGAAGATTCACCAAATTCACTCAACTCAAAGAAATAAATTTTTCCAATCAACATGTCTCTTGTTACATTTGTTATTGTCTTGAGCTCTTCAAGAACATGAGCTTTTGTTTTGTAAGAAGTAGGCACAAATCTAAGTATTTTAGCCACAATCTCATCTTCTTCCAAGATTCCACTAGCACATCTAATTCCCATCACTAGTTCATTTACCTTTTGTGTGAAAGAAAAGATGTTTTCATCTTCACTTATCTTCATGTTCTCCCACTTGCCTTTCAAACTTTGTAGCTTAGAAAATTTCACTAGTGCATCTCCTTCATACAATGTTTCCAAAATTTTCCAGATCTCATGTGCAGTCTTCAGACCTATTAAATTTGTCATCTCTGAATCTATCAAAGCACTTGGCAATGCTTCTATAGCCCTGGTATTAGTTTCTGCTTCTTTGATCTCATCAGCAGTAGAGTGACCATTCTAAGGAATAGTGTAAGCATTCTTTGTAATCTTCCATAAAGGCTCACCAATGCACTTCAAATGACACTCCATTCTGAATTTCTACAGAGAGTTGTTTGTACCATCAAATCTAGGACTATCCTTCTTGTATAATTCCATCTCAAATCACCTCAAGCTATTAAAATTCTATAGAGGAACTAGCTCTAATACCAATTGTTGGCAAAACAAGGATAAACAACTGAGAGGGGGGAATCAATTACAAAATTTAAACTTATTCAACTTTAATCAATCTTTAATCTTAGATCTGATAATTAACAATGAAAGCATAAATCAACAACACATCAGAGACACATGAGCACCAAGATTTTATAGGTGGAAACCCTGTTAGGGGGAAAAACCACGTTAGATGTTAGTCCACAAGATTATACCCTGTTAGAAGTATAATGAAAGAATGAATAGGGAATGCACATGCATTTAGGCACACTGCCTAGAGCTCACTTCTCAAAGGGAAGGCTCAGTGCCTTACATAAAATAATCAAATTAAATCCATTTGATGAGGTTGAACTGAGAAATTAGCTTCAATAAAAGCTTGATGACAGTTCTGATTAGGCACAAAAACACTTCTTCACATTTCACTCAATCTTCTTCACACTCTGCTATGAAATTAAATGATCTGATCTTTATTCGCACATTTTGCATATAAACCACACACTCGCACTTCCACTTTTCTCATACACACACTAAAATGAAGAAACAACCATTCTTATATATCCGCTACATGAATTTACATCAACAACTCTATCAGCCACAAATAAAGAATAAATTATAATTGTCGGCCCAATTTCATGAACAAATCTCAATGCGCACCAACCTAAGTCGGTCACAACATAGTGAGGACCTAAATCAACATATTTGAACATGCCAAACAATAAAATATTAATCCATAAGGATCCACAACACACTACCATCATCATGTCGGCCAAGAACATGAAAAATTGAATACACAAAGGAAAATATTTGATCATGAACACACCAATCAACGCGGACATACCACACTGATATAGAACAATCTAGAAACATCACTGAACATTTCAGGAACATACACAACAACTCAATTCATAATAATTTCAATTACATCTTCCAGAAACACCTGCTACAGTAACTGAATAACTGTAGGAACACATAACTTCATAACTTTCTCAATTCTTGATGCGCACCTCTAAAACTTTCGAAAAACATACTAGATAGGCTCAACAAAAAACCCTTTAATGCACACCTTCTGACCATCAACATATAGAAATTTCCATCACTCTGACCTTCTCAGCTTCATAGAT
The DNA here is from genome assembly GCA_007115665.2 of Sequoiadendron giganteum. NCBI lineage: Eukaryota > Viridiplantae > Streptophyta > Pinopsida > Cupressales > Cupressaceae > Sequoiadendron > Sequoiadendron giganteum. The sequence goes on from CM021104.1 coordinate 424,673,829, forward strand.
TGCCTACAATATATTTATTACAATTTTCTCAATATCTTTGACATATACAACCTTCAATCCATTTATGCTAATAGTGTTGACATCAATGACAACCACATATCAACAACACAACCACAATATCCAGCATCTCTCACATAAATATGGACCAAATTTCTATAGATCATGATGCCAAAGGAAATATAATGGGTTCAAAGTTCATTACTATGTTGAATAGCCAAAATCTTAAATGGATATTAGCTATAAGTATATTTGACATAGATAGGAAACCGAACAATATACCAATATGTTTAGAATCTAGATCCATAAATAGTATTATTGACACAATGTAAGGCCCCCACCAAGGAACCCCAGAGGACAACACTAAGCTAGGTCAACTAATGGAGATTTTTTTTATTTTAAAGATACTAACAATAGAATGCAAAACATAATAATCTAAACCTACGTCCTCTAAGGTTCCTCGACTGTGCTACTCACAAAACTAATAATCAAGATAACTAGAACATCACATCAACATGAAAGGATAACATGAGTAATCTAACATGAAGGCTCATTTTAAAGCACCACATTAAATTTTTATACATTACTTACTTCCATAGCATGTCAACTGATAATCAACATTAAATATAATTTCTAGCTAACTACCATATACAAGATGCATGACTTTATAGTATTCATTACAAGAAGAATTCATCAATGATTGTTGCATCGTTACAATAATTACAACACTTCCCCTAGTACATGTGGGAAGAATACATTAGATTACAATAAGAGATAAAATTGATATACAATCCAATATACAAATACATGAAAGGTTTCCTTCTCAAATTGGAACAGGAACTGAAGTCCACAACACAATGAGCAATATCCATGCACACAAACATGTAGCAAGAATACCCAATGGAGGAAAAAGCACCAACCTACCGACCATGTGGAACTCTGAGGTCCCCCCATGGTAGGAGATAACACAAGGTCCCACACCAAATAGATAGTTAGGAGAGCAACATGCTAACACAATCAAGGGTTATACATGGACTCCTACACAACACTTCTAACAACACCAACATCACTTACAACACTTACTTCACTTCTAGAGGCACTCACACAACAAGGAGTAAATGCAACTAGGGAATGCTAGAATTCAATAGGGAGGAGTGTCATCACATAGCTCAATATGGGTTATCTTGGTGGATCTTCCTAGGCCTTGACCCCCATCCTAGGTTATCCTGGTAGCCGCTCCCAATCCCTGACCCCTATACAAAACTCATGTGAAATCAACGTACCTTTCATGAGGACAAGGTAGTTGATCTTGCCATTCCAAGCCTTCCCATCTCATCTCAAGCCTAAATGAGAACTTGATCCATGAGTGAGGCATATCATTATCTTGTTTAATGTGAATTCTACCCATCCCCTTAATTCATTATTAAGGTTATCACTGGATTAAGAAACCCTCCAATGGGTTATCCTAGACACCACTTTGGGTTTTGGCCGCCATTGAGAGCCACTCCCCCTACTTGCAACTAGTAAACCCTACACATCAAGCAAGGCATTGACCATCTTGCACCTTTATCACAATCACATGAATACATACAAAGATAGGAGGCATCACCCTTAGGCTTTACATTTCGCACAAAGCACATAACCTAGAACATTGCCAAACCACTCCCAAAGTAAAACAATCATAAGGACCATTCAAATTATACACCCCCCTTCTAGACCTTTGGAAACCAACCTTAAACAACTTCCACAAATGACACCCACTTTTAACAATTACAAAATCACTTAATCCATACCAAGTACACATTGTTAAAAATAAACAATTGCTCATAGCATTGTAATAATACAGATATTCCCAATAATACAACATTATTCAATTCACCCATTTTCACTTAACTGCATAATTAAAAGATTATTTACCCCAAATAATTTATATTTGGAAAGAACTATAGTAACAATATTCCAACTAATTAATTACACAACAATACTATTAAATAATTAAAAAAAGTAACTAACATCCACTTACTAACATAGAGAAATCCACATCTTCTTACATTTAATCTAAAACATTTAAATATAATGTTTTACCCTTATTTACTATTAACTTTATCATTTCACCTTCAAGTAACCAAGACTCCGCAATGTAATTTCATTTATCTATTTACACACTAAATCAATCCAGTTAATTAATTAGACAATTTAAATATTTATTTTAATAATAACTATTCAATTTAAATCTTTTATCAATGACATTTTATTTATTCTCTTACCATACATAAAAATATTCTTTCATGATTCACCCTTGTATATTATGATATATATACATATATATCATAATATCCATAAGGTGCAATTGAAATATAATATTATATATATACATAGATATATCTATGCACATATATATGTATATATATAAAATAAAACTGTACTATTATTTTAAATCCATTCGATATGAAAAATTTAATATCGATAAGAGTGAAACTAGATTAATATCGAATCTCAAACTGAAGTCATATTAACAATACAATTGAAATCATAAAAGAAGGGCATTATAAAACACATCTTATAAAATAAAATATCAAATTCATATAAAATATCCCAAGCTAAACCTAAAGGCAAGCTACGAAGGAAGCAGTGGGTACCAGTAATGCTAGTGCATATGACCTATTGACAGGAGACCCTCAAATAGATTTCATCGCATGGAATGAAATGATAGCAAGCCGTGTGCAAATTAGATTTTTTGAAAAGGCTTAGAAAATTTCAACCAAATGGGATCGACTGGTGTAAAGCCCGATCCAAAGGATTTTTTGTCAAATTTTGAAATTCTCCATTTTTCTCCAATTTTGGTATCATTAAGAAATGCTCGGGATCTTGATTCTAACACAACTTGAATGGAGTCAATCAGAATCCCAGAGCTCAAGATATTTATGGTCAAACTTCTAGTCAACTTCCAGACCCAGGCTGAAAAAAAGGGCAAAAATCAAAGTCATCAAAACTAGTCAAAGTCAACGCCATTGCGTTGTACTCAGAAGCATGATTCCGACAGAGTTTGTTTCACAAAAAGTAGAGTCCGTATGGAAAAGTTATAGAAGGTCAAAGATTAGGTCAAAATTGCCCAGATGACATCAGTGCCCAATCAGCTTGACAACCAATCAGCCCCTGACACATGGCATTACATGACAATATTATTGTTGAATAATATTAAAAAAAAAAAAAGGCAACAAATAAATAAATAAATAAATAAATAAATATATATATATATATATATAATATTTATGGTGGGTCCCACCCATCCAAGGGGGGAAACCCACATTAAGTGGGCAACACCCATGGTATGGGGGGTAACCCACATAAAGTGGGACACCACCTAAGGAATAGGGTGCAGCCCACCTTATATGGGAAGCCTCCCTTGCCTTTAGAGGAAAAACTTAAAAGGAGGAGAGGATGGTGGGATCACCACCCACCATTTTCTCTAAAAGGGATTTAATTTATTTTTTCAAGCCCAAAGATAAGGGTATGGTCCCATGGAGGGGGCTTCCTAAAAAAATTCAGTGGGTGCTGCTTAGATTTTTTAGGAATATTTTAAGGCTAGTGGTCCCATGAATTCAATTTTGCAATTTAGCTTAAAAGTTTGAGCTCCAAAATTTAAGGATCGAACTAGAGTATTTTTGGTAAAAATTAATAAATAAATAAAAATTCTCTCATTTTTAATTTTTTTTAGGAATTAAAAATTTGAAGTGATAGACAAGTGGTAGAAAAACTTTCTAAAAAAATCCTAAGTTGTAGGGGAAATTTCTAGCAGGGGCTCCTATTTTTCTGGAAAATATTCTAATTAATCCCGTAGCACAATTTTTTTTTCTTCATGAGACTGCTTGATCCATGAAAATAGAAGCCCAAGCCCCCTCATGGGACCATATAGTAAGGCTCTATCCCATGTGCTAAGGGGCCTAATATATCTCATATTTTAAGAGACTCAAAGTATTTTCCTTTATACGGGAAATATTAGGAATATTATTCCTAAATTAAGGGGTCAAATAAAACCTTACATAAAATATCCCCTAAATAATAGAGAATAAATCTCTTCGTAACCATTCAAATGGAAAGATAATTATTTTGAGGGGATATTATCCTTCAAGAAATTATTAAAAGAGGATATTATTGAATTTTTTTCTATGTAAGGGAGATTGGGTAGTTAATTGGTTTTACACCAATTTTGGCATAAAATGTAATATAAAAAGGGGTAGAATGGGGGGTGTGAAGTAAGTGATTTTGGAAGAAATTTGCAAGTGTGAGAGTTGGTTTCCTTGGAGAAATTATTATATTTCCGTGCTTTTGGAGAAGCTTGTTTCCACGCACTTTGGAAGTGCATTTGAGAATTTCTTTGTAAACCAAGAGGAGGTTCTGCCAACAAATGTAACCGAATTTCTAGAGGAATAATTGGATCGGTCCACTCATTAGAGAGGGGCCCGAAGATGTAGTTGTTTTAAATGAAGAACTCCGTTATCAATTTCTTTTGCACTCTCTTTCTTTCTCTTTCTTTTCTTTCTTTAATCTCTTTGTAATTTCGTTAATTTAATTTTGTTAAGAATTAAATTTTAATTAAGCACTTTCAAATTGTAATTAAGCATTCAAAGCATCTATCATAGATCCATTAAATCAGATCAAATTTGGTATCAGAGCTATGTTTGGCTAAGATTGCAGGTTTGAATGCTAACACACTCCAAGCTTCGAAAAGGTGAAGGAGAGCTTGAAGAATATAATCCTGAGATCAACAAAATAAGAACCTTTCCAAAGATGGAAGGAACCAAAGCTGGGAAAAGAACTGAGCTTGAGCTTGATGATAAGTATTTTCAGCAAGCCTTCCTTGAGATGAGGGAAATGGTTGGAGAGCTTTATGTAGATAAGAAGAAGCGTGAGTAGAAGAAAGGAGATTCTTCAAAGAATGAAGATTCTAAAGATCGTAAAGACAAGAAGAAGCAATCTGAAGATGGTGAACAAATTCCAGTTTATCCTCCATCTACCCTGTCTTCTCCTTCTTCCTCTTCTTCTTCTCCCACTAATAATCCATTTAAGAGCAAGTCAAAGCTTGTTATTAAACAGGGTGTAAAATTTGAATTGCCTAAGTATGGTGGTGAGTTAAATGCCGAAAAGTTAGATGATTGGATCCAACAGGTAGAAGTGTATTGTAGGATTCAAGGCCTAAGAAAAGATGCTTCTATGATCCAGTTAGCCACTCTCTGGTTGGGAGGTACAACTCTCACTTGGTGGGAGAGTAGAACTTGAGAGGAAATTGCTCGCCATGGTAAGGTTAATATGACTTGGATGGAATTTGTTGCTGCCCTTAAAAAATAAATTTATCCTTTAGGTTATGTGCAATAGTTAACAATGAATTGGTAAACCTTTAGGCAAGGTAAGGGTCAGTCTGTCCAAGATTACACCCATGAGTTTAGAAAATGAGCTATTGTTTTAAGTGTTCCTTTGTATACTTAGGATACACTACTGAAGTACATAGGTGGTTTGCATTCTTACCTAAGACATACCATTCTAATGTTGAGTCCTAATAATTTGGATGAAGTATCAGTCCAAGCCACTCATTTAGAGTCAAGGGGTAAGAGCACTTTCAGTGATAATTTCTCAAATAAACCATCTAAGTCTGAGGGGAAGTTTAAGGGTAAAGGTAAAGATAAAGACAAAGAGAAAAAGATAGGTACAGTTAAGAAGGAGGGTGATAAGCCCACATGCTCCCATTGTAAGAAAGAGGGGCATGGTGATTCGAAGTGTTGGAAGTTGCACCCGAAACTAAGGCCGAAAAGATATGGAGGAAATAAAGGCAAGCAAAAGACTACTGCAATGATTCAATAGGATCTTGGATCTGACTCTAGAGATGAGACAAATATTGCTGCTACCGGGATCCAAGGTAAAGTTAAAAGTATAACTCTCTCTACTAATACAAGTATTTCTAATGCAAGTGCACGTAGTGCAAGTACAAGTAAAGTATCCACTCCTCCTAAAGTTGATAAACAATGAAATGAACTGTTTCATATTTGAGTTGTATCTAAGCACACTAAAATTGAAACATTGTTTGATATGGGTTCTCAAGTCAACTTAATATCTGAAGAGGTGGTAAAGAAACTCCATTTAACTACAACACCTCATCCAAAGCCATATCCGCTTGGATGGGTTTGCAATGATGCTCAACTGCAAGTAACGAAACAATGTAAACTAAAATTTTCTATCACTGCAAACTTTGTTGATGAGGTAGAAGTAGATGTTGTCCCTTTGGATATTTGTGGGCTTGTGTTAGGGAGTCCTTATCTATATGACATAAAAGCAATCTTCTACAGGGGGAGAATAAGTATCATCTTTTTAAGGATGGGATAGAATACATTGTACGTGCACACAAAATTAAGACTAATCTTGCACTAGTAAAAGTTGGTCAAATGAAAATATTGATCAATTCTAGTAAGAACTTTGTATTAATTCATGTAAAATCTCAAGAGGATGAAAAAGCTGAAGCATTTAAGGGGTGTGATCAAAAGCGTAAAACTAAGATGGTCAAAATAGTTTCTACTTATGAAGAATTATTTCAGGAACCAAAGGGGTTGCCACCTAAGAGAGAGATACAACATGAAATCCATTTACAACAGGATGTGCCTCTTCCAAACATTGGCATGTACCATTTGTCATTTTTGCAGAATGAGGAAATCAAAAAGCAAGTTCAGGAGTTGGTGGAAAAAGGAGTCATACGTCCTAGTACATCTCCTTGTGGTTCTCCAGTTGTGTTGGTTCCAAAGAAGGATGGGTCTTGGAGAATGTGCATCAACTATCGAGCCCTGAACAAGATAACAATAAAGAATAGGTATCCTCTTCCCCACAATGATGATTTAATTGATTAGTTAAAACATGCAGTTTATTTCTCTAAGTTAGACTTGCATAGCGGATATCATCAAATAAGAAATGCAGAAGATGACATTTGGAAAACTGCATTTAAGACAAAACAAGGACTATTCGAGTGGTTGATCATGCCCTTCGGGATTTGCAATGCACCAGTTACATTTATGGAGTCATGAATGTTATCTTTCATCCTTTTATTGATGATTGTTTCGTAGTTTATTTAGATGATATTCTTGTATTCATTCGAATTTGAGAAGATCATGTAAGTCATGTAATTTTTTTTTTTGATGTATTGAGAAAAGTAAAACTCTTTGTAAAGATGTCTAAATGCGAATTCGCTAAGACATCCTTAGTGTACTTAGGCTATGTTGTAGGTGGTGGTCAATTGAAAGTAGACCCTGTGAAGGTCGAAGTTATTGTAAAATGGCCTAAGCCAAGTACAATTATTGAAGTCAGAAGTTTCCTAAGTGCAGTTCAGTACTAGAAAAAGTTCATTGCAAACTTCTCTTATATTGCATCACCATTGCATTCATTGACCAGTACAAAGACAAATTTTCAGTGGGGAGGTCCACAACAAAAGGCCTTCAACAATTTGAAGGAGAATTTAAGCACAACACTAGTTCTAGCTTTACCAGATTTACACCAACTATTTGAAATCAAAACAGATGCAAGTGGATTTTCCATGGGAGCAGTGCTATTGCAAGGAGGTAAGCCAATTTGCTATCACTCTGAAACCTTTTCAAGTGCAGCCATTAACTATCCTACTTATGATAAGGAACTTTATGCATTAGTTCAGAGTGTTAAAAAATGGAAACACTGCTTAATGGGGAAGGAAACAATAATCCATACCGATCACTAGCCATTGCAATATCTGCATTCACAAACTAAGCTGCAACAAAGTAGGCACTTTAGGTGGATGGGTTTTCTTCAACATTTTCACTTAGTAATTAAGTGCAAGAAAGGTTCCCATAATAAAGTAGCAAACATGCTCTCTAGACCTCCAATTTCCAATGCTTTGATAATCCTTAAAAATAGTTCTATGATGCATGCAAGTTTTGAAGAACAAAATGCTACTGATGAAAATTTTAAGGATATCTATGTAGCTCTAATCCAAGGCAAACAAGTAGAAGAAAAGGATTACTATGTGCATGATAAAATATTGTATCACTTAAGTAAATTATGCATTCTAAAGAATGAATAAGCACATGTGATTAGAGAGGCACACACATCGCTGATTGTAGGACATTTTGGGGTTAGTAAATTTTTGGCACAACTACAAAAATATTGCTACTGGCCTCAAATGCAAGAAATTGTAACAAAATATATTAAGGGATGTGTGATGTGTGCAACTAGAAAACCAAGTAATAGGAAATTGGGGTTGTACACACCTTTACTTGTACCATCCTGTCCATGGGAAAGTGTTTCTATGGATTTTGTCGGGGGGTTACCTATGTCTAGGAAAGGGCATGACTATTTTTATGTAGTAGTTGATCGGTTCAACAAGATGTGTATTCTTATGCCATGTAAAAATCAAGTCACTGCTGAACTGACAAATCATATGTATTTTTTAGTTTGTATGGGTTCACTTTGGGTTACCCACTTCCATTGTATTGGATCAAGATTCTCGATTCCTTGGGGATTTTTGGTCTGTCTTATGGGGAGTTATGGATACTAAACTAAAAAAGAGTACAACCTTCCATCCGCAGACTGATGGATAAAAAAAGGTAGTCAGTAGGACAGTTGTGCATCTACTCAGAGGATATTGCAGCAAACATCCTAAGTTGTGGGATGAAAGTCTTCATTATGTACAACATGCGTACAACCATGCAAGTCATTCTTCTACAAAGAGGTCTCCTTTTGAGACTTGTTTCGGTTATGTGCCCAAGGCACCGATGGATTTTTATTTTGGAAAGGACGATGTTGAAGATGGATGCCATGATTCAGAGAAGGCTTTGAAGTTCATCCAGAAATTCTGAGCAATTCATCAGGCAATAGAAGCATAGTTGGAAAATAGCCAAGCCAAATACAAGGCTTGACATGATAAACATCACACCAAACACCATTTCCAAGTTGGTGATCATGTTTGGTTACATATAAGCAAGGAAAGAATGCAGGGCAAAGGAAGGAAGCTCAAGCCAATCAGATATGGTCCATTCGAGATTTTGGAAAAGATTGGCACCAATGCCTTTAGCCTTAATTCAGATATAGTTTCTAGTTATGAAGAATTATTTTAGGAACCAAAGGGGTTGCCACCTAAGAGAGAGATACAACATGAAATCCATTTACAACAGGATGTGCCTCTTCCAAACATCGACATGTACCGTTTGTCAGTTTTGCAGAATGAGGAAATCAAAAAGCAAGTTCAGGAGTTGTTGGGAAAAGGAGTCATACGTCCTAGTACATCTCCTTGTGGTTCTCCAATTGTGTTGGTTCCAAAGAAGGATGGGTCTTGGAGAATGTGCATCAACTATCGAGCCCAAAACAAGATAACGGTAAAGAACATGTATCCTCTTCCCCGTATTGATGATTTACTTGATTAGTTAAAACATGCAGTTTATTTCTCTAAGTTAGACTTGCGTAGCGGATATCATCAAATAAGAATTGTAGAAGATGACATTTATAAAACTACATTTAAGACAAAACAAGGACTATTTGAGTGGTTGTTCATGCCCTTTGGGCTTTGCAATGCACCGGCTACATTTATGAGAGTCATGAATGATGTCTTTCATCCTTTTATTGATGATTTTGTCATAGTGTATTTAGATGATATTCTTGTATTCAGTCGAACTTGGGAAGATCATGTAAGTCATGTACAAATTTTTTTTGATGTATTAAGAAAAATAAAACTCTTTGTAAAGATGTCTAAAAGCGAATTCGCTAAGACATCCTTAGTGTACTTAGGCTATGTCCTAGGTGGTGGTCAATTGAAAGTAGACCCTACAAAGGTTGAAGTTATTGTAAAATGGCCTAAGCCAAGTACAGTTACTGAAGTCAGAAGTTTCCTAGGTACAGTTGAGTACTGGAGAAAGTTCATTGCAAACTTCTCTTATATTGCATCACCATTGCACTCATTGACCAGTACGAAGACAATTTTTTAGTGGGGAGGTCCACAATAGAAGGACTTCAACACTTTGAAGGAGAAGTTGAGCACAACAATAGTTCTGGCTTTACCAGATTTACACCAACCATTTGAAATTAAAATAGATCAAGTGGATTTGACATGGGAGCAATACTAATGCAAGGAGGTAAGCCAATCTGCTATCACTTTGAAAACTTTTCAGGTGCAGCCATTAACTATCCTACTTATGATAAGGAAATTTATGCATTAGTTCAGAGTGTTAAAAAATGGAAACACTGCTTAATGGGGAAGGAGACAATAATTCATACTGATCACCAGCCATTGCAATATCTACATTCACAAACTAAGCTGCAACAAAGTAGGCACTTCAGGTGGATGGGTTTCCTTCAACAGTTTCACTTAGTAATTAAGTACAAGAAAGGTGCCCATAATAAAGTTGTAGACATGCTCTCTAGACCTCCAGTTTCCAATGCTTTGATAATCCTTAAAAATAGTTCTATAATGCATGAAAGTTTTGAAAAACAATATGCTACTGATGAAAATTTTAAGGATATCTATGCAACTCTAATCCAAGGAAAACAAGTAGAAGAAAGGGATTACTATGTGCATGATAAACTCTTGTATAACTTAGGGAAATTATGCATTCCAAAGAATGAACAAGCACATGTAATCAGAGAGGCACACACATCGCTTATTGCAGGACATTTTGGGGTTAGTAAAACTTTGGCATAGCTACAAAAATATTGTTACTAGCCTCGAATGGAAGAAATTGTAACAAAATATATTAAGGATGTGTGATGTGTGCAACTAGAAAACCAAGTAAGAGGAAATTGGGGTTGTACACACCTTTACCTGTACCATCCCGTCCATGGGAAAGTGTTTCTATGGATTTTTTCGGGGGGTTACCTATGTCTAGGAAAGGGCATGAATATTTGTATGTAGTAGTTGATCGGTTCAACAAGATGTGTATTCTTATTCCATGTTAAATTTAAGTCACTGCTGAACTGACAACTCATATGTATTTTTCAGTTTGTATGGGTTCACTTTGGGTTACCCACTTGCATTGTATCAGATCGAGATTCTCGATTCCTTGGTGAGTTTTGGTCTATCTTATGGGGACTTATGGATACTAAACTGAAAAAGAGTACAACCTTCCATCTGTAGACCGATGGATAGATAGAGGTAGTCAACAAGACAATTGTGCATCTACTCAGAGGATATTGCAGCAAACATCCTAAGTTGTGAGATGAAAGTATTCATTATGTGCAACATTCCTACAACCATGCAACTCATTCTTCTACAAAGAGGTCTCCTTTTGAGACTTGTTTCAGTTACGTGCCCAAGACACCGATGGATTTTTATTTTGGAAAGGACGATGTTGAAGATGGATGCCATGATTTAGAGAAGGCTTTGAAGTTCATTCAGAAAGTCCAAGAAATTCATTAGGCAGTAGAAGCAAAATTGGAAAAGAGCCAAGCCAAATACAAGGCTCGACATGATAAACATTGCACCGACCACCATTTCCAAGTTGGTGACCGCATTTGATTACATATAAGCAAGGAAAGAATGCAAGGTGAAGGAAGGAAGCTCAATCCAATCAGATATGGTCCATTCAAGATTCTGGAAAAGATTGGCACTAATGCCTTCCACCTTAATCTTCCTCCATACATGCAGAGTTACTTGGTAGTCAATGTTGAGAACTTGAAGTTGTATGAACCTCTGATGATACTAGACGAGGAGGCTGAAGTAAAAGTTCCATTCGTTGATGACCTTTCACCAGAATACATGTCAAAGTCACCCGAAGACGTCATCCTCGACTGGAACACCAAGACTTCACGAAGAGGAGTAGTTGAATACCTCTGAGTGGGGCTAAAGGGTATGCATCCAAGCAAGGAAAAGTAGATGGATATTGGTAAAGTGAGGGAACTTTACCCTCACCTACTTTTCGAGTAACCAGCTTCCAGATGTCCAAAAGCTCTTCAGTGGGGAGGACTAATCTGGAGGATTTTTTGTCAAATTTTGAAATTCTCCATTTTTCTACAGTTTTGGTATCATTAAGAAGTGCTCAGGATCTTGACTCCAATGCAACTTGAACGAAGTCAATTAGAGTCCCAGAGCTCAAGATATTTATGGTCCAACTTCTGGTCAACTCCCAGACCCAGGCCGAAAAAAGGGCAAAAATCAAAGTCATGAAAACTAGTCAAAGTCAACACCATTGCGTAGTACTCAGGATCATGATTCCGACAGAGTTTGTTTCACAAAAAGTAGAGTCCGTATGGAAAAGTTATAGAAGGTCAAAGATTAGGTCAAAATTGCCCAGATGACATCAGTGCCCAATCAGCTTGACAACCAATCAGCCCCTGACACATGGCATTACATGGAAATATTATTGTTGAATAATATTAAAAAAAAGAAAAGGCATATATATATATATGGTGGGTCCCACCCATCCAAGGGGGCAACCCACATTAAGTGGGCACCGCCCATGGTATGGGGGGTAACCCACATAAAGTGGGACACCACCTAAGGAATAGGGTGCAACCCACCTTATATGGGAAGCCTCCCTTGCCTTTAGGGGAAAAACTTAAAAGAGGAGAGGATGGTGGGATCACCGCCCACCATTTTCTCTAAAAGGGATTTAATTTGTTTTTTGAAGCCTAAAGATAAGGCTCTATCCCATGTGCTAAGGGGCCTAATATATCTCATATTTTAAGAGGCTCAAAGTATTTTCCTTTATACAAGAAATATTAGGAATATTATTCCTAAATTAAGGGGTCAAATAAAACCTTACATAAAATATCCCCTAAATAATAGAGAATAAATCTCTTCGTAACCATTCAAATGGAAAGAGAATTATTTTGAGGGGATATTATCCTTCCAAAAATTATTAAAGGAGGATATTATTGATTTTTTTTTCTATGTAAGGGAGATTGGGTAGTTAATTGGTTAAGTGATTTTGGAAGAACTTTGCAAGTGTGAGAGTTGTTTTCCTTGCAGAAATTATTGTATTTCCATGCTTTTGGAGAAGCTTGTTTCCACGCACTTTGGAAGTGCATTTGAGAATTTCTTTGTAAACCAAGAGGAGGTTCTGCTGATGAATGTAACCAAATTTTTGGAGGAATAATTGGATCAATCCACTCATTGGAGAGGGGCCCGAAGATGTAGTCATTTTAAACAACAAACTTCGTTATCAATTTAGTTTGCGCTCTCTTTCTCTCTCTTTCCATTCTTTCGTTAATCTCTTTGTAATTTCGTTAATTTAATTTTGTTAAGAATTAAATTTTAATTAAGCACTTTCGCATTGTAATTAAGCATTCAAAGCATCTGTCATACATTTATTAAATCAGATCAAAGCTAGATTCCCTTGTGAATGGCTAGGCGCAGGTATGTAGATCATATTTTGTTGTTATAGCTGCATTGGTATACATGTATGCAAGAATCATCTCAAAGAGAAGGCACCCAAACTTAATAACAAAATGCCTCAAGAGATGTCAAATCATGGAATGCAATGGTTTCAGGATACGCCAAAATGGATTTGTCAAAACTTCTAGAAAATGCAATTGGTAGGTGCGAAGCTGTATGTGCATGTGTATGACGTAGTTGCAATTATCCTAGTAGAAATGCATGGGAAATAAAGAGAATGCATTTAGACTCTTTGATAGACAACCTCAAAGATATCTCATGGAATGGAATGAAATGATAGCAGGTTGCGGGCAAATCATATTTGTTGAAAAGGCTTAGAAAATTTCAAGAATGTGCAATCGACTGACATAATTTAAGATATGGAATCTCATGGAATACAATGATCAATAAAACATAGAAGATAAACAAGATACAAAGAGACCAATACAAATCAAACTATCCAAAATAAACTCTCAACCAAATCTGATGAGAGGTGTGCTAATAGTATAGTTGAGGAAGCTTAAGAACTTCCAACAAAAAAGTAATCAGAAAGAGTATATGGATGCCATGCCAAGGAATGCATGGATTACAGAGTATGCATCAAATGGGATTAAAAGAAATATTTTACAATTTTTTTTGCAAAAGAAATCGATAGAGGAGGAAACATAGAATTTCGAACACTTAAAATAAATGCACTAGTAATGACAATTAAAACATTGCATACACAGAAGAAAAGAACTTGGATCCAACACTTAGCAGGAGGAAATTTGATGTCGAGCTCCGACTTCCAATTGCAAATCCAATTTCTCTAACTCCCCAATCAAAATTCTAAAACCCCAAATTCCCAGCAAGATCAACAACATATGAAAATTCACAAGAAAATTCTTTCTCCCTTCACTTTCCCAAAAAACCAAAAAATGAATCAAATCTCTGAAACCCCAAAATACTTACAGAAGGACAAAGCAATATTCATTGTATGGGAACCAGGTAGGGGCCCCACCCCTCTACTATAGTTGACCGGCACTATAGTGGGGGGGTCCTCAAATGGATACTCAGAACTTTCCATTCCATAGTAGCTCTTCCCTATCGGCAGAGTGCACCAGACGTCACCGATATTGACGCCGCCACACCCACCTACAGCGAGCTCGACACCGAGCCCACCCCCCCCCCCCACTGCCAAGCCCTATAGATAGTAGGGGATAGGGAACTACCTACTATAGTTGATAGTAGGGAAATGGAATATAGATCATAGATCAGATCTATCTGCCCTACTCTCCCCCCTACTATATAAAAGGGCCCTACTACTATTACTAACCCCACCATCCTAAGGCGAATGGGTCAGTCCCGAAACAAACCCCATTTCAACTGATTATAGTTAATTTTAATTTAATTTATTAGATCAATAGTCAATTAAAGTATTTCATATAAACTTCGTAAATACAATAGGTGCCCAATTCACTAAAATGGGTAAAATCATTTACCCCCATTTATTTACGTCTTGTAATTAATTTTATAACCCAACTTTATCACCTTATATTTATTATATTATTATTTATTTATATATTTTATTTTAGTATTACATTACAAATTTATTTTATTATAAACTATGGTTGCTTATAAATATGTTTATATATATTTATCAAAGTACCTGTTTTACTTCATTTATGCATAGAATAACCAAAAGTATTTATCAAACAATTTTTAAATTAAATAAAGCAAAATTCCAATCAATTTACTGAACCCTAACCAAGGTCGAAAGGAAAAACCTCAAGAAACACCAAATGACCACAAATAAAACTAGCAAAATTGATGGGGTGCCGAATCGGGTACTCATCCCCTTTGAGGATGATGGCTAGGGTAGGGGACCAAGTGCTATCTCCAATCAACTGTTACATTGGGTTTAAGGCACACTCATACCTACCAGTTCAGGTGGAGTCGATGCCCAGTACTTGCAACTTGCAGCACACAAAACAATTGTTCATGTACATATCCATATAAACAGACACACCGTGAAAGGGAATCACAACGCCATAGGGTACTCACAAGTGAGTGATGCGACACTATCCCTTTCACCCAAACACATCAATAATAACATCATCAAGTAGACAAATCAAATCATATAACAATCAAGATAAGATCAGTCACATGATAGTTAGATATTAGTCATGATAAGATAATCACATAGTGCTCAGGAAAGGGTTAGTCCTCATAATCAAATAAAACCATATACTAATTATAACATGTGCATAAAACCTTAATTAATAGAAGTGTCATAAAAGGCATCATCATGATAAGAAGTCTAACATCATATAGTGTATCATAATGTCTCATCATAAAATAAAGTAATTGTTAGTCTATCAGGAAAATAGTATGAGAGGCACTACATCCTCCCCCTCTAGAATCAAGCTTACTCCTAGAAGCTTGCAAATAAGAAAGGGTACAACTCTCACATTTGAGATGAACCCTACCAAGTGGTTGAAGACTCATCATTAGGATCCCACTAGACCCGCACCTACTCAATGTCTCGACCCTTGAGGGTGAGTCTCCTGTGCTGAAAAATTCTCATGGGCTCCAAAGCTAGCTTCCCATCCTCTACTTGTAAAGTATTCCAGTATAGAACATGTGAAATATCTAGATAATATGGCCTGAAAATAGAAACATGAAATATGTCATGGATACGCAATAGAGTGGGCAAAAAATTAAGACAATGCACAACAGGGCCGATCCTCTCCAAAACCTCGAATGGACCAAAAACATTTGGTGCGAGATTAGAGCCTTTTCCATAGCGGATCATACCCTTTCATGGATGCACCCGTATGAGCACCCGATCACCAACCAAAAACTAATGATTAACTCTATGATAATCTACATACTTCTTCTTCCATGATATTCTCCTTACCCTGGATGTACTTCACCTCAAAGTCGTACTCGCACATAAACTCCATCCACCACCTCTGCCTAACATTCAAGTTTGGTTTCCTGAATATATACTGTAAACTATGGTGATTGCTATGCAACTCAAACCGATGCCTCGACAGGAAATGTCTCCATCTCACCAAGGAATGAATAATGGTGGCTAACTCCAAGTCATGCATAGGATAGTTCAACTCGTGATCCTTTATTTTGTAATATTCATAGGCTATCACACAACCTCATGCATCAACACTACTCCTATACCCTAAAAAGATGCATTAGTACACACAAAAAAATCTCATGTAGGATTAGGAACTGCTAAAATGGGTGCACTATTCAACCTCTCCTCGAGAGTCTGAAAGGTTGGCTGACACTGCTCTGACCAGATGAACTTATTCCCTTTTATTTGAAGGGAGGTGAAAGGGTGAGCTATCCTCAAAAACCCTGCACAACCCACCGATAATATCTTGCTAAGCCCATAAAGGTGTGAACCTCTAAAAAATTAGTGGGCTCAGACCAATCTATGGTGGTTTGGATCTTCGAAGGATCCATGACAATACCCTCTCCTAAAATAACATTCCTCAAATATCTCACCTTTGTTTGAAAGAATTCACACTTTGCCAAATTTTCATATAGTTTATTCTCCCTCAGACACTGCAATACCTGCCGCAAATGCTCCTCCATAGTCCTAGAATAAATAAAATTTCATCCAAGAACACAAGGACACATATTTCAAGATAGGTTTAGAACACTCCATTCATCAAGCTCATAAACATAAACGGTGCATTCATCAACTTGACTGACATAGCAGTGAACTCATAGTGCCCATATCGAGTGCAAAATGTAGTCTTATGAATGTATGCCTCAAAGATATGCAAGTAAAGATACCCCAACTTAAGGGAAATCTTTGAAAACACCTTGGCTCCCTTAATATGATAAAAGAGGTCATCAATTCTTGGCAAGGGATATATGTTCTTCAAAGTCACCTTATTTAGCTGTTGATAGTCAATACACAACCAAAGGGATCCATCCTTTTTCTTCACAAAACTGATCGGCGCTCCCCAAGGAGAGACACTATGATGAATGAATCTGTAATGTTGAAGAATTGCACCCAAGGGAAATTCCACATTTTTGCGTCTTGCCTAGAATTTATGACACCCTAGAACATTAATGAAAAAAATCCCATGAGTCAGAATTTCACAATTTTGACTCCATACAAACATATGGCAAAGCGACAAAAGCCTAACAACATGTTTCCTAAAAATATAGGCTCTAGACGCCTGCATGGTGTGCAAACGTCCACGCGAAGTGCTAGCATCCTGGCGGTTTTTCAAGTTTGAAATGAAGAATCTGGAATGCTGACCCTTGTGAAATGTGTCCTAGTTGTTAGGTCTTATATGTAATGACTTTGTGCCACCCTTGCATGCATGAAAAACCCCTTTTTGGCTCTCATTTTGGGGTTGGAAGTCATTGAATCAAGCAATACTCCTACTTGCTCTAGCTCAGGTTAGTCTCATCCTTGAATAGCAACAATATAACTGGAAAAGCCATGTCAGACTGAGGTCCCTCCAGTACTTATAGCTCTCAAGCAAGCAATCAGCGGTGCGCGCGTGTGCTCCAGAGAGGGTCTTGACCTGTGGGTAACACACACACACACACTCTCTCTCACTCTTTCCCACTTGTTCATTTCCTACTTCATGGTGTGGGCTCTACTTCGAAGCGGGTTTTTCTTTCACCACACACTTTATTTACTTTGTTTACACTCTTTTCCAAACTTGGTTGTCCATGGAGGTGGGAACACCAAAATGGGGGTCTGACTAAGGCAAACCCCTATACAACTCCAACCTTTTCCCCCTTTGATCTTTTGTGTGCAGGTTGTGGAGAAAAAATTGAAAAAAAGATCCGAATGCTCGGTAAAAGTTAATCTTCCTTTAAGTTCCTTTGTGTTTTCTCCTAGAATCTAGCTTTATGTCTGGTTATTTTATTTAGCACACTTTCGATCTGAGTTTAGAAGTGAAACTTGGCTCTATCCACTTGATCTCCTGAGCTCCTCACAACTTAGGATGCCAGTGTGCCACGCTGGTGTCCTGAAACCACACTGATGTCCTTTGTCTGAGAGTAAGGGAAGTTTTTTCTCTGGTAATCTCTTAAGAATAAAGAGACCCGTGTGCAGCGAATCCCTCTTATATCACATTTTGGTGAACTCGACGTGAACACGTCATATCCATTTTCATAATGTTGCATGTTTATGATGATCCCTTTTTTGAAAAAGATTTCAATATATTGGAAGATGCTCTAGATGGTTTCCTAGAAGTGCTCTCCCCTATCCGTAAATATTTTTAACAGAATCTCCCCTCGCAAGGTGAGGAGTTGATAAATGTGGTCGTGGTTTTTGTGTCTCCTTTGAGCCCTAAGAAACCCATCATTTACGTGACCCTAGCTAAGCCATCCCCTAGGGAGGACTATTCTATCTATGGGATTTCATGTCATAGTCATTCATTGGAATTATATTTGAGGTTTGTGAAAGCTACTAACTCTACTTCCTATAATTTTGTCAGGCCTACATATAACACAAGAAGAAACAAAAAAACTTGGATCAAAAACCTCCCATTCCTACACCACAACCAACACTTCTTTACCACTATCTCAACCTAACCTTCCTCCAGATCCTAAACTTGCAATCAAAGCATCAAGTGATTATGATCTTGTCAATCAACTTCATGTTACTCTAGCCAAGATCTCACTTTGGTACTTGTTTCAGACCGCTCTGGTTTATTAGGGGATGCTACAAGAAGCCTTACAAAATATTATCTTGCCTACCTCCGCTAGGTCTATGTATATTAATGAGTTGCTAGCACATATTCAAGCAGATTCACTGAATATTACTTTTTCCCACAAGAACTCCCACCTTCAGATGTGCAAAAGCAAGTGAATCCCTTGATGATTATAATTAATGTTAATAAAATCGGTATAAGGCGTACTCTCATTTACACTGGACCAACTCTCAACCTTTGTGGTATGGACCTATTACATAAAATCAAAGTTGATTAATCTTCTTTAGCAACTTCTTCCTTGTATATTCATGGGTTCAATAATGCCGACCGTCAAGCTCTAGGAATGATAATACTAGCTTTGCAGCTAGGCCCTGTTACATTTCCTACATTGGTTTATGTAATGCCTGGCCCATTACCATACAATCTTCTCTTAGGGAGACCTTGGATTCACACTATGGATGTAGTGACCTCTACTTTACTCCATTCTTTGAAATTCTTCGCTAACAATCGGGTGGTTATGGTTAAAGAAGATCTGAAAGTTGTGCACCTTTTTTTGCTAGCAGCTGCTAGTCATTCTTTAGTCACATCCACTCTCAAAAAATGCATTCCATCCTTAACCGGTGATGCTATGGCATGTTCTTCATTGATAGCCTCTATGGAAGTTACTCCCCAAGTGAGTATTGACAAAGATGAACCGCCTAAAGTAAAGGATCCTAAGTCTCCTCCATCTTCCCCCTCATCTTCTCAATCAAATTCTTTCCTTGGTGATGATTGGGGGTCCTTGAATTTCTTTGAGTTCTTCATCACATAATATAAGTCAAACCCCTCTAGTATAGAATTTATAGGTTTTTTTTACGGAAAAGGTGGGTGATGATCCTGTTAGGGAAGAGAAGTGTGATCCTATCTAGGAAACTACTCTGCCCCCTACCCAGGAGAGTAACCCTACTCTTGAAAATGAGGTTAATTTTTGTGAATCGAGTAAAGAAGGTATGAATGCTCCTATAGAGACTTTTGATATCCATTGGTGGAACAAATCACTCTACATTCAATCGCCACCTCTTGGAGTTCTACAAACCCGTTATAGGTTTGGATATGACCTCACTTAATGGTATGCTTATGGGCATAAAGGCTTGCAGTGTATCAAGCAAGGAATCCAAGTCTCTATCTAGTTTAAGCCATGACAACACTATCTAGGTTTGGGATGCTCTGTTGAACAGTCTAAGATAAAACCTTGGTGGAGTGTTAATATGATTTCAAATGAGCCATTGAGCTTGGTTCATCTTGATTTGGTAGAAGAAAAGGGATAGGTTGAGAAAGTCCCTTGGATGTCTTCTCTTTGGATGAAGCCCTTGAGGAATTTCTAGGTGCATATTCTCTATTGCCTCCTTATCACCACAAGAAACAATTCTCGTATCGCTTGCATAAAAAAACATACTTTGGAGAATTTGTTTTGAGCATCATTGAGGAAGACCCTCTATCTAATGTCAGTGATGATGTTCCAATATTCCATCCTGAAGATCATAGTCCTCTCCTTAAAGGAGATATTGTTGAAGTTTCTATGGATCCTAAATCTTCAAAAAAAGTAATCAAGGTTGGGAAGTGTCTCTCTTCTGAAGAAGTAGATGAACACTCTGATCTCTTGAGTACTCACCCCAATATCTTTTCTTGGACATACAAGGACATGCCTAATATTGATGAGTCTGTAGTGGTCCACAATATCATCTTATGTCTTAATGCCAAGCCGGTTAAGAAAAAAAATTGAAAGATTAATTCTAGGGTAGCTTTGATGGTAAAAAGTGAGATAAAAAAGCTGTTAAAAGTAGGTTTCATCCATCCAATTCAACACTCTCCTTGGATTTCAAATATATTTGTTGTTAGCAAGCTTGATGGATGTATTTACATATGCATTGAATTTTGAGACCTAAATAAGGCTTCTCTTAAAGATAATTTTTCATTACCTAATATAGATATGATTGTGGACTCGACTGTAGGCCATCTGTTGTTATCTTTTATGGATGGCTTCTTGAGTTACAATTAGATTTGTATTAACTTGGATGATTAGTACAAGAAAACCTTCACTACCCCCTAGGGGAATTTATGCTATGTGGTCATTCTATTTGGTTTAAAGAACATAGGAGCGACTTACCAACGAGCAATGACTTTTATATTTCACGATTTTATTCATAAAGTCCTAGAAGACTATGTTGACGATATCTTGGAAAAATATGTAACTCATCAAGATCATGTGAAGAACCTTCATCTTATCTTCGAAAGGCTTCGACTCTATAAGATGAGACTCAATCCCCATAAGGCTTTGACTCAACAAGATTATGGGGTTCATAATCTCTCACTGTCGAATCGAGGTTGACATAAATAAAATCAATGCTATTATTAACATGCCTCCACTGAGGAATATTAATGAATTGCAAAGTCTACAAGGGAAGATTTAGGAAATTCATAGATTTATATCTCAATTGGCTGACTATACCCTTCCTTTCACTCGTCTATTAAAAAAAGATGTTATCTTCATATGGGATGAGGAGTGTTAGAAAGCCTGTGAATCAATCAAAGCTTATTTGGCCAATCCTCTCATATTGATGTCGTCTATGCAAGATAGGCCCTTCTCGATTTATCTTGTTGTGTCACCATATTCTTTAGTAGCCTTGCTAGCTCAATATGATGACACAGGAATTGAGAAAGTGGTCTACTACATCAGTCGCATCCTTGTCGCTTACGAAACTCATTATTCCTAAATGTAGAAGCAATGCCTTGCTCTTGTATTTGCTACGCAAAAGTTGAGGTACTACCTTCTCCATGTTGAAACACACATCATAGTAAAAACAGATCTCTTAAGACATTTGTTCTCTAGCGCTGACCTTGCCAAAAGTCTAGCGAAGTGGGTTATGTTGATTTTTGAGTTCGATATAAAATCCGTTACTCATAAATCAATAAAGGGTCAAGTAGTTGCTGATCAATTAGAAGACACTCCCTCATCTTTCTCCTTCCCTGGGTTGGATCTATTTCCTGATGAGAATATTTTTATAATTTACTATGACCTCGAATGGAAAATGTACTTGAATGGATCAAGGTGTTAGACTGGTTCTGGAGTGGGTGTGGTCCTGATATCCCTCGAAGGAAAACCGATCCCTCTATCCTTTCAATTAGATTTTCCTTGTACCAATAATATCGCTAAGTACGAAGCTCTTATTGTTGGCTTACATGCCATGATTGCACTTAAAATTAAACATAATAAAGTAGGTGATTCTAGGCTTTTTTTGAATCAAATTATGAGAACTTATCAAGCTAAACAAAGTAGGTTGTCTCAATATCAAGACTTTTCTTTTTCTTTGCTCAATCAGTTTTCCTCCTTCACAATAGATAGTGTCCCTAGGAGAGAAAACAAAAATGCCAATGCCATGGCAAGTGTTGCTTCCTTGGTACCTTCATAAGAGGATACCAAATAATACCACTTCATGGTTCAAGTTGTATGAACCCTGACAATTATTTATCAACCCGAACCTGAGTCTCTAGTATGTTTTCATGTAGATTCAAGAGAATAGTTTTCTAGCATCTACAATTACTTAAAGATTAGAAACTTTCTCGATGATTAGAAACTTTCTTGATGATGCGACAAAAAATGATTGCACTCGTATATGAAAGATTTCAGCATGTTATGTCATCCTATCTGATGTCCTTTATCGAAAGGCCTATAATGGCTTGCTTCTCAGGTGTCTCACAAAAGTAGAAATACCCCTTGCCCTTAAGGAAGCCCATTCAAACTCTTGGGGTGGACATTTTGGTGGTAAGTCCTTGGCGAGAAGACTGATACACATGGGGTACTATTGGTAAACGATGGAACAAGATTCCTTTGATTTTGTCAAAAAGTGCCTTCAATGTCAACAACACAACTATCTTATCCATGCTCTTTCTTAGGAGTTATAAAATCAAACCTCTCCTTGGCCCTTTGCGAAATGGGGGCTAGATATCATTGGGAAAATATCACCTACGTCTTCCAAGGGACATACCTTTATTATTACTGCTATGAATTATTTCACAAAGCGTGTCGAAGCCATTCCACTCTGATCCACAAATGCTGAAACTATCTGTAGTTTTCTCATGAAATACATTATTTCTCATTTTGGGCTACCTTCTACACTTATTTCTGATAATGGTATGCTATTCAAAAACAAGGAAGTGAAGCAGTTCTTGGAGAAATTTCATATCCAACATAGATTTTCTACACCGTATTATCCATAATCAAATGGTCAAGCAGAAGCCTCAAACAAAACTCTTGAACTCATTCTTCGTAAAATAGTTAATAAGCACGATAAGGATTGGCATATTCAATTAATGAATTCTTTGTGGGCCTATCATATGAGTGTCCATATGGCGACAGGAACAATGCCTTATAGCCTCATGTATGGCTTCAAATCTATTATGCCTTTAGAGATGGAAATTTCATCCTTGAAAATTTCCCTTAGAGGGTTAATTGATGATGACCTACTGAGTCAATTGATTGCATCAGTTGGAGATGCTCGACGAGCACCGTTTACAATCCCTCGATCATCTTAAAGCTTATCAGTGTTCATTATCAAGACAATATAATCATAGTACTTCCTAGAACCTTTAATCTAGGAGACCTAATTCTCTATGAAAACTAGCGAAATGTAAATGCGTCACTCAATCGGAAAGGGAAATTTAGTCCTAATTGGTTAGGCCCTTACATTGTGATTTTTTGTGTATGGCTCAGGTGCTTATGGGTTATTGTCTATGGATGGAATGCCTTTAAAGGAACCCGTTAATGTGATGCATCTTCGTCGATATTATGCATAAGTATTTTAAATGTGTCACATGTGTGGTGTTCTCCTTGAGGGGCAACAATACTACATATGCTGACATTGTTCATTCACACATTATGAAAAATTCTTGTGTTTATGATGTGACCATGTGCATGTGTGTGTGTTAAAACATACATATGAGTATCCAACTATGCTATGTATCCATACATCACATTACATCTTTGTAGGCAATTAGATCATCATTGTATTTAATTTACATACAATCAAGCGTGTTTATTAAGTCATGATTAACATCTAATGTAAACATACATCCATAGCATGAACATACATGAAAGTAAGAACATATACATAAACAAATCCATGATACTAAAACCAATATATATATATATATATATAACCATGTATGAATTAGATGTCATGTACATGTATCGGGCCACTACTATAAAAAATGAGTGGCTATTGAATATATGTCTATACAAAATGATCTACAAGTATCTTTGTATATGTATCTAGCTACAAAAATGATATACAAAATGAGGATCCCTTATCACTGTGGCACATGGCTCCTTGAACCCTCTAGATTTAGCCGTTGCTTCGATACTCTCGAGAGAGGCTGCATGGTGGTCATCAAGTGAGATCAATGTCAGCGTGATATAGACATGGCTGCCTGCATCCCTTTGATCTCCCCCTATAGTGAATAGATGTCCATTTGCACCTGAATCAACTCCTGCTACAACTGTTGAACATCCATCGGGATCACAGCTATCAATTTCCCATCGAGGTCATCGATGTGGATTTGAAGGGCATCATGTGCCTACTCGATAGCCTCATCCCTCATCATGGATGTGTCTCACTCTGCGAGCATCATCCACGATTCACCTGATAGATGGTCAGTTGTCCCTAAAGAGTCATCAACTATGCAATCCGTTGTACGATCTCTACACCGAGCTCCTCATAGGAAATCCTCAAGAATACTACTAGCTCAAAAGTGGTGACATGTCTCCCTATTGATACTGACCAGTGGGTCTCGAGAACCATCCCCTAGATTGGCACGTTAGGGGCTACCTTTGATATGCATTGAGCCATCAGTCTAGTCCATCCATGTGCATCCTTTGCAACCATAGAGAAAGAAACATAAATCAATATCACATGGAATATATACATATATCATAAAAAGAAAATCAAAAGCATGGAAGTATAAACAATGCACTATGTATACCTAGATCCCCTGGCTGCCATGTGGGATTGGGGTGAGGGTCACTACTGGGTCCTGCATTGATGACATCGGTGACCAACCCCGGTGATGCTAAGGCCACGACTACTGGAACAATAGGAGTTGGTGGTACTGATGAGACGTGGGTGGCCGTGGGGGTATCTAATCTCCTTTGCTGCCTCAGTCTTGTGGGTGCTACCTCCTCCTCCTGTGCCTACTCCTCTACTCCAACTTGTTGGTGCCCTCTCCACCTATCCTGTGTAGGCTAGTGAGGCAAATAATCCTTTAGACCAAGGTCCCCTCTTGGGGCACCCTTGTCGAACATTGGGGCTAGATGGTGCCTCTCCCATCACTGCAAAAAATCTGCAACTGCCTCAACATTATCTATTGTTGCTACGGCTGAAAGATCATGGTCAAGCTCATCATCATTAGAGGGAGCAATATCTATAATGGTGGGGCAAGGGTGATCCCCTACCCTTGCTACACTCTGGTGGACCCTGGTGTAGGTGGGAACATCTGGTGGAATGGTTTGGGGATGGCCATGCTGTCGCATGACTCGACTCTAGTAATAGGGCACTATGATGAAATCGTGGTGACCTATCAAAAAATGTTCTCGCTACAGGTTCCTCAAATACCTATCATTGTCTACCCACCAGAAATATCGATAGGGTCTCCATCGAACCTCATTCACGATAACAGTGTCAAATTGTAGCTACCATAACTATAAATCTCCAAATCTCCATTGGCTTGTCATGTTGTACTAGTGGGCCATAGGAATATGATACAATCGTTGCTGGGGAAAACCGACTAGACGGGTGCACATGATGTGAGCAAAAGCCCACACCTACAAAAGTGTGCACACTCTAAGACTACAGTACTCATAATGTACGTACCTCCCTAACTCCTGGTAGAGGTGCGCTAACATGCTACTCCCTGAGGAAACAATAGTATGATGCTCAACCATCTCTCTAAAAGTATGGATGATGCCCCTATGAAGGTGTGAGCCTCGCCTATCTATGGTGATATGAAAAGTAACAGTAACCACTATAACTCAATGTAACAACAGTGATGTGGTCCTTGCTTGGTCATACCAGTGTGTGTATATGTGACTTGTGTCGTTGTTTTCATCTATCCTCCATGAACAATAGAGGATTCCATCACTCTGCTCTCGCATCGATCGGGTATTGTCCAAGACCACCCATCATCTGCAGATGGGTAGTCTGAGGATCTAATAGATGTCCTCAAGCGTAATGGTCATCTCCCCGCAAGGCAGCTGGAAAGATGATGTCATGAATTCCCACTACACCATCATGTTTGTGAGCATCCTCTCATGGTAACTCATCTCTGACATAGTAGATACGTGCCAAAGACCAACTCGCTCAAGATGTGTGATCTTGTCCTCTATAAGATGGTCCCTCTGCTCATAGATGAGTCGGTATGCTCGCCCTCTTGGATGCTCCTAAATCTTCGGGCACTACAAAAAGTAAAAAAAATTATAAGTTAGAACATCCTTCTATCATAAAAATAAGGAAACTTTACTTAAAAACACATGCCTGCTGCACAAACATCTGCACGATGCATATCATCCTAGACTACCATGGTCACCTGAGGATGCCAACGTGTCCTTGAGACAATAGCATGGACTCTGGACCTAGGCACAGACCCAAGATGACAGCGCGTACTTTAGACATGAGCACAAAAATGAGACACTCATGCACCTTACCGGTTGAAAACATGCTAAAAATAAACTAAATTGCACAATAAATGAGATTCAGAGGCCTACCTAGTCCACCTCACGGCCTTTGACGATGTCCTCTTGTAGATGCTCCAATATTGACGCCTCATACTCCCTCCTGCTCGGTATTTTGCTAACTTTTCTCTCACAAAAGTCAATAATTTTCTCACAATGAATAGTGACAATGACCCTTATGGGGGCCCACCTAGGTATATATAGGCTCCCCGAGGCCCATTTTTCCTAGAGTTTGTGGCTCCCTGGTTTCTCCTAAATTTACCCCACCATGCTAGGGGAAAACTTAAGAGGGGGCATATAGTCACCTCTTGATCATATTTTTTCTTTGAATCAACAACATTTTTCTTGATCATTCTTCTCTTCGTAGAAGCTTCTTCCGATTTTTCAAAGCTGACCCAAAATTTTAAGTTTTGCAGGTTATAGTTTTAAATAATCTTTCACGACCATTTTGTCACTGTTTGTTGAGCTCAGATGTTGGGGGAATCTTCGGTACCAATTAGCTCGACCTCGATGGTCTCTGCGGTCCCTTTTTCTTTGCACACAATCTTGCAAAATTCAAAATTTGGGTAAAAATCTTCTTCTCTACTTTAGTGAGGCTGATTTTTCTAAAATTGAGCCCACTAAAGTGGGGGAAAAATGTAATGTTGCAGAATTGCACCCAAGGGAAATTCAACATTTTTGGATCTTGCCTAATATTTATGACACCCTAGAACATTAATGAAAAAATCCAATTAGTTGGAATTTCACAATTTTGACTCCATATAGACATATGGCAAAGCGACATAATCCTGACAACACGTTTCCAAAAGATCTAGGCTCTGGACGCCTGTGTGATTTGTGGACGTTTGCACGGTGTGCTAGCGTCCTAGTGGTTTTCTGAGTTTGAAATGAAGAATCTGGAATCCTAACCCTTGTGACATGTGTCCTGGAAGTTAGGTCTTGAATGTAACAACTCTATGCCACCCTTGCATGCACGAAAAACCCCTTTTTGGCTCTCATTTTGGGGTTGGAAGTCATTGATTCAAGCACTACTCCTACTTGCTCTAGTCTCAGGTTAGTCTCATTCTTGAATAGAAACTATAATATTGGTGAAGCCATGTTGGACTGAGGTCCCTCTAGCACTTACAACTCTCAAGCAAGCACTCAACAGTCTGCCTGTGTCATCTAGAGAGGGTCTTGACCCATGGGTAACACTCTCTCTCTCTCACTCTTTCCTACTTGTGCATTTACTACTTTGTGGTGCAAGCTCTACTCCAAAGCAGGTTTTTCTTTCACCACACACTTTATTTACTTTGTTTATACTCATTTCCAAGCTTGGTTGTCTGTGGAGGTGGGAACACCAAAATGGGGGTCTGACTAACGTAGACCCCTATACAGCTCCAACCTTTTCCCCCTTTGATATTTTGTGTGTAGGTTGTGGATCATAACTTGAAGAAAAGATCTGAATGATTGGTAAATGGTAATCTTCCTTCAAGTTCCTTTGTGTTTTCTCCTAGAATCTAGCTTTCTATCCAGTTATTTGATTTAGCACGCTTTCAATATGATTTTAGAAGTGAAACTTGGCTCTATCTACTTGAGCCCGTGATCTCCTCACAGCTTAGGACGCTAACGCCTCTTTTAGATGATAACATGTTGTACTGGCGTCCTGAAACCGTGTTGATGTCCTTTGGCCAAGAGCTCTTTCTCCAAAGGATGAAATTTTTCTCTTTTGGGGTCCTAGGTGACTTTATTGTATTTCTTTATAGTTTCATCAATTTACACAAGCTGAGGTGTATAAGGGCAGTTCGTTCCCTAGTGATCTCTTAAGAATAAAGATACCCGTGTGCAACGAATCCTTTTATATCATAAAATCCATTTGCTGAAAATTCCTCTAACTACAACTGAAGCTCCTCAAGCTCTTGAGTAGTCATCCGATACAGAGCTCGAGAAATCGTTTCTTCTCTAGGAACAAGATCTATCCCGAAATTGATGTCAAGCTTAGGTGGTATCCCTGGAATCTCACTAGGGAATGTATCTACAAACTCCCTAAGAATAGGATGATCGTCGAGG
The DNA here is from genome assembly GCA_007115665.2 of Sequoiadendron giganteum. NCBI lineage: Eukaryota > Viridiplantae > Streptophyta > Pinopsida > Cupressales > Cupressaceae > Sequoiadendron > Sequoiadendron giganteum. The sequence goes on from CM021104.1 coordinate 424,702,696, forward strand.
GATCCCTCTCGAATCTCCCCTAACTCCAGATCATTAACTATCACAGAAAATAACTGGCAACCCTACCACATACATCTCTTTAATTGCATAGAAAAGATCATACACAAAGAGATGGGTCTTTAAATGCCAACTACCTCTACCTCCTTACTTGAATCATCCAAAAACTGCATTGATTTGCACTGGCAATCTATAACTGCCCGATGAGCATCCAACCAATCCATACCCAACACTATGTCATAAGATCCTAGGGGTATGATGCAAAGATCCACCATGGTAAAAAGAGTACTAATCCTCAAACCACATCCATACATGGGGGATTCTACCACTACTCTAGCTTAGGAGGCCAATTCGACCTACCACCTAACATCCTTCTTTGCTTCCATCGGCCCACATCACTCCACTAAAGAAGAGGAATTGAATGAATCAAAAGCACCAGAGTCAAAAAGGATAGAAACACCAATACCCTGCAACACACCTGTGGTCTCCACAACTGTGCCTTGATGCTTTGTCTGGCAGTGATCAATCATTGCAAACACTTTGTGAGACCTGCCTGCATCACCCACTATCATCTTTGAGGTTGTCGACCTCTGACTAAATCCATTTGTGCTCTTTTGTGGACACTACTTGGCTATATGGCCCTACTAGCCACAAGAAAAACACATTGTACCTTTTCCATACCCCTTGTCACCTGAGGGTATACTGGATTGATGGAAGCTACCTCTCCTGACTATAGGCTATGTGCTCTGAGTTGGCTAGTCAAGATGATAACACTTGGCTCATTGCTAGCTCTAATTTTTCCTAGACTAAGAACCACTACCTTGTTGAAGCTAAAAGTTAGGTTTCAATTGGGAACATTGTTGCTGCTCCTACTACTACCACTGTTGTTGTCTACCCTTAGTGGTGCATGATGGCTCCTAGAGGAACCCATTTTCAGAGACTGACCACCTCTGGACCTGAAGCCTGCTGAAGGTGCACTGCCAATTTGTACACCTATCAACCATGTCCCAGCCTCCAAGCCACCACTAGAACCATCGAAGGTACGAGAACATGCCCTCAAGAGATCCCTCATATGACCTACTAAAATAGTCTCCTGCTCTGCTGTGACATCTCTCCTACTAGGAGACCTTTCTCTCTCCCTATCCATATGCTCAGAGTGCTAAGATTCCCCTTGCTGATTACCCTCTCATCTAGGGCCTAGGAGGGCAAGGATATCCTTAAGCAAAGGATTTAATTGAGATCCCCCTAACACTGGTTGGCCACGATTCTGACCCCCGCTTCCCTGAACGTTCTGAGAGCCCTATTGCTCCTCATGATCACCCTCATGGGAACCCTTAGAAGGCATGTTCTGGTGGTTAGCCCCATGGCCACCACCTTGACCCATACCATGACCTTGACCTCGACCTCTAGTCATCTTCCTACACAAACACCACCAAAGGACAAATCTAAGGTTGTTAGGCAAAGATGGCAGAGGGGAAAATATAATCTCCAGAGTCTAAGCAACTAGGACCACATAATGGACTCATATGAAACCATAATACCTAGTGTTAGAACTTGGGGTCTGATACCAGGTATAACACCCCCACCAAGGAACTCCAGAGGACAACGCTAAGCTAGATCAACTAATGGAGTAATTGTTTTTTTTTTTTAAAGATACTAACAATAGAATGAAAAACATAATAATCTAAACCTACGTCCTCTAAGGTTCCTCGACTATGCTACTCACAAAACTAATAATCAAGATAACCAGAATGTCACATCAACATGAAAGGATAACATGAGTAATCTAACATGCAAGGCTCATTTTAAAGAACCACATTAAATTTTTCTACATTACTTACTTCCATAACATGTCAAATAATAATCAACATTAAAGATCATTTCTAGCTAACTAACATATGCAACATGAATTAATTTACATTATTCATTACAAGAAGAATTCATCAATGGTTGTTGCATCATTACAATAATTACAACAATGCATCCCCTAGTACATGTGGGAAGAATACATTAGATTACAATAAGAGATACAATTGATATACAATCCAATATACAATACATGAAAGGTTTCCTTCTTGAATTGGAATAGTAATTAGAGTCCACAACACAATGAGCAATCTCCACACACATTAACATGTAGCAAGAATACCCAATGGAGGAAAAAGAACCAACCTCCTGACCAAGTGGAACCCTGAGGTCCACCCCTCGTGCTAGGAGATAAGACAAGGTCCTACACCAAACAAATAGTCAAGAAACCAACAGGCTAACACAATCAAAGGTTATACATGGACTCCTACACAACACTTCTAACAACACCAACACCACTTACAATACTACTTCACTTCTAGAGGCACTCACACAACAATGAGGAAATGCAACTAAAGGAATGCTACACTGCAATAGGGAGGAGTGTCATCACATAGTTTGATATGGGTTATCTTGGTGGATTTTCTTAGGCCCCGGCCTCCATCTTGGGTTATCCTAGTAGCCTCTCCCAATCCTTGGCCCCCATACAAACTCATGCAAAATTAACGTACATTTCATGAGGACAAGGTAGTTGATCTTGCATTTCCAAGCCTTCCCATCTCATCTCAAGCCTAAACGAGAACTTGATCCATGAGTGAGGCATATCATTATCTTTTTTAATGTGAATTCTACCAATCCCCTTAGTTCATTATTAAGGTTATCACTAGATTAAGAAACCCTCCGATGCGTTACCCTGGACACCCCTTTGGGTTCTAGCCCCCATTGAGAGCCACTCCCCCTACTTGCAACTAGTAAACCCTACACATCAAGCAAGACATTGACCATCTTGCACCTTTATCACAATCACATGGATACATACGAAGATAGGAGGCATCACCCTTAGGGTTTATATTTCACGCAAAGCACATAACCTAGAACATTGCCAAACCACTCCCAAAGTAAAATAATCATAAGGACCATTCACACATTATACACCCCCCTTCTAGGCCTTTGGAAACCAACCTTAAACAACTTACACAAATAAAACCCACTTGTAGCAATTATAAAATCACTTAATCCATACCCAATACACATTGTTAAAAATAAACAATTGTTGATAGCATTGTGACAATACAGATATTCCCAATAATACAACATTATTCAATTCACCCATTTTCACTTAGCCGCATAATTAAAAACTATTTACCCCAAATAATTTATATTTGGAAATAACTATAGTAACAATATTCCAACTAATTAATTACACAAAAATTCTATTAAATAATTAAAAAAAGTAACTAACATCCACTTACTAACAAAGAGAAATCCACATCTTTTTACATTCAATCTAAAATATTTAAATCTAATGTTTTACTCTTATTTACTATTAACTTTATCATTTCACCTTCAAGTAACCAAGACTCGGCAATGCAATTTCATTTATCTATTTAGGAACTAAATCAATCCACTTAATTAATTACATAATTTAAATATTCATTCTAATAATAACTATTCAATCTAAATATTTTATCAATGGCATTTTTTTCTTCTTTTATCATACGGAAAAAAATTCTTTCACAATTCACCTTTATATATTATGATATATATAAATATACATATATGTACCTATATATACATATATACCATAATATCCATAAGATGCAATAAAAATATAATATTATATATATATATATATATATATATAAAATAAAACCGTACTATTATTTTAAATCCATTCGATATGAAAAACTTAATATTGATAAGAGTGAAACCAGATTAATATCAAATTTCAAACTGAAGTCATATTAACAATAAAATTGAAATCATAAAAGGACATTATCAAAAACATCTTATAAAATAAAATATCAAATATCGCCCAAGCTAAACCTAAAGGCAAGCTGGGAAGGCAGTAGTGGGCGCTGGTAATGCTAGGGCGTATGGCATGTTGATAGGAGGCCCTCAAAGAGATCTCATTGCATGGAATGAAATGATAGCAGGCTGCACATAGATTAGATTTGTTGAAAAAGCTTAGAAACTTTCAACCAAATGGGATCGGCTGGTGTAAAGCTAGATTCCCTTGTGAATGGTTGGGCACGGGTATGTAGATCAGATTTTGTTGTTATAGTTGCACTGTTATACACGTATTAAAGAATTAGCTCAAAGAGAAGACACCCAAACTTAATAACAAAAATCCTCAAGAGATGTCAAATAGTGGAATGCGATGGTTTCAAGATATGCACAAAATGGATTTGTCGAAACTTTATAGAAAATGCAATTGCAGTTGTGAAGCTGTATGCACATATTTATGTATGTACATGTGTGTGTGTTGTAGTTGAAATTATCTTGGTAGACATGCATGGGAAATATAGAGAAGGCGTTTGGACTGTTTGACAAACGGATTCAAAGAGATCTCATTATGATAGCAGGTTGTGCATAAATTAGATTTGTTGAAAAGGCTTATAAAATTCCAAGAATGTGTAATAGGATGACATAAATGAGATGGCATCTCATGGAATACAATGATCAATAAAACACAGAAGCTAAACAAGATACAAAGAGACCAATACAAATCAAACTATCCAAAATAAAATATCAACCAAATTTGATGGGAGATGCGCTAATAGTATAGTTGAGGAGGCTTAAGAACTTCCAACAAAAAAGTAATCAGAAAGAGTATATAGATGTCATGCCAAGGAATGCAAGGATTCCAGAGTATGCATCAAATGGGATTAAAAGGAATATTTAAGAAACTTGTTTTCAAAAACAATCGATAGAGGAGGCAACATAGAGTACAACGAACACTTAAAATAAATGCACCAGTAATGGCAATTAAAACATTGCATACATAGAAGAAAAGAACTTGGATCCAATGCTTGTTAGGAGGAAATTTGATGTTGAGCTCCAACTTCCACTTGAAAATCCAATTTCTCCAACCCCCCATCAAAATTTCCAAAACCGCCAAATTCCCAGCAAGATCAACAACATATGAAAATTCACACGAAAATTCTTTCTCCCTTCACTTTTTCGAAAAACCAAAAACCGAATCAAATTTCCAAAACCCCAAAATATTTACGGAAGGATAAAGCAATATTCATTGCATGAAAATTTCAATTGATTATAATTAGTTTTAATTTAATTTATTAGATCAATAGCCTATTAAAATATTTCATTTAAACTTCATAATTACAATAGGTGCCCAATTCACTCAAATGGGTAAAATCATTTACCCCCATTTATTTACATATTGTAATTAATTTTATGACCCAACTTTATCACCTTCTATTTATTATATTATTATTTATTTATTCTATTTTATTTTAATATTGCATTTCAAATTTATTTTATTATAAACTTTGATTACTTATAAATATATTTATATATATTTATCAAAGTAACCTTTTTACTTAATTAATGCATAAAATAACCAAAAGAATTTATCAAAAATAAATAAATTAAATAAAGCCAAATGCCAATCAATTTCTTGAACCCTAACCAGGGTCGAAAGGCAAGACCTCAACCAACACCAATTGACCACAAACAAAACTGATAATACTGACAAAACTGACGGGGTGCCAAACTGAGTACTTAGCCCCTTCAAGGATGATGGCTAGGGTAGGGGACCAAGTGCTATCTCTCATCAATTGTTCCATTGAGTTTAAGGCACACTCAAACCTAAAAATTTAGGTGGAGTCAATGCCTAGTACTTGCAACCTGTAACACACAAAATTGTCATGCATGCACATATCCATATAAATAGACACACTGTAAAAGGGAATCACAATGTCACAGGGTACTCACAAGTGAGTGATGTGATACTGACCCTTTCACCCAAACACATTTGTAAGAACATCACCAAGTAGACAAATCAACTCATATAACAATCAGGATAAGATTAGTCACATGATAGTCACATATTAGTCATGATAAGATAATCACATAGTGCTTAGGATAGGGTTAGTCCTCATAATCAAATAAAACCATATACTAATCATAACATTTGCATATAACCTCAAGTAAAACAAGCCAAGGGACAAGAAGTGAAGCAATACGTGAGGAGGACTCTTTGGCGGAGGGGGTGAAGACTCTTCTATTTTCTACCCAAGAAGGATCTCAAAGCTCACCGGAGGTTGTGAAATCTACATTCAGGATTTTGTGGACACCCGTAAGGAGAGGAATAATATGGGGCATTCTTTCATTAAGGAGTTTGCTATAGTAAATGAGTTTATGGATGGTCAGGACTTCATGGGACTTGAGGATATGGACCTGGAAGGGGATAGTTCATACACAAAAGTTGAAAAGAAGAAGATTAAAAAAGGGAATAGTACTATGGGGGTTTCTACAAGAAACAGGGCAAAAGCGGACTGTGGTAACCAGAGAAGTTCTGGTAGAAAACCAACAAAGTGGCATAGAGAGTAGGAATGCCTCCAAAATATTGTTGATGGGGTTCAAAGAACCATCCCAGAGATTTGTCGAAGTAACAATCCATCTAAGTAATGAAGTTCATGTCATGGAATGTTTGGGGGCTAAACAACTCCCACAAACAAGATATTTTACACAATTTTGCTAGGGACCACAAGCCTGATATTTTACTTGTCCATGTATCCAAGATGCCTAAGGAAAGAGTGGAAAGGATTAAGATTTTCAAGAATTTTGGTGTGCAAGGTAGGAGTTCGGAGGGTGCCTCCAAAGGCTTAGTGAATTTTTTGAATCAAGACCATCTTCTTGGTATCTTGGTTTGGGAAGATGCTAACCATGTGGCTACTAGATTTAGGCATATTAGAGATGGTTTTTGTTGGATCTTGTCTAATATCTATGCTCCCAATAACAAAACTAGGAGAAGGAATTTCTGGAAAAGAATTGAGTCCTTCAAACTTAGTTTCCCCAATGAGAACTAGATCATTATGGGAGACTTCAACACCTCGTTGCTTGTGTCAAAAAAATTTGGAGGATCTCAGATACAAATGGATTTTAAATTGGATTTGATGGATTCTATTAATTCCCAAGTCTTGCACGATGTGGATCTCAAGGTGGCGACCTATACTTGGTCTAATAGGCAGGGTGGGAATGATCTTATTCAAGCTAGACTAGATAGGGCTCTTATATCATATAACTATATGATGGACTATTTTTTCTCTTTAACTGTTCTCTCTAGGATTGGGTCGGATCACTTCCCCATTAGTTTTGTGGTGGACTTTGTGTCAGGTAAGAGGAATTTTCCTTTTAGATTTGAAAGAATGTGGTTGTCTCATCCTCAAATCTTTAATTGCATTAAAGAATGGTGGAACATTAAGGTCAGTGGTACTGCTATGTTTCAAGTGGCCAAAAAGCTTAGTGAGGTCAAAACTAAGGTTAGACTATGGAATAAGGATTTTTTTGGGGATATTTTTGCTACGAAGTCCACCATCTAGCTTGAGTTAAAGGATATCCAGGACATAATTCAGAAAGATGGTTATGTGGTAGACTTCCTCTCCAGAGAAAAAAAATTCTTACGAGCTATCATGATATTATCTCTAAAGAAGAAGAATTTTGGAAACAGAGATCAAGATCATGTGGCTTTCTTCAAGAGACAAGAACACTAGGTTCTTCCACATGACAACTCTAAAAAATAGGGCATCAAATTGTATCACTCATATTATGAATATTGACACCAAAATTGATAATGAGGATGAGATCAAGAGTGAGGCTGATCAGTTATTTTCTAATCTCTTACCTGCAGAAGAAAGGCTGGATGTGAATGCTCAACAAACCCTCATTGATGCTATCCCCAAAATTTTGAATGAGAATTATTGCTATTCCTTCTTTGGAAGAGTTTAGGAAGGCCGTTTTTTATTTTGAAGGGAATAAGGCCCTCTGTCCTGATGGATTCCTAATGTTCTTCTTTTAAGTCTTCTGGGAGATTGTGGCTGAGGATGTGGCTAATGCGGTCAAAGAGTTCTTTGGATCAAAAAAATTGTTCAAGGAGATTAATTCTACTTTAATTGTTCTTATCCCTAAGTTCCATGGTGCTGATGTCTTTGACTCTTTTTGCCCGATTAGTTTATGTAATTCCTTTTATCAAATTATCTCTAAAGTTTTTACAACAAGGCTTCTTAGTGTTCTCCTGCTCCTGATTTCTCCTCAGTAGAATGGATTTGTCCCTAGTAGACAGATTTTGGATTCTATAATTATTGTTCATGAGAACATTCACTCTTTAGAGGCTTCAAAGAGCCAAGGTTTTTTGCTAAAACTGGATATGGCTAAGGCCTATGATAGGGTGGATTGGGGGTTCATTTTGAAGGTTTTAAGAGCTTTTGGTTTCTTGGACAGATTTCTTTAGCTAATATGGGAAATGATTTCTACTACTAGCACT